>QJPP01000047.1:0-341887 GCA_003996215.1 Jaltomata sinuosa
CTTTGACTGTCGCAATAAATCACATACCTCTCTTGAGCACAACCAAGTTCCCCCAAGAATCTCTTCATCCAGAGCAACTCTTTACAAGCTTCAACGGCAGCAATAAGCTCAGCTTCTGTAGTAGATAGAGAAACACATTTTTGCAACCTAGATTGCCAAGACACAGCTCCCCCTGCAAAAGTAACCAAGTACCCTGAAGTAGACTTGCGAGTATCAACATCCCCAGCCATGTCTGAATCAGTATAACCATAAAGAATAGGCTTCCCTGTACCAAAACACAAACTCAGACTAGAAGTGCCACAAAGATATCTCATGATCCACTTCACAGTATTCCAATGTTCTCTTCCCGGATTAGAAAGAAAACGGCTAACAATACCAACAGCATGAGCAATATCTGGTCTTGTACAAATCATTGCATACATTAAACTACCAACAGCTGAAGCATGAGGAACTTTCTTCATATCTTCCTTCTCATCATCACTGGAAGGACACTCTTTCGTGCTCAACTTGAAGTGCATAGCTAAAGGTGTACTGACAACCTTAACATTATTCATGTTGCACCTTCGAAGTACTTTCTGAATGTACTTCTCCTGTGATAACCACAACTTCTTGGCCTTTCTGTCACGGACAATCTGCATGCCAAGAATCTGCCTTGCTGGTCCTAAGTCTTTCATAGCAAAAGACTTACTCAACTCTTGCTTCAACTTTTGAATCCTGCAAGCATTATAACCAACAAAAAGCATGTCATCAACATAAAGCAACACAATAATAAAGTCACCATCAGAGAATTTTTGCACAAAAACACAATGATCTGAAGAAGTCTTCTTGAAGCCCTGCTGACTCATAAAAGAACCAAACTTCATGTACCACTGTCTAGGAGCTTGTTTCAAGCCATACAAGCTCTTCTTCAATTTGCAAACATAATTCTCTTTTCCCTTGACTTCAAAACCTTCCGGCTGCTCCATATAAATTTCTTCATCTAAGTCACCATGGAGAAAAGCAGTTTTAACATCCATTTGTTCAATCTCTAAATCTAGACTTGCGGCTAAGCCTAGAACAACACGAATGGATGACATCTTCACAACTGGAGAGAATATCTCATCAAAATCAACTCTCTTTTTCTGGTTAAAACCCTTCACAACTAATCTAGCTTTGTACCGTGGAACTGGATTGTCATCTTCATGTTTCACCCTGAAAACCCACCTGTTTTTTAAAGCTTTTCTGTCTTTAGGTAACTTAACCAAATCAAAAGTATGATTATCATGTAAGGATTTAATCTCATCTTCCATAGCATCAAACCATCTTTCTTTTTCTTCACTATCCATGGCTTCATCAAGACTCTCAGGTTCTCCCCATCAGTCAAGAGTACATACTCATTGGGAGAATAACGAGATGAAGGTAGTTTCTCTCTAGTAGATCTTCTGAGAGAACTCTCTGGAGCATCAATAGCAGCTGGTTGCTGGCCAACCACATCCTCTTGCACTGGAGCATCAACAACATCCTGGTCATTCTGAACATGATCATCATCTTCATTATCAACTTGATTTTCATTATTATGAAGATTTTCTTCAGGTGCAGTAGTCAAAGGAACTGGATCAATATCAACTAGGCTCTCACTACTCTGAGAATCAACCTTCTCAGTTTTGTCAAAATCTTCAATTGTTTGGTCTTCAAAAAACACAACATCACGGCTTCTAACAAGTTTCTTCTCAACTGGATCATAGAAACGATAGCCAAATTCATCTTGACCATAACCAATGAAGATACACTGTCTAGTTTTAACATCCAGCTTTGACCTTTCATCCTTAGGAACATGAACAAAAGCTTTACACCCAAAGATGATCATAAGAAACATTCTTACCAGACCAAACTCTGTCAGGGACATCACCATTCAAAGCAACAGCAGGAGATAAATTGATAACATAAGCAGCAGTATTAAGTGCTTCTGCCCAAAAGGAATCTGGCAGCTTAGCATCTGAAAGCATACATCTAACTCTCTCAACTAGAGTTCTGTTCATCCTCTCTGCTAAACCATTTAACTGAGGAGTCTTTGGAGGAGTTTTCTGATGCCGAATACCCTTCACTCTACAATATTTATCAAAAGGACCAATATACTCACCACCATTATCTGAGCGGATGCATTTCAATTTCTCCCCTGTCTGTCTCTCAACCAAGGCCTGAAAACCCTTGAACACATCAAGTACCTGATCCTTGGACTTCAAAGGAAATACCCAGAGTTTGCGAGAATGATCATCAATAAAAGTCACAAAGTAAAGTGCATCGCCATGAGACCTTACCTTAAAAGGACCACACAAATCAGAATGTACCAACTCCAGCAAATCAAGCTTTCTTGAAGGCGGATGACTCTGAAAGGAAACTCTTTTCTGTTTACCGGCTAAGCAATGAACACATTTCTTCAACTTTGCTTGTTTCACTCCAGAAAGTAAATTTTTCTTAGCCAAATTGTCAATCCCCTTCTCACTCATATGACTTAGCCTTCTATGCCATAATTCTGATGAAGTATCATTCTCCACCAAGTTTACTAAGTCTCTAGAGATGGAGCCCTGAAATACGTACAAGTTAGATAACTTGTCACCACGAGCCACAACCATTGAACCTCTAGTAAGCTTCCACTGGCCAGCACCAAGGGTGTTAACATAACCCTCATCATCAAGGTTCCCCACAGAGATCAAATTCAGGCGAACATCTGGAGCATGCTTGACATTGTTGAGAACTAATCTCGAACCATTGTTACTTTCTAAGCAAACTGTTCCAATGCCAAGAACTTCAACTTCATCATTATTACCCATCTTCAACATCCCAAAATTACCTGGAGTATAAGAAGAAAATAATTCTTTCTTGGGCGTGACATGAGAAGTAGCACCAGAATCCACAAACCAGCTAGACTCATCACGAACAAGATTAATGGCATTCTCACCACAAGCAACAAGAAGATCATCATTAGCAACAACAGCAACACGATTCTCATTATCGCCTTCTTTCTTTTGTCGTCTCATATCTCTCTTGTGCTTGTGACAATATTTCATGATATGTCCATTCTTGTGGCAATAGTCACATGTAACATTCTTGTATCTGGACTTTGACTTGCTTCTACTTGTACCTCTATCATTCTGACCTCTGAACTTATTTCTCCCCCTATCTTCAGTAACCAAAACATCGGAGTGTGAAGCTGAAGAAGATGAGGCCTGTGATCTTCTTCTCATCTCTTCATTCAAGACACCACTCTTAGCATATTCCATAGTTACAACACCACTGGGAGCAGAATTAGTCAAAGAAACTCGAAGAGTCTCCCAAGAGTCTGGCAGAGTATTGAGAAGCCAAAGTCCCTGAATTTCTTCATCAAACTTTACACCCATTCCGGACAGCTGGTCAAGGACACCCTGAAAATCATTTATATGATCAGAAATAGGACTACCCTCTTTGTACCTGATATTTATCAATTGTTTCAGCAGGAACAACTTGTTGTTGCCAGTCTTCGAAGCATAAAGTGTCTCAAGCTTATCCCACAAACTTCTGGCATGTGTCTCATTCACAATATGATTTCTAACATTATCTTCAACCCATTGTCTGATATAGCCACAAACCTGCAGATGCTCAAATTCCCAATCCTCATCATTCATAGATTCAAGGTTTGTTAGAAGCAAACACAGGTAAGTGCATCTTCTTGACAAATAGAAGATCTTTCATCTTGCCTTTCCAAGTATGATAATTACTACCATTCAAACACACCATCTTGCTCATATTTGCCTCCATCATTCAAATTGACTATCAACAACAACCAATGCTCTGATACCACTTTGTTGGGAAAGGCAAGGCACTAACAAAGAATGCACAACAGGGTAGCAGCGGAAGAATACCCAAGTCTAAACTTTCCCTTTCAATTTGAACCAAGAGAAGACAAACAAACCAAGCACAATGGTAATAAGGCAGCAAGTATATCAACCAAAAGAAATACGACAAGTCAAAATAAACCAATCACACGAGACACCAAGATTTACGTGGAAAACCCCTTCGGTGTGAAGAGTAAAAACCACGGGACCAAAACCTCCACTATAATCACCAAGAGTTACAATAATGTTCTCCAAAATGGCCACCAAAGAAGTGCCAACAAACGAGCAACACTACATAAATCACAACACCAAAAACAAGAGAATAAAAGGAGCAAAAGCACCGAAAAACGCAGCTACTGTTCACGGATGCAAAACTGGAGCTACGGGATACCAAATCCAACTCTGTCAGTTTCTAATCAAAGATTGAGATGAGAGGAACAAGCTGTCCAAAAATCAGATCAATCGGATAAGAAACGAAGCGGGAATCGCAATTTGAAGTTGGCAATTTAGGGCTGAAATTGGGTGCGAAAATCTGCTCTTTCTCTCTATGTGTGGCTGCTGAAAAATATTATGTGGATTATGAAATAAGACCTAAAAAAGGTCTATATATATGCCCCATAGAATTGGGCCTATGGGCAAAAGTGGGTTGGTCCAAATTGAGCTTTATTTATCCACATAGGAAGGGAAAAAGACCCATAACCCCAACACTGAGGTGGGGGTGGAGGTGGGAGAGGTATGACAACTACATACTCAAATGAACTCATTTTTTCTTGATTCAAAATAAGAGCAAAGTTGAAAAAAATCTTTTAAAGTGTCTAGGATCACTGGATCAGACCGTTGTCATGAGTTCAAGTTTCATTGCTATATATTATAAAAAAATATAATTATTTTCTTTGCTCCTTACAAAAATTAACCCTACATACCTAAAAGAGCGTATTGAAAACATAATTAAATAAAATAAAAAATTGTGCTCTCTAACATGAAGGAATTGGCTCAAACTTAAAATAGAGAGCGAGCTAGCTAGGGGCAGTTGTATTTAATGTAAGGAAAGTCGGTTGAGCGGTGAAACTAAATTTTGGTTCACTAAAACATTTTCATTTATAGAAACTGATCAAAACAGTAGAAATTTTGTTGGGAGCTAAGAAAAGAATAATTGATCACGTTATAAGTCAAAATACTATTACAATAACATATTCAGTATAATCTCATAAGTGAAGTTTGGGAGAGAGTAAGATGTACACGTACATACCTTATTTCTATCTTTGTAGGATAGAAAAATTGTTAATTTCCGGTAGACCATCAACTCAAAAGAGGGTAGGAATATGTAAGTAGATCTCTGTAAGATAAAGAAACTGTTTTCGATAGATCATCGGCTCAAAAGAGGGTAAGATATACACGGATCACGTTAGTCAAAAAGTAATAATGAGAATCCCATCCACCATAGAAGACTATACTGTCGATTGGGATTATTATTTTTTTCTTTTGCAACCTTAGGCTTATTATAAATATATGCCTACATTATATTGCAAATATACCTACTCAACCTAACAACTTCTTCTTCTTCTTCTTCTCTCCTCTCTAAAGTTCTTCCTCACTGTCCATTCTTCTTCTCATCCACACATAAAATGTTAAAAATGTTGTCCAAAATGGCTATGTGCAAATCACATGGACAAGATTCTTCTTATTTCATTGGATGGCAAGAATATGAGAAAAATCCTTACGATCCTACTCAAAATCCTTCTGGTATTATTCAAATGGGTCTAGCTGAGAATCAGGTATCAAAAATGAGTTTAAGTTATATATACCGTTACAGTTGTAAAGAATGTTTTATATATATATTATCAAGTCACCTAAAGAATATCTGTGATTATGAATTATGCATGACTAGTGATATATCATGAGAAAAAAATTGATAATTATAGAGTAATTGATCGATGATTGAAAAGTTTATAATGATGTATAGTTTGGTATCATGACAAGTTATGCGCTACTTTTGCTAAATAATACTATGTCTTGTTTCAAAAAGGTTGGGTTTTGCTTCATGTGACATTGACAAAATACCAACCAAAAAGTGTTGATGTATCTGGAATAGCATGCACAACTTTTTTGTTGTTTCTAGTTATGTAGTAAACATATAGTATTATAATGAGTATATATCTTTTTGAAGCTCTAATTAATTTTCTTCTTCTAATTAATAAATTAATTAATGAAACAGCTCTCTTTCGATCTTCTTGAATCATGGCTCACAAGGAACCACGATGTAATTCAGTTTAGAGAAAATGGAGGATCCATGTTCAGAGACTTGGCTCTTTTCCAAGATTATCATGGATTGCAGGCTTTCAAGAATGTAATAATTAAATTTCTTCCTTTTCTTTTCTTTACATATATATATATATATATATTTTTTTTTTCTTTTGTTTCGAGGCGAGTGTCTATCGAAAACAACCTCTCTAGTCCCCAAAAGGTAGGGATACGTAATTGAGGTCTGTGTATATTCTACACTCTCCTGACCTCACGTGTGGAATCACACTGGTATGTTATTGTTGTTATTTTAATTAAGCTACATTTTTATATTTTGCAGGTACTAGTGGCATTCATGGCTGAGATTAGAAAAAGGAAAGTAAAATTTGATCCAAAGAATTTAGTACTCACAGCTGGTTCAACTTCAGCAAATGAAACACTCATTTTTTGCTTAGCTGAACCTGGAGAAGCTCTCCTTATTCCAACTCCTTATTATCCAGGGTAACATGACTTACTATACTGTTCCATCACTAACGAATAAATAGATTAATTAAGTTATATACACTGACTTAATTAAATTATTTTTTTACCATCAATGTAACTAAACATGTTGGTACCAATTTATTTTTTTTACGGAAATTAGATTTCTTGAACTCTTACGATATGAATAGAAGAAAATAATTTTTTTAAATTTTTTTACGTGTAAAAATGAAGATCTCCTGTAAAAACGACATAAAAATATTTTTTCCTTTTTGTAAAGGACTAAAACCATTTCTCTCAATCTCCTTTTTTTTACTAGTTATTCTAGATTATCAATCGATATAATACTTATTATAAATAGTTATCTAAAATTACCTTTTAAGCAATCAGATCGTGTACAAATATCGGCATAAAAGTAGGGCCCATTTGATTATGAAAATTGTGAAATTTTAAAAAAAGAAGTAGTTTTTTATTTTCAAATTGAAAAATGATGTTTGGAATTTGAAGTAATTTGTCCATGCAAATTGATTTATTTTTTTTTTGAGTGATTTGAAGTGAAACTTTTTATTTTTGGTATTTTGTAAATTTCAGAATTCAACTTCAAGTTAAACTCCGATTTTTTTTGAAATTTTATAACCAAATATGATTTTCGGATTGCTCGGGAAAACAAAAAATATTCATGGCCAAAGAGCCACTTAAACTCATTAACAACTTCAAACAAATTCTAAACTATTATTCTGATTTTTATTTCTCTTGACAGGTTTGATAGAGATCTTAAATGGAGAACAGGGGCTGAAATTGTACCAATACACTGCTACAGTTCAAATAATTTCAGAATTACTGAATCAGCCCTTGAAGAAGCATATGAACAAGCCCAAAAACGTAATTTAACAGTCAAGGGTGTATTCATCACAAATCCTTCAAACCCACTAGGTACAACAATGTCACACAATGAACTAAACATTCTAATCACATTTGCCATGGCCAAAAATATTCACATAGTTAGCGACGAAATATACGCTGGAACAGTATTCGATTCACCAAAATTCATAAGCATAATGGAGGCATTAATCGATAGGAAACTCGAAAAAACGAAAATGTGGAACCAAGTTCACATCGTATCGAGCCTATCGAAAGATCTAGGCCTTCCAGGATTCAGAATTGGGATGATTTATTCGAACAACGAAACACTCATAGCTGCTGCTACAAAAATGTCGAGTTTTGGGCTAATTTCATCGCAAACTCAGTATCTCCTGTCTAAAATACTCGGAGATAGGAAATTTATAAAATGTTACGTTAAGGAAAATAAGAAGCAATTGATACATAGGAGGGAAATGCTCGCTTCAGGGCTCGCGAATTCAGGGATTGAGTGTTTGAAAAGTAACGCTGGATTATTCTGTTTCGTGGACATGAGGGGGTTGCTAAAATCAAACACATTCGAAGCAGAGATGGAATTATGGAAGAAAATAATTAGTGATGTTGGTTTAAATGTGTCTCCTGGATCCTCTTGTCACTGCAGCGAACCGGGTTGGTTCAGAGTTTGTTTCGCGAATATGTCAAAAGAAACTCTAGACCTCGCAATGCAAAGGATAAATAATTTTGTCAATTCCAGCAAAGGTTCCTGCCGGAATAATCTTCAGCAGCAGCAGCCGCCACTGGTGGCGGCTGCGGCTAGCTCAAGGAGGAGGAGGACAATTGCGAATTGGGTTGTTAAGTTATCATCAGGTGATGGAAGAACAGATCGTTGAAAGATATATGTATTAATTCTATTGTTATTGTGGTGTTTGATATTTGATGTAATTTGAGAGTTGTAGTATAGCTAGGGAGGGAGCATATAATATATTATTATTATTATTATTATTATTATTATTAATATTGTGTAAGAGTTATGTGATGTTTCAAAGATGGTCAGCCTACTTGGTAGCTTTCATGTTTTATGTCCATTTTTCAAATATTATAACACGTTGCTTCATATCACAATCACTAGAAAATATGGGACAAAGAAATTAAACAAAATCAGAGAGAGTTGTTGAGATTGAGACATATTGATAGAATAAATTTATTTGTATCAGGTATTATTTGCTAAAAACAAATAAATGCAAGATACATATATATCTTAATAGTACATAATATATACCTATAAATTTCTATATAAAACTTAAATTTGATGTGCAAATGTTGCTTGACCATGAAACCAATTAATATAAACCATTTTTTTCTTTTGGAAAATAATTAATACGTATAAAACATTGACATATATAGGACAATTATATTTGACATTTAAATATTGAAATTTATGTACTTAATTACATTGTAGTTTTTTTTTGTTAAAGCCGCCTTGGAGTGATATGGAGTTTGACTTAGATTCCTACCTTATATACTAAGATCCAAAAAATAAATACAAAAAGGAAGAGATAAAATCTACCCTCCGCGAAATACAGGTTGGAATCGAATCTGTCCAATTCTTGGAACTTTGGTATTCTAAAATTTGCGGCCCAAGTAGACCAAACACTAAGCTAGTGAACTATCTTAAGATCAACAAAAGGAAATAGAAAGAGCATAAAAGTTTCAAGAACAATGAACTTCATTTGTGGCACATTAGTGATATTCAACTAAGTATACTCACTTATTTACGTGATCATCCACACGTTTTTATGTAAGATAAAAAGACAATATGTTATCATAAAGGAAATAGAAGTATACATTTCTTGCACTCAGCCTCACTTTTTGGTAATTATAGAATTGGAAGACAATAATAATTGGTTGGTTAAATCAATATGTCTTTTTTCCCTTTCATTTTAGATGAATTTGGAGAATTTATCATGAAATGTATCAATAAGGGATGAAGGAATGGTCATCTTGAGTATCCAAAAAGAATGGGGGTGGGGGGTGGGGGGATACCAAAATAAATAGGTAGAATTTTTCATCTATATTTTAATACTTCACAATTCTATAATTTTATATATTATTCAAGGCACATAATTGATAAATCTAACTCTTCAAGCTATTTTAGTGGCAAATAGTGTGAAAAATGTCAATAACTGGGAGAAGAGTTCCAAACTTTTTAAAAGGTTAAGAATTTAGGAGGGATTTTGAGGAAAAATAAAAATATCAAACAACTCGAATGAGACAAGGGATATCTTAGTAGCTAATTGGTTGACTATATGAACTTTTACTTTGTTGGTGAAGATTCAATTCCCTCACCTTGTAATCCCTTCCCCCTGCCCCAATTTTTTTTTTCAAAGACAAGGGATATGTCATACTTGTTTGAATAGTTTAGTTATAATGAAATTTCAATAATTTTGAAAATTGTACAAAAATTACAGTAATATGTCGAATACTCCCATTGTTTCTTTTCACTTGTTCATTTAGCATTTTGCGCTGTCGTAAACCATTATTATTCTTATAATAGTACCTTTTTTTTCTATATATAAAAGGGAACCGAGGGAATATGTTATAACGTGAACAAGTATCATATAGAATTTTATAAAATTAAAATGGAAAGAGTATTATGTTGGTACACATGGCTAATGCATTAGGTACAACACGGTAGTGCAGCGGGTCAATGTGCATGAAAACTGAAACTTCAATAGAAAAAAAACCGGGATATTGACAGTTAGGAGCGGTTCCATTCCGTTTACACTCTCCTCATTCTCTGTATCCACGTGGCAATTCTTTTCGGGCCCCACAGAATCTCACTACTTATAATTCACGCACGCACAACACACACACTCGCAATCGACGCGCCTTTCTTCTCTCTCGCACTGTTTCCCTTCTTACCGAAAAATTAGAGCCTCTTCTCTCTCGTCTCCCAAATCCTTACGCAAATGCAAAAAAACGGAAGAACGAATTTTCTAGGGTTTCTTTCTGTTTGAAGCATTCATCGCTTTTTTCATTAATTTTTTTTTGCGTACGGATTCGTTATTTCGTCATTCTGAAATAGGAAGCGTTTTCAATTTCAGGTGAGTTTTCTCATTTTACCTTTTTTTTTCTGTTTTTTTTGATAAATTTTCCAGATTTTTCTTATTGTTCCTCGGATTTTGTTCTAGAATCTTCTTCGGTAACGTTTTGATTTACTTTTATTAATTGGCATTGTTTTTGAGTAGTAACGGACGCAATGTGTATGGTATTTTTGCTGTTTCGAGATACTTTATTGCCTCTGAATTGATCTCCTTGGAAACTGATGTAAAATTATGCAAAAATGCTGTTTGCACAAACTGATTAGTGTGAAGAACATGGATGTGCGCTTTACATTAACTGTAAATTGTTCATTTTTTTTTACTTAATTTTGCTTGTGCATATTGTCTAATGCTCGGATAGCGCATTATCACTGGAGTATATTAAGTTTATTACAGTTCAATATGCTAGGTAGAACGCTAACGCGTATTGTTGATCAGGCATTCTAAAGCTTTCCTATGGTGACCTCTTATTTTGCTTGTTTTTAATTACTCCCTCCGTCCCATTTTATTTACACACATTTCTTTTACACGCATATTAAGAAATAATAAATAAGAAGCTTGTTTTACTAATTTACTCTTTAAAAAACTTCTTTGGAACCTTACAAACAAATGTGAACACTTTCAAAAAGAATTAATTGCAAGGGTAATATGGAAAAATTTTAATTAATGTTTTTTTTATTTAGTAAGGTGGTCAATTAATATGGGACAACTATTTTTAGTATAGTGAGCAAGTAATATGGGACAGAGGGAGTAGTATCAATGTTATATTTCTTTTTTTTAAATTGTTCTTTTTTGTGTGTATTGTAGAATTTGTCAGCTGGTTATCGTCAGATAAATCGTTGTTTATAATGTGCAAACCATAAATCCTTCATTGTGCTTTTGCTTTGCAGTTTCTTAACCTTAATGCACCAAATTGCTGCTGCATCAAGATCTTTTCGATCTTTAAAGGAAGGCAGCAACAATGACAAGTCTTAATTATTGAGGTTTCTGAAATATTTGGGGACGGAGATGAAGCTAGCTGCTCTGTTGACCTCTGCTGGTATCAATACTGCAGTGAGCGTAGTGCTGTTCTGCTTGTATTCGGTTTTAAGGAAACAACCAAGCTTTGTAAATGTTTACTTTGGCGCGAAGATTGCTCAGGTACGATCAAGACAACAGGATGCCTTTCGCTTTGATCGATTTGTTCCTTCTCCAAGTTGGATCCTAAAGGCATGGGAGACATCTGATGAAGAAATATGTGCTACTGGTGGCATGGATGCAGTGGTATTTGTGCGGATGATTGTTTTCAGGTGAAATTGGAATGTTCAGCACTTTATTAGTTGTTAGAATTTCTAGTGTTTAAGAAAAAGCCAATTAATTCCTGATATAGTTTAAATGAATTAGTCTGAATTAGCTTCTATCAAATTTGTTTCCATTTCGAGTATTTTAATCATTTGCAAGGCAAAATTCAGCAAAAATAGAATTATAGTGAAGGAGCTTGCATATTTTTGCACGGTCGATTAGTATATATATATATAAAAGGGCAGCCTGGTGAACTAAGCTTCCGCTATACACAGGTTTCGGGGAAGGGCCGGACCACAAGGGTCTATTGTTCGCAGCCTTACCCTGCATTTTTGCAAGAGGCTGTTTCCACGCCTCGAACTCGTGACCTCCTCTGGTCACATAACAACAACTTTACCAGTTATGCATGGTCTATTAGTATATATTTCCTAAATCCATTATCTTGTATCGTCTAGTGTGAATTTGTTTATCTATTTCCAAAATACTAGTCATGGCTTATTGGTTTAGTACTGTCATTGCCCTGTGATTATTCCCTTAAAAGGATGGATGATTGAGCTAAATTGGTTAAATTTCTGATCAATACTTAGCAGTATGGTTTTGTCTTGTAAGGATGTACAGAAGCTGTCAGACGAGAAGGTAGTACAATAAGTTTGGCCAATATTGGGGTTTTGGGGAGCATAGTAAAAGAAGATTTAACAATAACAAAATGGGAATCTGTTTTCTGGTAATTTATGATGGCTCAACAAACTGTAATGGTGGCCAAATATATATGTACTGTTTAAGTGATTTTGGTGTCTTTCCTGGTGATAGTGGACCTGTGTAGCTTGTGTAAAGTGAGTCATGCATAGTGTGCTATGTGAGAATGTCGTGACCAAAGAAGCTTAGTTATACTTTTTGTGAATATATCAAGTACTGCCTATAATAGTGTTATACTTTTTGTCTCATTGCCTGCGGAAGTCATGATAAATGTTACTTAAAAGTATGGTTAAACATTGTTATCTCTGCATAGTACTTTGTTGTTCAACCTCATTTTCTTGATAATTTTTTAACCTTCCGACTTTGTTATCACTGCCAGCAGTGCAGTTATGAAGTTCAGTTTGAAGAATAACCTTTCTATTGCACTTTGTTATGTCTATGAACCATTACTCCATTGCAGTAAACTTACTCTCCTGCTGCTCATTGTGGACAGTTTCCGAATATTCTCCATTGCAGCTATTGTATGCAATTTCCTTGTGCTCCCACTTAATTATTTTGGAAAAGAGATGCAGCGTCACCAAATTCCAGCTGAGACATTGGAGGTATTCACCATTGTGAATGTTGAGGAAGGGTCAAGATGGTATGATGAAACGTGTACAAAATTGCTGATAATGATTTAAATGCAGTTGATTAATCTATTCTCTTCTCAATGGACATACTTAGATACATATTGCAAGAGGCTCTTTTACTCACATTTTGGAAATAGAATGAGGAACTAAAAACTTCTATTTGTGGTTTCTTGAAAAAGTGTCTGCAAGTCTGCCAATGCCTTGTTCTGCCTTGTTTTCATTTTTGAGACTTGTTTAAGTCCCGAATTACCGTCAAAGTAAATGCTGAAGTTAATTCTACTGAGAATAGAGAAAGTATTACTAAAGAGACTGTCTGTTGTAAGTTAACCAATGAAGCATATGTAGAAGGTAGTTTCCTAATTCTTTAATTATCATCTTAAAGGTAGTTTTCTAACCTGTTGCTCCATTTTAATCCGATTCAGTTTTACCTACATATGCCTTTCATCTTCTTCAGGCTTTGGGCTCACTGCTTTGCGCTGTACCTCATATCCTGCTGTGCTTGTTTTCTTCTTTACATTGTAAGAAATCACAACTAATTTCCATTTGCTGCTTTTTCCTTGAATATGTATGTATTTCATACTTGATCTTTAGTATGTGATAGTATGTATGTTATGTCTGTTCTTTTGTCATAAAAGGTCTTCACTTGCTTTTAGGAGTACAAAAGCATTTCAAGGATGAGGCTGGCTTACTTTACTTCATCTGTTTCCAACCCAAGTTATTTCACAGTTCTTGTTCGTGCCATCCCATGGTCGCGAGAAGAATCGTACAGTGGAACAGTGACAAGATTCTTCACAAATTACTATGCATCAAGTTTTTTATCTCATCAAATCGTTTATCGATCTGGCTCTGTTCAGAAACTGGTGGTGGGTATTCACTCCGTTTTGGTAGTTTCATTATGGAAATATTTTCCTTGCATCTGAAAGCTTGATGTGTCTTTGAAGTTTCTCTTATTATCCTCTTCTGGTTCCAGTTAAATATTAATTTGAGCTGAAAATTTTCACCTAAGTTTCTTCATATTTTTTAAGGCCATAAGGGTGAGAAAATGACTTCGACTTGTTTGTATTAATGTATTATTTTGCTGTAGATGTTTGTCCAAAAATTAGGCTGAAGATTTTTATGTCTGTTTTTTTTTGTACCATCCATGAGATGTAAATGCTCAAAAGGTAAGCGGTTTCGAAACTGCATGATAAGGTAAAATTTAACTGCAAAATGGAGTTGGTTGGTTATTGATGCTGGCAATTTATTTTCCACATTGGAAACTAGTAATTCTCCTTAGAAATATTGAGATAGGGACATAAGGTTCCTGAAGCCTCAGGAATATTATCCAAATTTTCCTCTTGATATTACACTCTCTGCCATTATTGTCAGGATCAAGGTTTTTTCTTTGTTGTAATGCCAACTCCTATGAGTTTCCATAGCCCTAGTTAAATAACTACGATTCAAGTAATAGCACACCCCAGAGTCCCTCTATCTTCTGCTAGTTTTTCCTCATAAAGCATATTTATGTCAGCTAAACAAAAGTAACTATCTTGATCTTGATGAAGACTTCTGCTTGTACTAGTTGTTTGACATTATTCTCCTTGGTGCTCCTTATTACTTTCTTCTGGTTGTTAATGTGCCACATGTTGCATGACTGCAGACTGATGCAGGGAAGATGTGCAAGATGCTAAAACTGACGCCTAGGGAACTACATATTGGATCAAATTCCATGAGATGTGGCCTTTGTGGAACAACATCATCATTCACCATGCTTCCCATGGATGAGGAAGATGACAAAGGAAGAAGTGATTTTGGCGGTTCAGATTTGCGGAAAAAGGTATTTGAGTGATTTTCTCTATTTTCATCTGTTCTTGCAACTAGGCAGATTTCATATGATTGTCATGACTTCCACTGATTGTTAGTAATAAGCAATAACGTCTTGTCTTTAGAGAGAAGGTTTCCAAGTCAATGCACCATAGGTGGAACGTTACCTTCTTGGAACTATGTCTGGTTTCATTTGAGGCTTGACTTGTGCTGCACTATTAACTTCTCAGTTCTCATGCTTGGTAAAGATTACTTCAATGCACAGTTCTAAGTTTGCTTAATCTTCGACGGAAGATAACAGCACTAAGTTGAACTTATTCCTGATTTAACTAAATAGATTACAGTGTCATATACTACAGATTGCTTTTGGTGTGCTCGACTCTTTTATCTTGAAATTTTGAATTAGCTTCATTTTTCACGAGGCTAGCCAAAATAAGAAGTGAAATGAATACACAATTTTTTTTTGCAGGAGTCTGCAGCTGCTTTGATTTTTTTCAGGACTCGCTATGCTGCTTTGGTTGCTTCTCAGCTCCTTCAATCTCGAAATCCCATGTCATGGGTCACAAATCTTTCTCCAGAACCAGGCGATATGTATTGGTCAAACATTTGTGTCCCATATAGACTCCTTTGGATCCGCAAAATAGCTATTCTTGTGGCCTCGATGGCTTTGGTGGCATTTTTCGTTGTGCCTGTTTCATTAACACAAGGTCTTGTTCACCTCGACAAGCTTCAAAAGACATTCCCATTTCTTAAAGGAGTTTTAAAGAGGTAATTCCGTCACTGCCTATTTTGGTAAAATCATAACCCTAATTTTTTAAGTTTTAAAGATTTTACCATGGAACTCTATTTTTGAATGGAGTACAGTTATTGATCATTCTCTCTCTCTCTCTCACACACACACAGAGAGCATGGGGAAATAAAGTCACGTTTCTTGATTCAAGGTTGACTTTTTTTCACAATGATTTACCACCTTCTTCCTTGCACTGTTTTTATTCTGCTACTAACTTCAATACTTCTCTTTCATTCTCTGTATTAACCTTAACTCGTCAGCCTAGAGATAGATAATATTACTTCCAATTTATGAAGTCAGAGCTATATCCATGGGCAATATGGCTATCTTTTATCCCTTTCTTTCTTGCAGCAAAGCAATGAGTCAGCTGGCTACGGGATATCTACCAAGTGTCGTGTTAATAATATTTATGTACATGGTTCCTCCAATAATGTTGCTATTTTCTACATTGGAAGGCTCTACCTCTCGTAGTGGCAGGAAGAGGAGTGCAAGCATAAAAGTTTTGTGCTTCTTCATCTGGAATGTTTTCTTTGGTAATATCCTCTCAGGGTCTGTGATTGAGAGGTTCAGTAAGATTTTTAAGGATGTAAATTACCTACTTGCAACAGCAGTACCATCAACGGTAACCTTCCTCCTCTATGTGTATGTGTGTGTTTACCTGCTTTCCCTTTGCCCCATCTATTTTTCTCAATCCTCAAATATTAAACCGACAAATATTTGATTTGAGGAATTCATCATGTTTCTATTAATGCTTCTTTAGAGAAAACAACAACGCTAATACTAGGTTATTTTTAGTCTTGTTATTGGGTTGATGGATGCTAGAGAGAGAGTCTTCTTTAGTGTAGTTATTTTCATTTATATGGTAGGAGAAACTCACTTCTCAGTTGCACCACATTTTATTCAGGATTAATAGAGTGAGAAGGAAAAAAGACGGTAAGGTACTAGTCCTTCATAGAATATATGTGCTCTTTCCTACATCATTAGATATGATAAAGGGCAGAAATTTCCACTAGTCCACCTTGTGACGAGAATCTAAGAGGAAGTAAAACACAAACTTCAGAGAATAATGTGTCATCACTGCCTCTGAGCTGTCCAATTAGGACATGGGAGACTTTGGAAAACTACACCTACGTTCTCTTTTACCCTTCTGTTTAAATTTCCTTATTGAGTATTTTACCTACACAATGAACTGCCCTGGTTTGATCCCTTACGACCTGTTTGGAAAGCCACCCTAGGAATTAGATTTGGTGTAATTACACAGTTTGACCTGTTTGGTTGGCCAGGTAATTACTTGGTTGGCAGAATTCACCAAGTATGATGATTAATTTTTTTTTCCTTTTTTCGCAGGCCACCTTTTTTATGACTTATGTTTTGACATCAGGCTGGGCAAGTCTATCATGCGAACTCATGCAACCGTTTGGTTTACTCTGCAACTTATTCTATATATTTATTCTCAGAAACAAGGATGTCACTACATACGGCACATTGACTTTTCCATACCACACAGAAGTTCCGAGGATCCTTCTATTTGGGCTTTTTGGCTTTGTGTATTCCACATTGTCTCCTTTGATACTGCCATTCTTGCTGGTTTATTTTTCCCTTGCTTATCTTGTATACCGTAATCAGGTAAACATCCCATTCTGAATTATTACATCTATGCTTAATCTTCTTTTATGTGTCCAATTTTGTTTTATTTAACAGATGAAATGTATAGGTTAAGGATCATAAAAACCAGCCAGTAATTTCTTGAGTCAACAATAAGAAAAAAGGAAAATCAAGCCGTGTCTGGATTTTGTAAGGCAGATTATTCAAGATACCTGTTCTTGTCTTTATATTTTGAAAGTCAATGACTTTCTTGCTTCCCGCCTCTAAATTACTTGCATTTCTCATTTTTCATTTGTGTGAAATTGATGAAAAATGATACCTCTGGAGATGTTAGCTGCGCTGAGTTGTGCTTTTGTAGCTGAATTGAATAAATTTGTCTAAAGTTTTTATGGTTGCACCACAGTTATGTGCAGTAGGATCGAAACTCAAACTAAAATAAAATCATGAGACCTTATAAATATGATTACCAAGTAATATCCACATAGTCAAATTTGGTACTAAAGTAGTATCACCTCTGAGCATTTAGTGACCTGGTAGTTTTGCTTTGGCCTTTCAATATTTCAAAGATTGTTGTGCAACCCTATCTTATATCTACTTGAAATAAACAGCCAAAAAAATGTCATGAACAGATTACGTAGCAGCAGTAAGCTTCGTTGATTATCTTAGATTATTAGATCTAGTTCTGTGAGAATCCCAATGTTCTTGGAATTCCCTAACGACATTGTGCATGAAAAGAAAATGCTTATAGTTTTAAAAGCAACAAGATGATGCATGTACTGTAAGGAAGTTCACATTTGTGGTTTTTAAGGTGACAAAAAAAATCCTACTTACCAAGGTTAATGTGATAGTCATAACCAAGGATCTGTTGATCTGACAGTTAGGAATAATAGATTTATGAAAAAATGTGTAATAGGACTGAATTCTACCAAAGAAAGTGAATGTTATCTTGAACGGTTCAAAAAAGAACAGGAAGTCATCCAAGTGGGAGGACACTTCAAGAAAGGTTTTTGATTAATCTTATTTGTACTGCTATGTTTACTATTATAACCTGAATATCTATGTCTGCATCCACACTTGTAGTCTGTGTTTGTAACACCAATTCACTAAAACTTTCAGATCCTCAATGTATATGTAACAAATTATCAAACTGGGGGAACGTATTGGCCTATTGTGCACAACGCAACAATTTTCTCAATGGTGCTGATGCAAGTTATAGCCATGGCAGTCTTTGGACTAAAAAAGTCTACAGTGGCGTCAAGCTTCGTAATTCCACTTATAATCTTGACACTTCTTTTCAATGAGTATTGCAGGCAAAGGTTTCAACCATTATTCAAGAACATCCCCGCTCAGGTATATTTTAATTGCTACATTTAGTTAAGAATATTTTCCATTATATGTCTCTTACGCCATGTGTTCATTTCCACAGATCCTTATTGAAATGGACCGGCAGGATGAGCAAAATGGGAAAATGAAAGAGATCCATCAGAAACTCACATCAGCTTATACTCAGTTCAAATCCAAGTCCTGCACACTGGGTGATCCTATGCCCCCAAATCATAACAACTGCAGGATTGAAGACCTAGAAATTAATCCAGGTTCAAACTTCTAAATGACTATTATGCAACAATTTTTATTTACTTGCATTCCTTTTAAAATGTTCTTGACACCTTGTTGATTATAGGAAAAAGCCCTGTCCATCTCTCTTCTTAATGGGTTCAATATACGTTGAAAAATGGAGAATCATAATCAAGTATATGAATTTCTGGGCGTTGACATGCGGGAATATTGCTAGTCGTGATTCTTCTAACTATTTATTTTTGGAGGAAAGGCAGACGATATCTTGAATAGAGACTTTTAGTATACACAGGAGATAGTTCTTATAAGTGCTCCTGGAGCTGCAAGATTTTTGGAAGTTTTTAGATCGTCTCTGTCTCACATAGAGATGGGAAGATGAACGTTATTGAGTATTTGTACAGATGATAGTTCCATGAATACTGAAACCTTCTGTTAGAGTATGATGTTCTTACATGTATAGTTGAAATACTTACAGGTTATTCTATCAGAGGATTTTGTTCATTCTAGCTTTGGCTATAGTTGTACATTTCCTAGCAGGAAAATAAGGAATTAGAATTGCAATCTTTCCAATCCCTCTAGTCTTGGCAGTTTCATGACTTTCATCAAGCCATTCTGCTATCATTCTAGTTGTTAGTGCAGTGACTGCCTAATGTTCGATCGTATAACTGGGACCACAGCTAGTGAATGTCCCAAACTCAGAGAAAGGGAACAATATAACTGATACTCTGTACTTAATGGAGCACTATGGGACTGGAGCTTCTAAAAGCCATCAACCATGGCTTCTACCGTTCTTGTAAACTCTCATCGTGTTTATTTATTTTATATGGATCTTTCATTTATTTTGATGTAATCATGTTGAATTCGTATTTTCTATGAATTATTTAAAATACACTAGAATCAATAAAAACTACAGGTATCCACACTAAATACTGATACACACCCGTACTGAAGACGTACTAATAACAGGTCCATATAACATAGGCAACTATGGCTTTACAGCACAAAACACTGTTTCTCTTTACACCTTCCAACAAAATTTCTTTCACAAATATTACTTGCTGTTAAGTGAAATGTTTAACAAGATGTATTGTTGACAGGTATGGAAGACTTTAACACAATGTTTAATCCGTAGCTAGAATTTGAGAAAAGAAATTCCTAGTTAGTATACTTCATGCATGGTTGGTTTCTGAATCAAGTCGATAAATACATATATCCAAATATCAGTAAAACACCTTCGAATTCATAGCAAGGATTCACAATCAAGGAAAGAGAAAAAGAAGGGTCTTACTCACCTATATTTGTAACCTATACTCATCTTAGAGTTTAAACTATCAATCTTGATGTACACGACGTGCTGGTAAGTTCATTCCCCAATATGTAATTCAAGCTTGTAGACATTGAACAATCTGAATGAACATGTAATTTAATTTACCGGGGTTCTAACATTGTGACGGTAATTTCGTTTGTTGAACACATGCTTGTAGAATATTCAGACGTGACTTTGCTTTCTGTGAAAAAACCAGGTTCCTTAGCTTGAGGCAAAATAACATCATTAGCCAACATCAAGACCACTGTAGGCATGTCTGGCCTGTCTTCTGGACATTGTTGTACACATAACAGAGCGACATGGATTACGCGTAGCAATTCAGAAATATAACACGAATCTGTTAGATGTGCATCAATTAGCTCCAATGGTCTACCTTCTTTATAAAGTTTCCATACCTGTCAATAACACAATCAGTACATAATCAAGAAACATGTAGCAGTTGATGTGCCTAATGGATTTAACTTCAATGCAGTTCAACTATCATCGTTTGATTATCATTTTTACCAGGTTATCAATTAATTATTACAGAGAAGTATCTGTAACTACCTTATAAGTGACCTCATAAGATTATTTTACAGTTAGTGCACAAAATTTAAACTCGCTTTAATTAACAAAACAAGACTTACATGTCCGAGAAGGTTGATACTGTGACTTTCATGGGAAAATCCTCTGTTTCTCCGACCACTCATTATCTCTAACACTAACACGCCAAAACTAAATACATCTGATTTTACTGAGAAAACACCATGGACTACATACTCTGGGGACATGTAGCCACTGCATCACACATTTAACAGAAAATAGTGTTAAATAAAGGACGCTATACCTAATATAAATGCTAAAAAGTGAGTAGTATTAAATTTCTTACTGTGTCCCAACCACATGGTGTGTATTAGCACCAGTCTCATTCCCTACAACGCTTCTAGCTATGCCAAAATCTGAGATCTTGGGGTTCATGTCAGCATCTAGCAAAATGTTACTAGCTTTGAGGTCTCTGTGGATAATTCTTAGCCGAGAATCTTGATGGAGATACAGAAGTCCTCTAGCAATTCCATTGATGATGTTGAAGCGCTTAGGCCAGTTGAGTAACAAGCTCTTCCTTTCATCTGTTAACAGGTCCTCTGTTAGGACACTAATAATATTGTTTGAGAGTGCAGCTAAAATATGATTAAACTGTCAACTTTAACTATGTGTGCTAATAAAGGTTCTTCATGTTAAAAGAGTGTAACCAGACCAAATATGAAGAGATCTAGGCTTCTGTTTTGCATATATTCATAGACCAGCATTTTTTCTCCTCCTGCAATGCAGCAACCTATTAGCTTCACAAGATTTCGATGCTGAAGTTTGGCAATGCAAATAACTTCATTCTTGAACTCGTTAACTCCTTGCGAGGAAGACTTGGAGAGCCTCTTTATAGCTATTTCTTGTCCTCCTTCCAGGATTCCCTATAATATCAACATATATCTGGCTTAGTCATTCAAAAGTGTCATCTGTTTACTGTCAATTAAAGTACATATTACTTCCTGAAAGAATGATTCATAAACTTACAATGTTACCTTGTAAACAGATCCAAATCCACCTTCTCCAATCTTGTTCTCGACTGAGAAATTAGAGGTTGCTTTCGTTAGAGTTGATAAGGCAAAAAGTGGGAGGTCTAAATCATCTTTCAAATTCATCTTCCTCTTCTTCTTTCTCCGAATATACAGTCCTATGGTCAGGCCAATCACAGTCATTCCAATCAATAGTAACAGACTCAACACAACTAGTTTTGTTTTCTTCGAGCCTGAAAAAAAAACAAGACATGGAGGGTGAAATAAACTAAATAGATAGAGAAGAGTGAACATATACTGTGTGAACTTTTAACAAATATATTTGTAAAACACAACTAAATCTGAGAATTAGGAAGTTTAAATCATTCAGCTAATACTCCACACTTGATCAAATTCACAAATGTTACCTAACTCTGAGGTAGCAATCCTTATGTGAATGTCCTGTCCTCCAGGTAATTCTCGAATGTCAATTAAGTCGCCATACCAAAGCAAACAGCCACTCCCACCATTGCGTATATCAAGATTTGAGTAAGCCATACACGAGCAATTCCTCAAGCAAGCTTGCTTGCACTCGTGGAGTGTCACACTCACATCAAACCATGAATACTGTGTATCTGGTAGCTTTATACCAGAGTACTTGAGAAATCCATCTCCTTTCTGGCAATTAAGGGGTGTCCTTCTAACACACCCGCCGGACCAATTTGTCATTGCCCAATTTCTTGGATCTTTAGGCACAAATTTGTCTAAGCAGCTACATACAGGAGTGAGTATGTTGTTGCAACTACCATATGCACCACATGTTCCATAGTTGTCACAAGTATCTGCTGGTGAAGAAAGGTAAACATTCCATTCCTGTCTATTCTCAGCCCACAATGAACGCTGAAGCACACCATTACTGTTCATGGTTAATTTGGTCATAACAGAACCCAGAAGCGCGAAGCTGTAAAATGATTTCTTTTCATCAAGATCCAGCTTAAATGTATAAATGGTATTTTTTGTCAGTCCTGGTACACCACTCCAGCGGAGTCCATTCCATGGTCCGGTACTAAACACCTTAACTTTACCTTTCCTCATGACATCCTGAGGATATCCAGTGGGATCACAATGATATGTATATTCCCCTGGAGATGGATCATATTCATTCTTCCATGAGGAGAGGTAAAATTCTTGTCCAGTCACAAAGTTCTTACCCATCTTCATGCCTGGTAAGAGTGTATCAGTAGGATAATCAAAACTCTGCCACAGGAAGTTCTCAGGTTTAGCATCATTTGCATCTCTTATGACAAGATTCCCTGAGTTCAACAACTGTGCAACTGGATTCTTCACAGCCAAACGCCTTGACGAATTAGTAGACCACACGATTGTATTAGCAGCAGTGAGAAGAGCAAGTCGTCCTGGATTTATGATTTTCAACGTAACACCTGATGTGTTGTAGAGTGGATTTGCTCTATTGGCAACCCATACCACAGACTTGTCAGGTACATCATGCTTGTACCATATTCCGACATACCAATTATTCGTGAAACTAGCCGGGGAAAAAAATCCCATCTCAAAGCATCCATCAGATGCAGTAATGGTCTTACCATTTGTTAGAAAGTCAGTTGCAGTTATAGTATCTTTTGCACTAGAAATTGAGCATAGAAAACCACATAACATTATCTGCAACAAGAACTGAAACATAAGCAGAATTACCATTGGATCTTTGCTGCTTCTCTTTGGAGACTGAAATAGCTTACAACCAAAGTCAAGTTTTGGTCAACACAGTAACAAGTGATATCTACTAAAATCAAGATTCTTGTAAGACATCAAGAACTGCTCTATCACATGCAACCTAACCCAAGAGTTGTAATGGAAGTAAATAGAATTGAATAAATTCTTTGCACCAAAAGGCTCTGGACCTACCTATGCAGGTTTAGATATCTGAGGTCAATATTTGGCTGATAGTTAACTAGAATGTACTCCCTCCGTTTCAAAATACTTGTCATAATTTCTTTTTTGAGAGACAAACGATATGAATTTTGACCAACATGTTAAGATATAATTTTTCATCATATTGATATGAGAAAAATTGCAATTTATGGTACTCGTATAGTTTTTGAATATCTAAATTTTAATTTTAAAATATCAAATTAATCTAATCTAATTTAGCTTTGAAAATTAGTCAAACTGATTCTCGAGAAGCGAAATGTGACAACTACTCCCTCCGTTTCAATTTGTTTGGCCTACTTTCCTTTTTAGTCCATTTAAAAAAGAATGCCTCTTTCTCTTTTTAGCAATTCTTTAATTTTAATTTTCCACATGGCATATTTAAGACCATAAGATTAAAGAGCATTTTGGTACATTTGACATATCTTTAGTTTATGACCACAAAATTCAAAAGTCTTCTCTACTTTCTTAATGTCACGTCCCCAGAACGGAAGGGGCGGACAATGGTCCGTATGAACACCTGCTATACAAATGACCTGAGTTAAAAGGACGAGCCACTATTCATAAGACAATTTTAGGGGTGGTACGTAAGTAGCACTGACCAATTGGTCACACTATACAGTGGACAACTGAAATTATAATTACATACGATAACTTTACATTGTCTGTGAAGCCTCTAATAGAATTTGTCACTATACAACGATAGATGGTCAGGACAGGACCCTGACATACCCAAGTTATAACTATAAACTATAAATAAGACTAAAGAGTATTAGACATCTATTAGCTCCAAATGAAAGAAGAGCTCACCAACTGGTTTGCTGAATATGAAACAAGTGCCTAATATAGAAGTCTGCTGACTGATGTACATGATCCTGTGTATACAAAGATGCAGCGCCTCCGAACGTAGGGACGTCAGTACATATACAACATGTATTGGTATATAAAGCAGACAGAATAACAAGTGGACATATAAGGACGCTCAATGAATCAAATAATAAAATGAGCAACTGTAGATAACTGAATTCTAAAAACTCTAGTATGGAACTGTAATTTATGAGCGTAAAAGTGACGGACACTATATAAAACTAGAACCTATGCATTTGCCTTATTAATTTATCATATAACATCTTGTGACTACTTCATCATTATGAAGCGCCTAATAATTTGCCTAGGTGATGTCCTATGCCTACTTTTAATACAAATAATCATATGATGGCCTACCGAAGGCAATCCAAGTCACGCGTAAAGCATATGTTGCTCAAGCACTTATTGCTATGGTTTTATACATATGACTATAATCGCGGTCTGATACAAGGTACGCCCTTTGAGGGCTCACTATAAGGGTCTGCCCGCAGGCCACATATGCCATGTATTGGCTCGAGTCAGGAAAAACTAGTGCATGACGTTCCAGCTGACTCCAAATATAAATAGTGCCACGAGGACCGGTATGCCACAATGTTCGGGCTCACTATAAGGGTTTGGTCTCAATCCTGTGCATAGAATTACGTCGCGCATGTGTGTCAAGTAAAACCTATGAATACCCTCCCAACGTTAAGACTAACCTTTTATCATATGCCGCCTTAGAGGCCTATACAAATAAATTATGATAAAGATTGTTTAGACATTCACGTGATACTTCCCATATACATCTGATTTCTTTAATCGTATCTAGCTATGTAAATGCCAGTTCTTTTATATCGTCTTATAATATGTCACTATGTGATTAAATATGCTAGTGTTACTATAATATGGCCATTTACTCTAATTTATAGCAAGCCATGCGACTTTTAAGAATTTCTATTGTATACGAACATAGTCATGTATAACTCTACAGACACTTGGTCCAACAAGAGTAATATGAATATTGTGCCTTCAACAAATAGACGCAGAAGGGTGAAGACAAGTGATTTCAAATGGAAAGGGTATGTAAATATTATGGTCATATTAGGCATATAGTCATGTCTTAGACATATAAAAAGTAAAGGCTATGTTCACATATATCTAGTAGGCTATGCGAACTCCTTTAGGAGAAATAAGTGACTATAGGTCGTGCCCTAACAGCGAAGGAGGTCTTAGCCTTACATACCTTACTTCTTGAACTTTCTTTCTTACGTCGTGCCATCGACGTCCTTTAACAACATTTTACCTCTGTTCTTCACAACTACGGTAATTTTACGAGTTCCAACGATCCCAAGAACGCTACCACCTTTTCTAAGCTGAAAGACCCGATTTTGAACTTGGAAAATTCAATTACTAAGCTTAATCTCACAAAAACTTTCTTACCGATGTATCAAATCTGAAATCTAATATATGCTGCATAGAGAATTTTGGATGAAATGTAACAAGTGTAAGAGTTTAAATGAATAAAGTTGAAGTGGCGGTGGGGGTGGGGAATTCCTAAAGGTTGAGTGATACTTTTTAAATGCCACTTTATGCATTAGTCGGTGGAGATTTAAGGGCACATCTATCTCTTAATTAATTAATTAATTAATTGTGAGGAATTGAAAAGATCTGTAGGGATTAATGAGGTAACACTTTGCTGGGAACTTTCCACTTGATAATTTATTCCTCATAAACTTTCAATTGTACGGTAATAAAATAATCCAATTGTCAACATATCACACCCTTAGTAAATATAGTTTCTAGTAGAAATCTCCAAGAGACAAACGGATGGAAGCATTGAAAGCTTGACTCAAATATCTTTAATTTGTTAGGTCGTAGGCCCTCTAACCCCTTATAGACTGAGAGATATGCTTATTCCAAGTCAGACCATATGTAAAATTATTTGAAATACCCCACCGAAATGAACCCTTCAACTCGAACTTTTGTTCCAAGGCTCCCTTTTACCTCTAACTTAATGCAAGCTTTTTTCTTGGTATAATTACTCATTTACAACCTTATTCCCCTGATTTCATACTAATTTGTCGATGTTAGAAGTCACACACATACTTTAAGTTACGGGATATTATAGTGACTTAACATGAAAAAATAATAATTCTAATATCTGTTAATCCTCCAAATAGACTTTAAATATTATGGAATTCTTGGGGTCTTACCCTTAAACTCTGTGTCAAGTCAAAATAGGCTAAACAAATTGAAACGGAGGGAGTATTCATTACTCCCGTGCCCCAATTTATTGGGCTCATTTTTCCCTTTTTGTTTTGAGCGCAAAAGAATTATACTTTTCTATATTTAATGTGTTCTTGTTAATTTTAATTCCATAGAAATATCAACTTTAGGTTAACTTGAATAGGCGAGTAAGGACTCGAAAAATTCTCATGAATAATATTAATTGTGTCAATTTGACGGGATTGTTAGCTGACCATAGCCTTAGATATCTCATCTTATTGACTTCCTCAATCGAGGCTCGCCTATTTGTTTCATTCGATTGCTTGTTTTAATTACTTGTTTTACTACTCTTGCAGTAGTATAATTAATCACCAACGACCTTTGGAAAAATCAACTTGAATAGACAATTCGCATTAGTTTAATTTAAACTTAATAGTTGATAACAAGTCTTTGTGGGATGGTACTCGATCTTACCACTTTATTATTTATCGACCATGTATACTTGCATGTGTATTTGAGAGCAACAGTTTAACGTGGTGAAACAAGTCTCATCATCTATGATGAATTGATTTGTCGTTATTGTTAGAAAAATAATTATATTGTATCTTAAAAATAATAATATTATTATATTGACTATTATTTTCTATCTATAATTACTAATCTTTTATCACCTCTTATTTATTAGCCATTATTTCAATACAAATTAAGGCATTGATTATACATATTATATTTGCCTTAATAAGCATTTTCTAATAAGGAAATTTGGAGTAATTACCATAAGGGTCTGTTTGGAAAGCCACCTGGTAATTAGAATTGGTGTAATTACTAGAGTAGTAATTACCAGCCTAGTAATTACACAGCCTTGTAATTACTACGACCTGTTTGGTTGACACAATGTAATTACAGTGTAATTACAAGTGTACTGTTTGGTTGCACAAGCGTAATCACATGGTTATATTAAAATTTTAAAATAAAAGCTAATTATAAAAAACTAAAAATTTATACTAAATAAATAAGGGCCTTTATAAATGATATTAAATTAAATATTTAATATATATATATATATATATATATATATATATATATATTGTCTTTTAAAATATATTAATTAATAAATATATATTCTTAAATAATATTATAAAAAAATAATTAATTTATATTTTTTAAATTAGTATATTTTAATTAAATTAATCATAAAAACTTAAATTACATGATTTTTAAGAACATCATGAAATGCATATTTAAAAAGAAAGATTAATATTATAAATATAATGTCATAAAATTATTAAAATATTTGACAAAAAGATAATCTATCAATTTTAACTAAAAAATAAATGGCTTGCAATGTGAATTATCAAGCCAATACTAGTCAAACAAATAAATTGGAACTGAAATTATAACATAAGTTCAAAATTCAAAACAAAAAAGTTTACATAATAATCTTATGTCAAATTTCAATATGACGTATCTAAATATGATTCAAAAGAAAAGAAAAACTTAAGTATATAACCTTTTTCAACAATGAATTCTACTTTAATTTAAAAATTAGAATACTAACTAAATTATGCTAAATGAAAAAATAAATAGAAAAATAAATATAAAATAGATAATACGAACAATTACATGGAATCACAAGAAGTAAATGTTTGGAAATGAAATATAAATAATATAAAATAAAAAATATATATTTTAAAATTATTAGAATAATAAAAATAAAGAATTTAAAATAATAGAAATAAAAAAATAAATAAAAATAAAAGGACGAAATTAGAAAGTAATCAGCTTGTAATCACACCATGTAATTACCAGCAATTCACAGCTCCCCCTGTGAATTGGAGAGTGTAATTAGCCCCTGCAAATTACACCCAATTACCTGCTGACCAAGTAATTACCTGGCGAACCAAACATGTCAGACTGTGTAATTACACCCAATTACAACAAATCCAATTACCAGAGTGGCTTTCCAAACAGGCCCTAAACGTTTTGATTCAAATTTGAAGACTTTAGTGTGTTTTAATGGCTAATTAAAGAGCCTTAATGGACAATTATTTTAATGATATTTTACTCCTATTAATCTTATAGGTTGACAGATGGTTGAGGAGATCTTGCCTTTCCTATATATATTTTATCAACTACTTGTAAAAGGGGTAGTGGAAAATAGTGAGAGATCATATATAGATAAACTTATTTTGTTCTTTTTGCTGGGTTTTTGTCTTGAGAAATATAAATCTTTGTTAGTTCTGGCTCCTGGTTTATAACTAGATGAGCTTGTTGAATCCTGGGAGATACACCTTAACCAGTGAAATATCCTTAAGGACAGTGCCAATAGGCATGCCTCAAGCTAGAGAGTTTTCGTGATTCTACAATATTTTCCAACAGTTATTACGTCTGTTGCAGTAGGAAGCTTAGGGGAGCCTTGGAGCAACTGTAAAGTTGTCTCCATATGACCTATAGGTCACAGGTTCGAGTCGTGAAAGCAGTCACTGATGCTTGCATCAGTGTCTACAATATCACATCCCTTGGGGTGCGGCCCTTCCTCAGACCCTGCTAACGCGGGATGCTTTATGCACCAGGCTGTCTTTTTACATCTGTTGCAGTAGAAATCTCGTGTATAGAAAAGTAGAAAGAGACAGTAGGAAAGTAGGAAGAAACTAGCTTCCATATCACTGATGCTAATTTGGTGCTGTTTCATTGACAGTCTTGAAATTGTGTTACTTCACAGCTAGCCTTTATGACACGGCACTAAACTAGTCTTGTAGTGATCACTATCACTTATGAGGATTTGAGGGCTATAAATTGCCTCTTCGTGAAGCTTACTTCCAACATTTGAAAAGTAAAAGTTTGTCATAAGTACTGCTTTTTGGGGACCATTTTGAGAAACAAGACAGAAGGATATGACCAGCCAACCAAGACCTGATAGGTTCCTCAAACACACAAAATTTGTCATAGGGTCATTGGCATAAATGCTTAGGTGTTCTTCAATTTTTATCCTCAAATTTGATGCCCTTTAATTTTTTGCCCTTCAGCTTAAAATTAAGTGGTCAAAAATACCTCTAACCTAAATAACAAACAATTTTCGCTCGCCATAAGTTTATATTTCTGTAACAAAATATAACTAAAGTTATGCCTTAAAAGGCATAATAAGTTATGCCGCTTAATTCCTACAAAATTTATGTTGATCAAGACAAACGTTCAATTCGGAACCCACAAGTGATGTCATAAAAGGCATAACTTAATTCATACCATCCTATTTGAGGGAAAAAATTAAAGACCACTCCGAAATACGGCAATCATTGCAAAAACTTCTTTGCCATAAGCACCCACTGTTTTTTGGCCCAAACGTTATATCTCTCATCTTTATATTGGTAGCTAGTAATAACATACAAAGACAGTTTTGATCAGCTAGTGTCTCTATTACAATTTCACTAGCTGGTCCTAAGTCCTAACCCCAAGCATATAATTTCAATATCCATATCCCAATAAACTTTATTATTAACTCTAGCTGAATTTATCCTATATTCTAGTGGTGGTATTGATAAGATTCCTCCAGTACCCTTGACCAAAAATTCTGGGTTCAAGTCCTATACATAGAAAAAATCATGATAGGAGCACCTCCTCCTTTAATGAGCTTTATACGGTACGAATTTCAATTAATCGACCACCTTCTTTTGTTCTGGATACTTCTCCAGCATGTGTCAAAAAACAAGTGATTTGATTAAGGACATATAATATTGGGTTGACTCCAAGTCTCACGAAAAAACCAGACATATATGTTTTCATAGTGTAACGTCTAAGACATGCAACTTGGCCAAGATTTTGAATAGTTTGTGGTAATAATCAAGAGTGTGTTAAAGTCATTTTCTGGTCCTCTAACTAGCAGAACACCTGTCAGACAAAAAAAAATCTCAAATATTTGGAATTTTTAAAATATTAGAGAGCAGATTCTCATATTGCAAGTAAGACAGTCAAGATATTATCACTTTATTAATGTGTTAGTACACCACAAAAGGACAGTGTACGTCCTTCGACTTGAAGTGATATATATGTATGACCACAAGTAGGCATGTGCACGAATTTGTTTGGTTTAATTTTGACTATCATCGAATTAAAATTTCAAATTTTAATTTGTTTAAGTTCTCATCTAAATTTAATTCATTCTAGGTCCAATTCCATTGGTAACTTATATAGATATACTATATTAAGAAAATATTTACCATCTATAACAATACTGGACACTTATAATACATTTATAATACAGTTTTAATATATATTGCAGAGAACAATTTATAAAACACATATGATACAAATTTTATTTATGGATAATACATTTATCACATACTTTAATACACTTATAATACATTGTGGCAATTTCTTATCAAACAAACATAATACATTTTAAAACACTTATAATACATATATATTGCATGCATAATTCACTTTTAATACATAAATGCAGATTTATCATATTATTGCTATGCATTGCTATAGATGGTAGTAAATAAAAAATATCGCTATAAACCGTAATTATTTATTAAAAAGTACTAACCCACATAATTTTCACGTTTTTTATTATGTCGATTCAATTTTACAAATCAATTTATTTGATTTTGAAATTTCAACAAGCAACTATTTTTATTTCAATTTTAAAGAAAACATAACAAAGAATAACAAAATCTTAAAAGTAAGCCTAAATAACCAAAAGTGAGATTGAGAGAATTTGGAGAAAAATTGGATTAAGAGAGGCCTGTAATATGTAAAGAGAGGCGCATTTAGGCATATAAATTGAAATAGTCTAGATTTCGAGAAACCGTAATATTTTAAAATTAAATTTGTAAATCAATTCAAATTGTATTATCTAAATTGATTCGAAAATTCGAGGTTAAACCGATTTGTGCACAATCCTAACCACAAGCATATATCCAACCCCACTCTTAAATTCATATTATATATCCAACCCCACTCTGAAATTCATATTTTGGAATATTAATCAAACTGGTAAGAGTCATACTACATGATGCATCGACCATTTGGGAACATTAAAATTAGTTGTCCTTGACAAAATCTAGCTAAAATTGTGTCATAGCTCAAAGGATCTCTCTCTCTCTCTTTAATTCGAAGTCTCGCTACAATTTTTTTCCAGATTTCTACAATGATCCTTCGGAAGTTTCTCTATACCTTAGAGAACATTAAAGAAAAAAAAAACTTACTCATATGAACAGTGCCTAGTTACTTTTTTTTTCTGATAAAATGAAAAATACTAAAAAGTTCTAAGATCGTTCATAAGCTACATTACTTAGATTCGGCAAGAGCAAATACTTCATTTCCTTCATCGCATTTCCGTACAAGCTAATCTTTTGCATGTATGTGACCTTTATTTGCCAAAAAGTATGCACACTGATTTGACTGATCTCTTTAAACACGGGTAGTAACCTTTGTTAACAACCAAATAAGTATCTGCATTCTTCAATAATTGCTTTTAGAGAATGAAAATGTATGTGTTCTTGTTCAATAAGCTTGACAACAAGCAGACAATCTGTTTTCATTTCTAAATCCTTATATCTCATTGTTTTTGCTAATTATAACCTTTATTTGATGCTCCATATTTCTTAGGTCTCATTCAATTATCTAAATATTTCAATATCTATATAATTTTCTTGGTCATCTCTAAAAATTCCGCTAAAAGCAGCATCGATGCTCAATTTATATATCTTCACGCTGTCATCAATATTCAATTTAAACTTTCCTGCGTAAAAAGGAGACCAAACAATTAATTTAACTGGCCTAGATATAAAAGTTTGGCGAGGATATACCTCAACAATTTCCCTAACTCTAGTTACTATCATTCAAGAAAGATGAGTATGGACTTGAACTCTATACACTTCTATAATATTTTTGAAGAATTCGTACATCAGTGTGAATTAGTCATTGATTAATAAATGTAATGAAATATAGATTATACTTTTCTCTTTTCAATTTATGTGGCATTTTGAGAATTTTGAGATTCAAATTACGAGTTCTTTTCACCATAATATTTTCATGTCTTTTAATTATTATAAATTGTTAGTAATTATTATGACTTATTGTACTTTTTGCGTATTTTTTAAATAAGTAAATTTTATCTCAAAATATTTAAAAATTTCATGTCTAAATTCACGATAAAAATTTGGCTTTCAAAATCCAAACTATAGTATCCGAACTATAGTACCAATACATATATTAGGAGTTAGATAAAGTAGTATAGAATTTTCTCTACAAGTGAAAAGGAGGGGTGGGGTTGTGGGGGGGGGGGGGGGGGGGGATCACAAATAGCCACTTTGTCAGCACATGTAATTGAAAAACAGTTACTATTCTAGAGTGATAAAAATCACAAATGAAGCCCCAAGATAATGTACAAAAGTTTTTTTTTGTGGACAATGATTATCTTAAGTCCCGCATGTCTGAAGTTGTTTTCGAAGTAGCTAGATTTGCAGATTTTTATGAAACTAGCACATGACTTAAATAGGGTCCCAAAATCGGCTATATGTGCACTTCACCCATCTATCTCCATCTTTCCATTTTTTTCACGGTTGATTTGCACAAATTGGATCTTTCGGTGCTACCATTTAAATTTAACCTCGTTAACAAAATTGTGTGAAAAATAGTATTTGTAGAAATTCACCAGATCGTTAGAATTTCTGGCCAAATCGTTGTGATCAGCGTAACATGATATGTAGAAATTCACCAACACTATATTATGGATCACTTGTTTAGCATTTGTTGCACTTAATTTTGATGTGAATTCACATATTTTTCTTAGATTATATGCAAAACATTCAGTTAGGATCCAAGCCCAGAAATAAACAAACGCAGGGTTAATTAGGCAAACGTTCACAATTTCTTCGCTGCACTTTGCAGCAGGTGTTTTTACAATAAAAGCAAACAAGAGAAAAAGATGTCAAATGCCATATTCGGTTGGAAAAATTGGGGTTGATTTTTCAGATAGTCACTCTAGTAATAGTTAGAAAGTCACCTTTCTTCTTGATTCTTAGTGGAGAGACCAATCTGAGAAATTAACTCGAAAAAAATTGTCATTACTATGGTATGTAATGTTCTCAATAATCTAAACTTTCCCGTTTTGACAATGAAGTCAACGTTAGTAGCATTGCAAACTGTGTGATATCTAAAGATCCAAATTCAAGTAGCTTGTAACACTTCTTAGGTAAAGGGAAACAAGAGTCGTTTTCCTCAGCAGTCTTTTTGTGTGTATATTTATGATACCACTACTTTTGTTAACTATTGGATATGGCAGCATGTGATAAAAAAGCAGCTCTTTAATGTCGTGCACGGATCTTGATTTTAGCACCTTGTTATTATGTTGACAAAAAATTGGTCTTCACTATTGAATTGTATCGTCCAGCAGAAAGCAAATGGAAAGTTTTCTGTTTATGTTGCCGATATTGTTATGCGGCTTTCTATGCTCAATTTCTAGTGCAAAAGATACTATCACTGCAACTGACTTTCTAATAGAGGGTAAGACCATCAGCTCATCTGATGGGAGCTTTGAAATGGGATTGTTCTCCCCGGGTAGTTGCACGAAGAATTGGTATATTGGAATATGGTACAAGCACGATGTATCTGATAAGTCTGTTGTATGGGTTGCCAATAGAGCACTTCCACTCAATAATACATCAGGTGTTATGTTGAAAATCATTGATACCGGACGACTTGCTCTTGTCACTGCTGCTAATACAATTATATGGTCTACTAATTCGCCGAGGCCTTTGGCTGTGAAGAATCCAATTGCACAGTTGTTGAATTCGGGGAATCTTATCATAAGAGATGCAAATGATACTAAACCTGAGAACTTCCTGTGGCAGAGTTTTGATTATCCTACTGATACGCTCTTACCAGGGATGAAACTTGGTAAGAACTTTGTGACTGGACAAGAATTTTACCTCTCCTCATGGAAGAACGAATATGATCCAGCTCCAGGGAAATATACGTATCATTGTGATCCTACTGGATATCCTCAGGTTGTCATGAGGAAAGGTGAAGTTAAGGTGTTCAGTGGCGGACCATGGAATGGACTCCACTGGAGTGGTGTACCAGGACTAACAGAAAATACCATTTATACATTTAAGCTAGATTTTGATGAAAAGAGAGCATTTTACAGCTACACGCTCCTGGATAATTCTGTTATATCGAAATTGACCTTGAACAGTCATGGTATGCTGAAGCGTTGGACGTGGGATGAGAAGAGGCAGGAATGGCATGTTTACCTAGCTTCACCAGCAGATGCCTGTGAGAATTATGGAACATGTGGTGCATATGGTAGTTGCAACATCATACTTTCTCCTGTTTGTCGTTGCTTAGATAAGTTTGTGCCTAAAGATCCAAAAAATTGGACGGTGACAAAGTGGTCTGGTGGCTGTGTTAGAAGGACACCCCTTAATTGCAAGAATGGAGATGGATTTCTCAAGTACTCTGGTATAAAGCTACCAGATACACAGTATTCTTGGTTTGATGCGAGTATGTCACTCCAAGAGTGCGAGAAAGTTTGCTTAAAGAATTGCTCTTGTATGGCTTACTCAAATCTTGATATACGCAATGGTGGGAGTGGCTGTTTGGTTTGGTATGGCGACTTAATTGACATTCGAGAATTACCTGGAGGACAGGACATCTACATAAGGATAGCTAACTCAGAGTTAGGTAAAATTTGTGCAACAAATTCATTTCTATTTGATCAACATGGAGCATTAGCTGAATGAACTGAACTTCCCAATTCTTAGCTTTAGTTGTGTTTTGCTTAGCTATTTATTAAAAAGTTCATATAGTATATATCTAGTAGGGGAGCTTTGGTCACTATTGGGAAAACCATTTTTCACTGTCTATTTAGTTCATTCACCCTACATTTTTTCCCTTTCAGGCTCGAAGAAGAAAACAAAAGTACTTGTGCTGAGTCTATCACTGTTGAGCGGAGTGGCAGTCATTAGCCTGACCATAGGGCTGTATGTTTTGGTAAAGACGAAGAAGAAGAGGAAGCTGACTCTGAAAGACGATCTAGACCTTCCACTGTTTGCCTTATCAACAATAACTAAAGCAACCTCTAATTTCTCAAACAAGAACATGCTCGGAGAAGGTGGATTTGGATCTGTTTACAAGGTAGCATTGTAAGTTTGTTATCATTGTGAAAACATCTTTAGCTTCAATATTTATTCAGCTATATATGTTATGATATCTTAGGGAATCCTGGAGGGAGGACAAGTAATAGCTATAAAGAGGCTCTCAAAATCTTCCTCGCAAGGAGTCAACGAGTTCAAGAATGAAGTCAATTGCATTGCCAAACTTCAGCATCGAAACCTTGTGAAGCTTATAGGTTGCTGTGTTGAAGGAGAAGAGAAAATTCTGGTCTACGAATACATGCCCAATAGAAGTCTTGATTTCTTTATATTTGGTATGGTTACTCTTGCTAACACATAAAACCTCGAGTACTGCACATAGTATAGCATTGAACTTGCAGCTTTCACCATGATTTTGAACAAGTTTGTTAATTTCTAAATGGAAGTAGTTTCTGTTTAACATATTGAAAGCAGTTACAGCATCAGTAACTATATTAATTGGAGTAAGACCTGTTAACAGATGAAGAGAAGAGCTCGATACTCAACTGGCCTAAGTGCTTCAACATCATCAATGGAATTGCTCGAGGACTTTTGTATCTCCATCAAGATTCTCGGCTAAGAATTATCCATAGAGACCTCAAAGCTAGTAACATTTTGCTAGACGCTGACATGAACCCCAAGATCTCGGATTTTGGCATAGCTAGAAGTGTGATAGGGAATGAGACAGGTGCTAATACACACCATGTAGTTGGGACACAGTAAGTAATTTCACATTACCACCTTTAGCATTTATCTTATGTACTACTCCTATAATATCATCTGCCTAACACTATTTTCTGTTTAATATGTGATGCAGCGGCTACATGTCCCCAGAGTATCTAATACATGGTGTTTTCTCAATAAAATCAGATGTATTTAGCTTTGGCGTGTTAGTTCTAGAGATAATCAGTGGTCGGAGAAACAGAGGATTTTTCCATGAAAGTCACAGTATCAACCTTCTTGGACATGTAAGTCTTGTATGTTAGTTAAATATGATTTAAGTTCTGTGCACTGAAAGGTGTAAAAGTGATAGTGCACACTGATAGTGCAAAAAGTCTTACTAACTAGTAACATCAGTGTGTATAACTTAAATCTATTAAAGACGCTTCAATTGCTGATACATTTTCATTATGTGTCGATTGTGTTATTAACAGGTATGGAAACTTTATAAAGAAGGTAGACCATTGGAACTGATTGATGTGCATCTAACAGATTCATGTTATTTTACTGAATTGCTACGGTTTATTCATATCGCTTTATTATGCGTGCAACAACGTCCAGAAGATAGGCCAGACATGTCTGAAGTGGTTGTGATGTTGGCTAATGATGCCATTTTGCCTGAAGCTAAAGAACCTGGTTTTTTCACAGAAAGCAAATTCCCTGATTCTGAATATTCTACAAGCATGTATTCGATAAATGAAATCACCGTTACACAGTTAGATCCCCGGTAAATTGAATTTCATATTCATGTAGATCTTTCAACGTCTATAAGCTTGAATTACAGAGGAGCACATGTTATGAGTTGTAAGTATCACACTAGGAAAGAATTTACCAGCTCTTGAATAAAAAAAAAAGAGCGCACTAAGCTCCCGCTATGTTCTGGGAAAGAGCCGGACCATAAGGGTCTATTGTACGTAGTCTTATCGGCACTTGAATATTAGTTACAAATTGCCATTGTTGCCTATGTTACATGGGTTTGTTATGAATATTACTGTTTCTTTGAAATTCTAATATATTCTCCAAAGTCCAATAAAATACCTAGTTGAACATGACTACATCAATAAGAGAGAGAGAGATCATCACACATGGAGAATTTACAAAAATAACTCTAACAAAGGCATGTAGCAGGGGGGCCAAAAAACAGTTAATTCCTCATAATTGAGTTAACCTTTGAGATATTTACTATATTAATTGATGTTTAAATTGCATAGAGTTTATAAGGATTGAGTAGTGGTTGACTTGAATATGAACTATCAGTAGTATGATTTATTTAGACGTGATGTTACTTTTAGTTAGATTAGTAATCTCCTTGATAACGGTTTCATTGTTCAATGAACATTTTATTTGGATGACTGGTGGGAATGAAAAATTATCAATGCAATTTGACATGAGTACTTTATTAGAATGTTCATTTTCATAGGAAGTGGAAACTCAAAACTCAACCTTTAAGTTCAACGGAAAGTCCGAAATAACTAAAATTATTTAACTTGAAATCAACTTATATTGGATTGAATTTTGATTCTAGTTTCTTGTTTCTAGAAATCGAAAATCCAAACTAAAAAGGTCAAAATTTTCACTAAAGTTTTAGAGTATGCAAACCAAAGAGACAAAGAAAAGGTGATTCAAAAAGTTGAACTTTCAAGTCTCAACCCTCAAAATTAACTGAAAATTCAAGATGGATGTGTAACGTCCCGGAAATTTCAACGTTCCTAATCGTGCTTATAAAATTTGAAATAAGGAGTTCATAGGAGTCTAAAATCTTTGGGGATGTTGTTAAAGTGATCCGGGGAATTTTTGGAATCAAGGAACGCGAAAAATATATATTTGGAGGTCCGAAAACAGTGTGGTACCGCGTTAGCCCCGTGCCACGGAGCACGGGGCCGCAAAATATCAAATTTCGGGCAGAATCAGTGAAGGTCCGCGATGGGACCGTGTCACGGAGGCTGATCTCCGTGGCAAGCTCCGTGACACGGAGCCTGCCCCGGAGACCTTCGTTTTGACTTTTTGCACGCGCTTTAAAGGGGCTTTTTTGGTCCTTTCCTTACCCAAACCCATTCCCACTTTTTCTAAACGTCCTAACCCTCCTAAAGCACGACTAAACTCAAAAGGAAAAGAGCGTTACATCTCTCTCTAAGTTCTTGAAGCAAAGTGCCTAGGGTTCTAAGTTCCTAATCAAAAACTCAAGCAATTCCTAAACATTCTTCGTCTAAAGGTATGCTGAACGATCCCCTTTCAACTATATTCGTAAGGATTGTATTTATTCCTTCTTACTACGAAAACTATGCTAGTATTATGTACAAATAGTTGAAGGGTTTTCAAAGAAAGAGATTTGCTTGAACTTTTGAATGTTTATTTATGAAATCATCCGTATTCAATTACTATTTTGAAGTTATGGTTTGAAGTGTGACTTTAAATTACGGATTTATGAATTTGGGGCAGATTTGAAGCCTTGAGATACGATTACTACGGACGTTGTTTCTCTATATAAGAAATTGGATTTTGACACAAATAGTAGGATCTTCTTAATTCCCTTGGTTTTGAAATGATCGCTTTAAATTGATTGAATTATAACCTTGAGGGAGTTGATTGTTAAATGAGATAAAAGATCCTTTAATGCGGGGCGAGTGATGTATAAATGATAATGGCATAATACGATAAGTGTGACTTGCAAGTCTTGGTATAATAGTACCCATCGATAAGTGTGACTTGCAAGTCTTGGTATAATAGTACCCACTCATGTATGCCTTAATAATCGTAAAAGAACCTCCGGAATGATTCTTTTGTAAATTGTTTTACTATTTAAATCTTGACTTTTGATGAAAAAGGAAAAGGATTTCTACATCCCTCGGTTTTGAAAGTGTTGTTTATGAATTATGAAATCTTCAACCTTTGAGGGATATGGTAAATGTGTTTAAATCCTTTTAAATGATGGGCCTAATGATGTACGAATTTATGAAATATTTATGGCATGATATGTATGGTTTGCAAGTCTTGGCATGACGATACCAAAGTTATAAATGCCTTAAGAATGTTAAGAGTCCCTAATGAATGTTTTGTGAAATGTTTGAAATGTTAAAATATGGGCTTAAGAGGATTAGGTGGTTAGCCGAGATGGTGTGAGTCGAACGGGGCTTCACACCTAAAACCGTGTTTTGCCAACAGGGGTATGAATCGAACGGGGCTCTTCCCTCTGAGTCGAACGGAGCTCCCTACTGTACGCTTGATTTGTTCAGCTGTATGCAGTTATGAGGTGATTATGATATGATGCTCCAATCCTTGCGGCAAACTTGGAGTGGAGGCTCAGCCGATCGAGCGATGGTCGGACCCATATAGCCCGTGGTAAAATAAATGTCGGTAATACCATCTAATCCAGAAGTAATGAAATTGTGAAATTGTTCTATTTTACTGATTTGGGAAAATTGCCTCATATTTGATGATTATGGTCTCGAATTATGTTTTATGACTTTCTTTATAAATTATGATATCCCTTCCCCTGGGTTGCATGCCAGTACTTGCCGTACTGACCATCTTCGGACGCTGCATCGTATCATAATGCAGGTTTCGAGACCTATCCTCGTGGTTCCGTGCAGCACTAGGACATTCGGGATTCAAATAGCAAGTGGTGAGCCCTCCATACTTCCGGAAGGCCTGTGTTTCTTTTTATTAGTCTTTGAGAACTCTTTCCGTATTATGGTATCGTCGGGGCCATGTCCCGACTTAGGAGTTTATTCATGGTACTAGAGGATTTGTAGACTGGTATTAGTAAGACTTTTGTTGATCCTTTCATACTTTGGATTTATCTATAATGGGCCTGTTTCCGCTAATCGTTTTAATTGTGCGTGTGATGAATGCTAAGGGGTTGAATCAGGCCTCTTTGGTCTGCGTTGCCCGTTACGTCCGGGGCCTAGTTTCGGGTCGTGACAGGATGACACTCAAAATTAACTGAAAATTCAAGAAGCGTTAATAAGGTAGAATTGGTTAGAAAAGGAAATTTTGATGCGTTAATAAGGTTGAATTGGTTGGTTTGCAGTTGTGTTACTACTCAAGGGCAAGCCAAAAATTGTACCTTTGAATGTCAAATTGATGGAGTACTCCACCATGCAATATTCAAGACCTCATTTGCTATTTGAAACAGGTAATACATTTCTCAGTTTACTTGTAATTGTTCCCCAATTACATTCTGTTGAGCCCTGGTAAGTAGGTGCGAGAGGTTGGCCATAGAGGGCTTGAGGAGAGGTAAAAGTAGGCCGAAGAAGTATTGAGTGAGGTGATTAGGCGGGACATGATGCAATTTCAGCTCACCGAGGATATGGTATGGAGGTCGAGGACTATGACACAAGTTAAGTAGGTAGTCGAGTGCTATGCTTTCCCGTTCCCGGAGTATTAGTATTAGTCTTGTATTTTCGTATTCTTAGATTTCTATTTCTATTGGTTGATTTGTTAGCCTCGATTATTGTATTTTCTTGTTATTGTTCCTGCTTGTTGCTACTGTCGTCTTTTCATCATTTTGAGCCAAGTGTCTATCGGAAACAACTTCTCTAACTTCTCAAGATAGGGGTAAGGTCTGGGTACACACTACCCTCCCCAGTGAGACCACACTTGTGGGATTACACTGGGTTTGTTGTTGTTACTGTGAGGACCTTCTGTTGATCTGTTCTATTCTTGAATATGAGTATTTTCATGGCTGATATGAGTGGGGGCTGATGGTTACTTGGTTAGGAAAGAAGGATATATTGATTTCTATTTTCTATTTTTCCATAGTGTCTGCTAACATGGACAATGGTGAATGCTAAGGATGATTCTGTTTGCTGAGTTAGAAAATTGTACTTTTTCGGATATTAGAGTTTACATATCTTTCTAAGAAATAAATTGAAATTTAGTTGTATGTCAAAAATAAGTCAAGTTAAGGTAAAGGGCTGCATAAATTCAGATAACAACTTTGTACCATTTTCTAGATATACTTTAACTTAAAAGTGGAGTTACAATGCGCGAAATTTCCACTACTAACATAGATTTTGTGATATATCTCATATTTCTATTCAAAGAACAATAGAAATAGAAGAAGATTTCATCCATAAATAGATAATATCTTCAGGTAGAAAATCCGAATTGCTGTCTAATTTACAAATTGTTGTATAATTCAAGAATCAAACTTCTATGCTATCTCTAAAATTACTGTTCATCTGCACACAAGTCAAAATAGTTATCTTCACAGTCTTACCGAGGATCTAACAATGTGATTGTGACTTCATTTTCTGATTTTCCTGTCTGCGATCCTGATTTTGCTTCATCAAATATGTTTCGTTCTGTGAAAAATCCCGGTTCTCTTGCTTTTGGCAGCAAACTCTCATTAGCCAACATATGGACCACAGAAGACATGTTTGGTCTATCATCTGGATGTTGTTGCACACATAATAAACCCACTTGGATTAACCTTAAAACTTGAGATATATGGCAAGAATCAGCTAGCTGCTCATCAATTAGTTCCAAGGACCTATCTTCTTTGTAAAGCTTCCATGCCTGTTTGAGTTTAGATCTTTTGAATCATGATGAATTCTATTATTGTAAAGAAAAGAATGACCGAGAAGGTTATACAGTGCTTACGTGACCGAGAAGGTTAAGGTTGTGATCTTGATGGACAAATCCTCTATTTCTCTTGCAAGTCACAATCTCCAACAACAAGACGCCAAAGCTAAACACATCTGATTTTACAGAAAAGATCCCATCTACTGCATATTCTGGGGACATGTAACCACTGTACCAAACAGAACAACACCATGAGAACTAAAGAAGGAAGATGTCATAAGACTATATGAGAGTACACTGTATGATATTAGAGATTCTTACTATGTCCCAACCACATTGCGTGTTTTTGCTCCCATGTCATTTCCTGCAACACTTTTGGCCATGCCAAAATCTGATATCTTTGGATTCATTTCTGTATCTAGCAAAACATTGCTTGCTTTAAGGTCTCTATGAATAATCCGTAGTCGAGAATCTTGATGGAGATACAATAAGCCACGAGCAATTCCGTTGATAATGTGGAAACGCTTCGGCCAATCAAGTAATTTGCTCTTTGTTTGATCTACAAAATAAGCTTTCTTGTTAGCAGCTTCTTTCATGTTATGACTAATAGATCAAAGTATTACTCATTTTAGCTTGTGTAGTGGGTTAGAAATCCAAACCAAATATGTATGAGTCCAGACTTTTATTAGGCATGTATTCATAGATCAACATCTTTTCTTCCCCTTGAATGCAGCAACCCAGAAGTCTCACAAGATTTCGATGCTGAAGCTTGGCAATATATATAACTTCATTCTTGTATTCATCAAATCCTTGCATGGAAGTCCTTGACAGTCTCTTCACGGCAATTTCTTGTCCCTCCTCCAGCACTCCCTAGAAATGGCAAATGTATAATAGCAGAACATAGATTTTACAAAGACGAGAATATTGCAGAATGAAATTCATCTCTAACACTCTAATCTTGAGCATAAACTAGTTAATTTACCAACAAATTTGCAGTGTATACCTTGTAAACAAGTCCAAATCCACCCTTTCCAATCTTGTTGTTGAGTGAAAAGTTATCTGTGGCTCTTGTTATTGTTGACAACTGGAACAGTGGCAGCTCAAAATCTTCTGTGAGTTGCCGTTTCTTCTTCTTCTTCTTCTTCCATTTGTACAACAACAAAATCAGGCTTAGCAGAATCATTGCCATCAACAATGAGAAACTCACTGCGAGTATCTTTGCCTTCTTTCTTTTTGAACCTGCCTCAGATTCTACAATCAATTTTCTTAAATCAGCCATGGAAAATCGAGATAGGCCACTAACTTTGCTTAATATCATCTCTATGTGCTGAAAAATTAAGTGTAAGAAACACATCATGGGAAATTTCTTACCTCGTTCTGAATAATCCATCTTGATGTAAATGTCTTGCCCTCTTTCAGATAGCTTTCTGATGTCAATCAATTCCCCAAACCAAAGCAAGCAACCTTTGTCTCCGTTGCTTATATCTAGACTTGAATAGGCTGTGCAAGAGCAGTTCGTGGAACATACTTGCCTACACCCTTCGAGTGTCATGGTTTTATCGTAGTGAGAGTACTTAGTATCCGGCAACTTGATTCCTGAATATTTTATAAATACATGTTCCTTTTTGCAATCTAAGGGTGTCGTCCGGACACACCCTTCTGACCAATCTCCCTTTTCCCATTGTTGTGGATATTTAGCGACAAATTTTTCCAAACATCCACAAACCGGTGTATTATCTATGTCACAGCTCCCATAGGCACCACATAAGCTATGTGTATCACAATTATCCGCTGGTAAGTTGTAGTACATAAGCCATCTCTTTGTCCGATCCACCCACGTCAAACGTTGTATATACCCATTGTAAGTCAGGACTAGTCTTGTTAAAACCGAGCTGTTAATGAGTGAAAAGCTATAGTAAGCCTCCTCCTCATTGAAAATAAATTGAAAAATGCAGCATTCTAGTAGTGGTATGGGTGACCCGCTCCATCGTAAACCATTCCATGGTCCTATACGAGATGATACACTTGTGCCACGTTTGGTGAGAACCTGTGGATATCCAGCAGGGTCAATGTTACGAGTGAATTCACCTGGAGCTGGATCATTATCGTCCTTCCATGCTGAAAGGTAAACCTCATGGCCAGTTTTGAAATTCTTACCAAGCTTCATATCAGGCAAGTGCGTATCAGTTGGAAAATCGAAACTCTGCCACAGGAAGTTTTCTGGTTTGTCATCATTTGCATCTTTTACAACAAGATTACCAGAATCTGAAAGCACTGCAACTGGATTTCGGACTGATCTTGAGGTGTTAGTGGACCATATCGTTTCATTCTTGACATTGAGAAGAGCAAGTATTCCCGGCTTGTTGACCTTCAAAACGACTGAAGATGTATTGGTGAGTGGTTTCTCTCTGTTGGCAACCCATACAACTGTTTGGACATGAGAAAGAATTTGCTTGTACCATATCCCAACATATCGTTTTGAGGAACCGCTGGGGCTGAAAAATCCCATCTCAAAGGTTCCACCAGATGAAACAATAGTTTCACCATCTATGATGAATTGATTTGTAGTGATTACATCTGTTGTTATAGTGGAAAAAATATTGTGTATAGAAGAGCTGAAAGCCAACAGAAAAAGTAGGAAGAAACTAGCTTCCATTATTGATGCCCTGAGGTATAAGACTTTGATCACCTATACATTTCTGAAATTTTCATTACTTCACATCCTTTGGGACACGGCACCATATTTGTTCTGTTTGAATAGACGTTAACAATGGCGGCTTTAGATAGGCATTGGAAGTTTGTAAGACTCTTAATCTATGTTTGACAAAGTTTACATCCAATATTGAAATAGAGAAACTCCGTTTCCATTTTGAGAAATCTTGTGCATAGTAGAGTATAAAGACAATAGAAAAAGTAGGAAGAAATTAGCTCCCATTATTGATGCCTAAGCCTTTTGGTCGCCTATATATTGACTATGATTCAGACGTGAGAGCTAAATTCCCTTAATGTGATGTTGCAGTGTTGAAATTTGCTATCACGTTTTTGAATATTTAGTCATCATTCACAGACTCTGGAAGAATAAAAAATGGAAAATTTCATTTTAAATAACAGCATCTGGACAACGGCACCATTTAATTAATAAAATAAATGGACCATTTAGGAAGAAAACAAGATGGCAATTTCAGAATTGTCAATGTTAATATGATATGTCATTTTCTGCCTAATTAATTAGTATGTGGCGGCTATGTCCATTCCAAAAAGACCTAACTATTGAGGAGGATTTCACTAGCTGGGTCGTAGCCCCAACCACAATAAACTCTGTCAGAGATGCAGCAAATTCTAACTTGGGATTAAATTGCTAGAATGTGAATAGTTTTATACATGTTTTTTTTTATATATATATTTATTTGATAATTTTACACTGATAAGCTATTTCTAAGTCCTAATTATAAATTCTAATTATCGAGTACAATTTTGCCAACTATAGCAAAATAATAGGAAAAGTAAGGGGATTAGGCTTCAACCCTTTCCATTTTAGGCTCTAATCTTCCTCATTTTATCTCTATCTCTCTATTTCTCATCGAGCACACCCAAGCCGAGAATATATATTAGTGATGAATTTTGATACGCCATTGATAGTCATTAAAAAGCTTTGAATCTTTGAATTCAAAAATCAAGTTTTGCGAAATTGTTATTTGTTTGGATTGAGTGTTGTTGTAAATTGTTGGAAATATCATTTCGAGAATTTGGTGAAGATTAGTGTTGATTTTGGTTGGAATGTCAAATTGATACTCGAAGAGTGAACAATCAGTTTGGTTATTTCATGTTTTTTTTCTTAAACCAAAGTTATATAAAATTATGTCAGTTTTTAAAATTTAAAATCAAAACCACAAAAACATCGATTTTTTTCTTGGATTTGATTTGTTTTTTGATTTGGTTCAATTTATCATAAACATCCTAGTTAGAATAATTTACTTTATTATCTACTGTTGAGATAATATTTTGGTAAACTTAGAAAAAAAATGAGTATTTAAAAATGAAATAGTATTTGAATTGCATGAAATTTACCTGAAAAAGGTTGAATTTTGTGAATGACAATCATTATTTCATTTGAAGAACTGATCAAATCAATTTTTGAACTTCAAATTATTTATTTCAAGTTAAAATTAAAACAATTAATAAAATTCTAAAATAAATACTAGTACTACTCCGTATTTATTTGTGAAAAGAATTACTAAAATAAATATTAATTTCATGAATTATATTTCTAGACTCTCTACACGTCATCCACTCCATCTTCCCACAGGCACGAAGAGTGGTCTCGCCCTGTAAGGACTTGTCTGGGTTTTGAATGGTTCAAACTATGTTGCTTCATTTTAGCAGAGTAGTGAAAATGACCAATGAAACTACTTTTGGGCTCATGTTAGGTGGGTTTTGAATGGGCAACATTTGGTTACTGAAATAGTTTATTCAAATGAAAAGATTCATCCATAAGTAGATAATATATATCTTCAAGTAGAAAACTCAACTTGATGATTTATTTAACTACCACTGCTTTTCTCAATAATCAAAGTTATAATATATCTTTTCTATTTATGTGCAGGCAAGTCAAAATAGTCAGGGGCGGATCTGGGGCAGAAGGGTCTTCGTCGGAAAATTGCACTATATAATGCAAGGTTAGATTTGATATTTACGTATATATTCTCCACCATGAACTCCCTTAACACAATGGGCTTTGGTCAAGGGGTTCAAATTTTCCCAAAGGTTGCTGGTTCAATTCTCGCTCATTGTTGTGTTTTTCACCTTTTTTTTAGCTTGGCGTTACCACAACTTTGATGCATTGCTTTGGCCATTTGTTGTTCTTTTATTATCTTTAGTGCAATTTTGATGCATTCTTTGGGCCTTTGGTATTCCCCGCACCTTTCAATTATACTTTTGTCTATTAACATATTGATATTGTTGAGTACTTTTTATTTTATTTTTAATTTTTTTATGGTTGAGTACTAAATATGTATATATGAATGATTGAAGGGGCAGTAATTCAGATGAACAAAAGAAGTTCAAAATAAAATAGAACACTGAAAAGTGAAAGAAAAAAAGCATAAGAAATTTTAAGAATGGCTCGATGGAGCAACGCATAACAAGACAAGTTAAAATTTAGCGGATTAAAATTTTCGCTCCATTTATCATTCTTTAATTTTCGCATATTTACTTTGTTTTATTTTGAACCCCTTGGTAAAAATACTGCATCCGCCACTAAAAGTAGTTACTTTGTCACTCTACCGAGGATGTAATAATGTGATTGTGACATCATTTTTTGAACTTCCTGTCTGCGATCCTGATTTTTCTTCATCAAATATGTTTCTTTCTATGAAAAATCCCGGCTCATTTGCTGTTGGAAGTAGACTCTCATTAGCCAACATCTGAACCACAGAAAACATGCTTGGTCTATCTTCTGGATGTTGTTGGACGCATAATATGACCTTAAAACTTGAGAAATATTGCTAGAATCAGGTAGTTGCTTATCAACTAGTTCCAAGGATCTATCTATCCTCTTTGTAAAGCTTCCATGCCTGTTTGAATCATGACAAACTCCATCCGTTACAAGAAAAAAATGCCAAAAGACCTAGAAAACCCAGACCTCATGAGGTCGGGTTTTGCAATTTCCTTTTAAAGGCCAGTTTTTGGCGCTAGAAAGATCGACATCCAGGGATCGGTTTTGTTAAAGAATTATTTTTTAAAAACCCGACCTTTCTGACCTCTTTTGAGGTCGGTTGTTTTGACTGTTTTTAGTAATGATTACTGTAAAGAAAAGAACGAGTTGTGTGTGTAATAAAGATTATACAGTGCTTACATGACCGAGAAGGTTAAGGTTGTGATCTTGATGGACAAATCCTCTATTTCTCCTGCCACTCACAATCTCTAACACCAATACGCAAAGCTAAACACATCTGATTTTACCGAGAAGATCCCATCTACTGCATATTCAGGGGACATGTAACCACTGTGCCAATAAGAAAACACCATGAGAATTAAAGAAGCAAGATGTCATATGAGACTACACTAAATGATACTAGAGTTTCTTACTATGTCCCAACCACATTGTGTGTTTTTGCTCCCATCTCATTTCCTGTTACACTTTTGACCATGCCAAAGTCTGATATCTTTGGATTCATTTCTATATCTAGCAAAACATTGCTTGCTTTAAGGTCTCTATGAATAATCCTTAGTCGAGAATCTTGATGGAGATACAACAAGCCACGAGCAATTCCATTGATGATGTGGAAACGCTTTGGCCAATCAAGTAATTTGTTCTTTGTTTCATTTGCAAAACATGCTTTCTTGTTAGCAAGTTCATGTTATGACTGATAGATCAAAGTATTACTCATTTTATCTTGTGTAGTACGTAGGTTAGAAATCCAAACCAAATATGTATGAGTCCAGGCTTCTGTTAGGGATGTATTCATAGATCAACATCTTTTCTTCCCCTTGAATGCAGCAACCCAGAAGTGTCACAAGATTTCGATGCTGAAGCTTGGCAATATAGATAACTTCATTCTTGTATTCATCAAGTCCTTGCATGGAAGTTCTTGACAGTCTCTTCACGGCAATTTCTTGTCCCTCTTCCGGCACTCCCTAGAAATGGAAAATGTGTTGAGTTCCGCATCAGTGGGATGAGGAGAATTTGAGCTTTTTATATGGTCTTGGCCAATCATTCCCTCATGAGCCAGCTTTTGGGGATTGCATTAGGCCCAAAATCTGTTTTTTACATGGTATCAGAGTCAGACCCAAAATCCATTTCTTTATGTGATATAAGAGTCAAGCCCATCCAATTTATGGTTTACCGATGTTGGGCTCCATATTAATTGTCCAACCTTGGGCATGAGGTAGTGTGTTGAGTCCCACATCGTTGGGATGAGGAGAATTTGGACTCTTTATATGGTCCTAAGCAATCCTCCCTCATGAGCTAGCTTTTGAGGTTGAGTTAGGCCCAAGGTCCATTTTTTTACAAAATGTATTATAGCAGAACATAGATTTTACAAAGACGACAATATTGCAGAAGTAAAATCATCTCTAACACACTAAATCTTTAGCATAAACTAGTTACTTTTACAAATAAACTTGCAGAATATACCTTGTAAACAGGTCCAAATCCACCTTCTCCAATCTTGTTGTTGAGAGAAAAGTTATTTGTGGCTCTTGTTAATGTCGACAATTGGAACATTTGCAGCTCAAAATCTTCTTTGAGTTGCAGTTTCTTCTTCTTCTTCCGTTTATTCCACAAGAAAATCAGGCTTAGCAGAATCATTGCCATCAACAGTGAGAAACTCATGAGTATGAATATCATTGCCTTCTTTCTTTTTGAACCTGCCTCAGATTCTACACTCAAATTCTTAAATCAGCCAGGGGTAATCGAGATAGACCACTAAGTGGAAGAAACACATCATGTGAAATTTCTTAAACAAGTACCTACCTCGCTCTGAAGAATCCATCTTGATGTAAATGTCTTGCCCTCTTTCAGACAGCTTTCTGATGTCAATCAATTCCCCAAACCAAAGCAAGCAACCTTTGTCTCCGTTGCTTATATCTAGACTTGAATAAGCTGTGCAAGAGCAGTTCGTGGAGCATACTTGCCTACACTTTTCGAGTGTCATGGTTTTATCATACTGAGAGTAGTTAGTATTCGGTAACTTGATTCCAGAATATTTTATAAATACATGTTCCTTTTTGCAATTTAAGGGTGTCCTCCGAACACACCCTTCCGACCAATCTCCCTTTTCCCATTGTTGTGGATATTTAGCTACGAACTTTTTCAAACATCCACAAACCGGTGTATCATCTATGTCACAGCTCCCATAGGCCCCACATAAGCTGTGTGTATCACAATAATCCTCTGGTAAATTGTATAGTAAATATGCCATCTCTTTGTCCAATCCACCAACTTCAAATGTTGTATATAACCGTTGCTAGTCAGGACTAGCCTTTTTAAATCCGAGCTGTTAATGAGTGAAAAGCTATAGTAAACCTCCTCCTCATTGTAAATAAATTGAAAAATGCAGCATTCAAGTAGTGGTATGGGTGATCCACTCCATTGTAAACCATTCCATGGTCCTATACGATTTAATACATTTGTGCCACTTTTCGTGAGGACCTGTGGATATCCTGTAGGATCAATGTTACGAGTGAATTCTCCTGGAGCTGGATCATTATCGTTCTTCCATGCTGAAAGGTAAACCTCATGGCCAGTTTTGAAATTCTTGCCAAGCTTCATATCAGGCAAGTGCGTATCAGTTAGAAAATCGAAGCTCTGCCAGAGGAAATCTTCTGGATTGTCATCATTTGCATCTTTTACAATAAGATTACCAGAATCTAAAAGCACTGCAACTGGATTTTGGACTGATCTTGAGGTGTTAGTGGACCATATAGTTTCATTCTTGTCATTGAGAAGAGCAAGTATTCCTGGATTGGTTACCTTTAGTTGTACTGAAGATGTATTTGTGAGTGGGGTTTCTCTGTTTGCAACCCATACAACTGTTTGGACATGAGGAAGAATTTGCTTGTACCATATCCCAATATATCGATTTGAGGAACCGTTGGGGCTAAAAAATCCCAGCTCAAAGGTTCCACCAGATGAAACAATAGTTTCACCATCTGTGATGAATTGATTTGTACTGATCAAGTCTGTTGTTGTAGTAGAAAAAATAGTGTATAGAAGAGCTGAAAGCCAACAGAAAAAGTAGGAAGAAACTAGCTTCCATATACTTCTCCATTATATACCATAAAAGTTATTTATTCTATCAATCCCAACAGGCTCTAGATTCAGTTGTATGTCTCACAAATGCAAAATCATATCAAGGTAAAGTGCTGCTTAGATTGCGATAACAGCTTTGTACCATATTCTGGATATACCTTCAGTAAAACTGGAAATTTCTATTACTACTATTGATTTTTTGATTTCCGTTGACACGATAATTTTTTATAACTCATAGTTCTGGAAAACGAACTTACAACTTTAGAATATTTTTAGGAAAAAGACATCAAATTCACCCTAGACTATACCCAAAAAGTCAAAGACACACTTAAACTAGTGTAATGACCTAATACACACGTGTACTACTTAAAAGTAAATTTATTTACCCCTAAAGCTGATATGGTAATTTATTTTTATTAAAATAAAAAATAGGCACGTTTGAGACTAAATTAAAGCAAAAAAAAAAAGTCAAAATCCCCCCACCCCCTCACCTCTTTCTTCTTCACACCCCACCCACCCATACCTCTTCTTCTTCACACCCCACCTCATTTTCACTGCAATTTTGTCGGAAAAATAATGAAGAAGAGTCATCACATCACCCTTGATTTCTCCACACCAATGGAAACATCAATAAATAAGAACCATCATAACTCTATTAATTTTATTATCACCACCAAAACATTACAACTTTATCACCCGATTTCATCACCCCTGCTATACCTTCATCAACCCAACCCATCACCACCAACACAAAATCTCATGCTCTACTCCAATGAGCTCAGATCTACGATGGGTTTGCTCTTAATATTGATTTTGGGAGTGTGTTTGTAGCTGGAAAAAAAGAAGAAGAAGAACGAACTGCTGGTTTCTTCATTGTTCGAAAGTTGTGGATTGAAAATTTTGGGTGTTGCTTATGTGTTTTTGAAATCAGTTTTACATGATAGATTGGAGCTCCAAAATCGTTTCAGGGACTAATTAGAGAAGCTTGGAGGTGATAAAGTTTTGCAACTTCCATTTTTTTTTGTTGCTCGAAATGTCGAATTTGTGAAATGCTTGAGGTCTGAAACTCGAATTCAAAAATTATTGGTTACTGATGGTTTGAAACTGAAATCAAGCTTAACAACGTCTGGAACATGAAGAAGATAGTTGAAAACACCATTGGCAGCCATGAACGAAGCTTAAGCTTCAAAATTTAAAAATTGAGTTTCCGCAAACAAGCTCCGTTTTGAGTGGGTATATATCAAAAGAACCGGAACATTCTGAGGAGCTCATATCTCGAATTTAAAGTGATTCGAGCGAGTTTTAGGTGGATATGAATCGTTTTGGTGCAGAATTTATGCGGAGAAGATGAACAGTGGCTGAAATTGCAGAATTATTTTCTTTTACTAATAGCCACTGATTTGAAGATTTTCTTGAAATTTTTGAGCATTTTAGCTAGTAATTGCATAGAAAACCCAATTTCACAAAGGCATTTGGGTTTGTTTTGCTGAAATTTGAAGTGCAATTAGATTTAAAGAAAAGAAAAAAGAAAAAGGTTTAAATTAAAAAGAAAAAGAAAAATGTAATGAAAATAATAAATTTATTGTATTTTTGTGATGCTGACGTGGCGCTGATGTGGCGCTGACGTGGAACTGACGTGGCATGCGCGTGTGAAACACTTCACCTTCTGAAAGTGGTATAACATTTATAGGGTGGAAATAAATTCACTTTTAAATAGTACAAGTGTGTATTAGATCGTTACAATAGTTTAAGTGTGTCTTCGACTTTTCAGGTATAGTTTAGGGTGGTTTTTATGTAAGTACCATATCTAAAGTATATATGCAAAGAACAATAGAAATAGATTATAAGTAAGCTTGGCAAAATCAACTCATAAAATCATGACCATCCCAACCCATTTAGGTTTGGACGGGTTAATAACCTGCCTATTTCATTAACTGGGCTCATTTTGACCTGCTTAGTTCATCCCATTTAAAACTGAGTTGATATGCAGTACCCATGAGAAACTGTCTAAATATTTTAAAAAGAACTTTTATTGATATGTTTTATATAGTCATAATATAAGGAAAAAAGTCTGGTTAAACTACCAAAAGAGACATACCTCCTTACTATATTTACTAACTCTCCCACTACTTTATTTTAATTACTTAATATACCACATGTAAACACTCTGATACATCGCTCCAGGTCGTGATACATCGCCTCACCTCATTATACATCGCCTCGATGCATCAAAGGTAATTATCCAGAGGTGAGGTGATGTATCACGCCTTGGGGCGATGTATCCGATGGAAGTGAGGTGGAAAAAGAGTAATTAGCTCCCAAAGATGTGTGTTTTATGAAAGTTACCCAAAAAGTTTTATTAGGTGCTCAAACAAATTATAAGAAAACAAACATTGAATTTAAAACTTAGTAAGAATTGGGTGGGTTGGCTTATGACACGATTTTTAGCTCATTTCAACCCAACCCGCTTCAGCTTAAGTAACATTTAAGCGGGTCAATCATCTATCTACTTATTAACTCAACCCATTTTGACATTCTCAAATTCAGCTCAACCCGCCCATTTGACACCCTTAATTAAAAGATACATCCATAAGTAGATAATATATTCAAGTATTTCTATATAACCAAAGTTCCATTATATCTTTCCTATTCATGAGCACACAAGTCAAAATAGTTATTTTGTCACACCTACCGAGGATCTAACAATGTGATTGTGAATTCATTTTTTGAACTTCCTGTCTGCGATCCTGATTTTGCTGCATCAAGTACATTTCGTTCTGTGAAAAATCCTGGTTCTTTAGCTTTTGGCAGAAGACTCTCATTACCCAACATCTGAACCACAGAAGACATGTTTGGCCTATCATCTGGATGTTGTTGCACGCATAATAAACCCACTTGGATTAACCTCAAAACTTGAGATATATGGCAAGAATCAGCTAGCTGCTCATCAATTAATTCCAAGGACCTATCATCTTTGTAAAGCTTCCATGCCTGTTTGGGTTTAGATCTTATGAATCATGACGAATTCTATTATTGTGAGGAAAAAAATGAGTTGTGTGTGTAGTACACAGTGCTTACATGACCGAGAAGGTTAAGGTTGTGATCTTGGTGGACAAATCCTCTATTTCTCTTGCAACTCACAATCTCTAACACCAAGACGCCAAAGCTAAATACATCTGATTTTACCGAGAAGATCCCATCTACTGCATATTCTGGGGACATGTAACCACTGTGCCAATAAAACAACACAACGAGAAATAATGAAGCAAGATGTCATATGAGAGTACATTCTATGATATTAGAGATCCTTACTGTGTCCCAACCACATTGCGTGTTTCTGCTCCCATCTCATTTCCTGCAACACTTCTGGCCATGCCAAAGTCTGATATCTTAGGATTCATATCTGTATCTAGCAAAACATTGCTTGCTTTAAGGTCTCTATGGATAATCCGTAGTCGAGAATCTTGATGAAGATATAATAAGCCACGAGCAATTCCGTTTATGATGTCGAAACGCCTTGGCCAATCAAGTAATTTGCTCTTTGTCTTATCTACAAATTAAACTTTCTTGTTAGCAGCTTCTTTCATGTTTTGACTAATAGATCAAAGTATTACTCATTTTAGCTTTGGTAGTAGGTTAGAAATCCAAACCAAATATGTATGAATCCAGGCTTTTGTTAGGCATGTATTCATAGATCAACATCTTTTCTTCCCCTTGGATGCAGCAACCCAGAAGTCTCACAAGATTTCGATGCTGAAGCTTGGCAATATAGATAACTTCGTTCTTGAATTCATCAAATCCTTGCATGGAAGTCCTTGAGAGTCTCTTCACAGCTATTTCTTGTCCGTCTTCCAGCACTCCCTAGAAATGGCAAATGTATAATACCAGAACATATATTTAACAAAGACGAGGATATTGCAGAATGAAAATCATCTAGCACTCTGATTTTGAACTTAAACTAGTTACCGTTCCAACAAATTAATTTGCATTGTATACCTTGTAAACAGGTCCAAATCCACCCTCTCCAATCTTGTTGTTGACCGAAAAGTTATTTGTGGCTCTTGTTATTGTCGACAATGGGAACAGTGGTAGCTCAAAATCTTCGCTGAGTTTCAGTTTCTTCTTTTTCCGTTTGTACCACAACAAAATCAGGATTAGCATAATCGTTGCCATTAACAATGAGAAACCCACTGTGAGTACCTTTGCCTTCTTTCTTTTTGAACCTGGCTCAGATTCTACAATCAATTTTTTTAATCAGCCACTGCAAATCGAAATAGGCCACTAACTTTGCATAATACCATCTCCATGTGTTGAAAAACTAAGTGTTAGAAACACATCATGGGAAATTTCTTAAACAAGTTCTTACCTCGCTCTGATGAATCCATCTTGATGTAAATGTCTTGCCCTCTTTCCGACAACTTTCTGATATCAATCAATTCCCCAAACCATAGTAAGCAACCTTTGTCTCCGTTGCTTATATCTAGACTTGAATAAGCTGTGCAAGAGCAGTTCCTGGAGCATACTTGCCTACAGCCTTCGAGTGTCATGGTTTTATCATACTGAGAGTACTTAGTATTTGGCAACTTGATTCCAGAATGTTTTATAAATACATGTTCTTTTTTGCAATCTAAGGGTGTCCTCCGAACACACCCTTCTGACCAATCTCCCCTTTCCCATTGTTGTGGATATTTAGCTACAAACTTTTCCAAACATCCACATACCGGTGTATCATCTATGACACAGCTCCCATAGGCACCACATAAGCTATGTGTATCGCAATAATCCGCTGGTAAATTGTAGTAAATATGCCATCTCTTTGTCCGATCCTCCCACTTCAAACGTTGTATATAACCGTTGCTCGTCAGGGCTAGTCTTGTTAAAACTGAGCTGTTAATGATTGAATAGCTATAGGAAACCTCCTTCTCATTGAAAATAAATTGAAAAAGGCAGCACTCTAGTAGTGGTATGGGCGACCCGCTCCATCTTAAACCATTCCATGGTCCTATACGAGCCGATACACTTGTGCCACGTTTGGTGAGGGCCTGTGGATATCCAGTAGGATCAATGTGACGAGTGAATTCTCCTGGAGCTGGATCATTATCGTTCTTCCATGCTGAAAGGTAAACCTCATGGCCAGTTTTAAAATTCTTGCCAAGCTTCATATCAGGCAAGTGCGTATCAGTTGGAAAATGGAAGCTCTGCCAGATGAAATTTTCTGGGTTGTCATCATTTGCATCTTTGACAACAAGATTACCAGAATCTAAAAGCACTGCAACTGGATTTTTGACTGATCTTGAGGTGTAAGTGGACCATATCATTTCATTCTTGTCATTGAGAAGTGCAAGTATTCCCAGCTTGTTGACCTTCAAAACGACTGAAGATGTATTGGTGAGTGGTTTTTCTCTGTTGGCAACCCATACAACTGTTTGCATATGAGGAAGAATTTGCTTATACCATATCCCAATGTATCGGTTTGTGGAATCTTTGGGGCTGAAAAATCCCATCTCAAAGGTTCCACCAGATGAAACAACAGTTTCACCATCTGCAATGGACTGATTTGTAGTGATTACATCTGTTGTTGTAGAAATCTTGGTTATTGAAGAGTAGAAGGACAGTAGGAAAAGTAGGAAGAAACTAGCTACCATTGATGATCCCTATGTCTCTAATTTGATCCCTTCGATTTTATGTGCTGTTTCACAGTTTTGAATTAAACTGTGTTAGTAACTTCATAGCCTTTGGGACACGGAAGTGCACTAGTGTTGTTTGTTTAGTCGTCGTCGTATATGAGAATTGAAGACTCTTATTGACTCGTTTAAGTCTACTCCATTATTTGAAAAGTAAAGGAAAAAAGTGCATAGTTGCCCCATAGGAGCAAATTATTTATAAAAATACCCCCTTATTGAAAATAACCCCTTAACTAATTACAGGAAATGCCCCCTCTCTGAGATACATTGCCGGTATATCGATACCCTATCGGTATCATATAAGACTAAACTTTTTTCTTTAAGAAATAAACAAGAAATAACTAAGAGAAAATATTAATTATTTCGTTCATTTTTTTAATTTTATCTACTCTTTTTTTTCGTTCTTTCTCTTTTTTTCCTTGTATATTTATTTATTCTTTATTTTATCCTCCTTTCATTCATTTTTTTTTTCTCAAATCATATTATTATTATTATTTTCACCATTATCTAAATTTCATACTCAATTTTGACTCCTTTATTTTTAATTTTTATGTTTTTTTTCATTTTATTTTTTTCTAATTTCATTTAATTCTTTTTTATTTTATTTTTTTCTCCATTATCTAATTTCATTCACTTTTTTTACTTTTTTTTTCATTAAGGTATGTTTCAGTCCTTAGACACTCTCCAGTCTTCCATGATACTATCACAATATATCTATTATCTTGGATGGTTGCTTCAGTTCTTCAATGAGACACTCCTCAGTTCTCCATGATACCATCACATCATATCTATATACTAACATGGTATCATCCTTCAATAAGTCACTCTTCAATCCTCCATGATACCATCATAGTATATTTATATACTGACATGGTATCATGGAGGACTGCTTCAGTCCTTCAATGAGACACTCCATGATACCATCAAAGTATATTTATATACTTTTATTGTATCATGAAGTACTTCCTTCAACGAGACAATCATCAGTCTTCCATGATACCATCACAGAATATCTATATACTAGCATGATATTATAGAGTAATGCTTCAGTTACCATCACATTATATCTTATATATTGTCATGGTATCATTTAGGTTTGCTTCATTCCTTAATGATACTATCACAGTATATCTATATACTGGCATGGTATCGTGGTGGACTACTTCAGTCTTTCAATAAGATACTTCTCAATCTTCCATGATATCATCACAATATATTCCTATACTATCACAGTATCATTGAGATTTGTTTTATGCCTCAATGATACTATCACAATAGATCTATATACTGTCGTGGTATCATTGATGTCTGTTTCAGTCTTTCAATGATACCTCCATGATACCATCACAGTATATTCATATACTGTAATGATATCATAGAGGACTGAAGCAGACCTCAATGAGGCACTCTTTAGTCATTCTTAATTATTTATTAGTGATTTATTTATTATTAATCATAGAGTCATATTCTAAATATAATTAAATTTTTTATTTAATATTCCTATATTTTTGTTAATCTAATAATAGTTAACTAATACTTTTATCTTTGTATTTAAAAAATAAAATTGAAAGACAAATAAAGGGAGGAAACAAAATAAAAATAAAGACAAGAAATAAAAGAAAGAAAAAGGTATAAAGAAAATTACACTCATTTAAAGATAAACACAATACATAAAAAGACATAAAAAAGAAAAAGAAAGAAGTGGGAGACAAAGAGCCATGTGCAGCTCAAATTAAAAGAAACAAAGGCTGATTAGAAGAAAATAACAAATAGGACCACGGGTAAATTATTAGAGGCGAGGGGGTACTTAATGAAATTAGTTTGGGGTGGGGCATAGTCATGTAATTATTTTTTAAAAGGGTAACTTACATAAAACACACATCTTTGGGAGTTAATTACTCTTTTTCCCACCTCACTTCGCTCGGATACATCGCCCCAAGGCGTGATACATCGCCTCACCTTTGGATAATTACCTTTGATACATCGGGGCGATGTATCACGAGGTGAGGCGATATATCAGAGTGTTTACATGTGGTATATTAAGTAATTAAAATAAAGTAGTGAGAGAGTTAGTAAATATGGTAAAGGAGTATTTCTTGGTAGTTTAACCTTTTTAAAAAGGTCTATATTGTGTGCTTTTCCCAAAAGTAAAACAAGACAGAAGGCTATGGGCCAGCCCATTGAGACCAGGTTTGGCCCTTTTTCGAGTGTTTGCTTACGTAGTCAATTGCAATTTGCAGATTTTTCAACAATGCAACTAGTTATTGAGAAGCAGAAGTATATATATTTCAGTAGCAACCCACTCCAGAGCTGCCTCATCGTCCTAGCTCCCATATCATGATACCAAGTTATCCTGGGTTTATCTCCATCAAGTCTCACGAAATAAAAACACAAATATGTTTTCATACTGTATGTCCAAGACATGCATGCAAACTTGGCCAAGATTTTTGGATAGCTGTGGAAATCCACCTGTTAAATTGCAGTGGGTCAAGTCCTTTTGCGGTCCTCTAACTAGCAGTATACCTCTCAAAGAAGAGAGGAAATTGCCTTGCAAGTTTGGTCAAGACTTCCACGTGATAGTAAACCACAAAAGGAGCAGTGGACGTCTTTCAATTTTGAAGTGATATAGTTGGAGGGCCACATGTCCAACCCCACTCTTAACTTTATATTTGGAAGTCATCAAAAGTGGTATACGGGGTCTTCTTATATGATGAGCTTGCACTTGTGCATCGACCACTTGGTATAATGGCTAGTGACGCTATTTCTATACTGGAAATGGCGCGTGGTGTCCTCAGAAGTATCCGGTCTTGAATTGTCCACACTTAACAAAATCCTTAAAAAATGACCTTAACGTGAAAAAAATCGTTGGGAAAACTTTTGTTGCCCTTTGCCTCTGTTCCCATTAGACATATGTTCTAACTTTTGCCAATAAGGCATAACTTGTGGTCAATTGAACATGTTTACTATATTGAAATATCGTGAATTTTTGTTCGATGGTCAACAAAAGCCTTGCCTAGCGAATTTTTTGATGCAGAGGCTATTTTTTAAATAAATTATTAAGCGGGATTAAAAAATCAAGACCACACCCTTTTAGTGCCACTTGTGAACTTAACCCATTTCTATGTAAGTCACAAGTTATGACATGTTAACCTTGTTGTATTCGAAAATAACATACTTTAAATAAAGTGAACCAAAAATGGAGATGAAACAAAATTATATCCGAGTCCACTGAACTCACAGTGTCTCCTTAAGAAACTTAATCCCCTCTTAGTATTTGAAGTATACGATTATTTTTTCCTAGGATAAAATGGATAAATTACATAGTGGTTTTTCAAACCACAGTGTACAACGAACAACTAAATCACACTTGGAACTTATTTTGCAATTGCAGAAAGTATTGCAGAAAGAAGGAGAGCATTTCAGAATTTTCGTAAGTAAGAATTTGAGAAAGCGAACATGTATTTATAACCAACAAAGGGTGGTGTGAATATGTGATATTGTGTCTTATCGTAAAAGTCACAACCTATTCAATGTGAAAAGGTGCATGTTCAAATTATATCCTTTCTCCTAAAACTTTTCAGGAAAACACCTATTCATTTCCCGCCACACTTTATAAAAACTCAACAACCACAGGGAATATTGGAATTCAATAGAGAATTTATGCTCTATGTCTACTGGAAGAAATATTTATGTTGCGTAGCTCAATATAAAATATTATACCCAATTTAGCTCATATTTGTGTATAAATATCTTTTATGTATTTTTATACCAGGCCGACACATTATGTATAATGCTTTCCTCAGGTGTAATATTGTATAATGTTATATAATATTATATATTGGGCTCTGTGGCGTGATATTTTTTAAAGTTTCCCATAAACATTTTCATTGTCGAGTTGTTCCATTTTTATTTTAAAAAAAAATGGGTGGTGGAAACTATACCTTGAAGGCGGTGGTGCACCTATTACCACTGCCTTTAGAAAAGTCTCATGTTTTAAGTGATAAGTAATAGAGGGGTAATGCCACAGAGTCTCGAGCTGTGCTCTAGGGATTTCTCGATTATAAATAAGTATTAGTATGTTATTATCCTCCTTAACTCAATAAATTTAGCATAAGCATGTTGTAAAAAAAAATAAAAAATTAACCATGCTAATTTGTATAAGATAAAACATAAAAAATGGCCTAAAATTTTAGTCAATTGTGATTGTCTTAATGGAAAATCTTTCCATTTGTTCAAATTATTAAATTATTAAAGTTCTTGATGCAAATAGGATGCTATTCTCTGAAAAGAAAAAACTACAAATTCAAAACCTCTTAAATTATTATTGGAATTTACATTTTCTAACTAAGATACTAAATTCAATTGTATGTCTCACAATGTAAAAAAAAATCAAGGTAAAGTGCTGCTTAAATTCCTATAACAACTTTGTACCATATTCTGGATACACTTTCACTAAACTGGAGTTAAAATATGTGAAATTTCCATTACTACTATTGATTTTGTGATTTCTGATTACACGATAAAAATCGTTATAGCTAATAGTTCTGGAAAACAAATTTACAACTTTAGAATTTTTGTTACATAATTAACATATCTAAAGTATATATATTCAAAGAACAACGGAAATAGATTAAAAGATTCATCCACAAGTAGATAATATCTTCAAGTAGAAAAATTCAACTTTATGTTTATTTTGAGCACTCCTGTATTTCATAATAACCAAAGTTCTAATATATCTTTCCAATTCATGTGCACACAAGTTATTTTGTCACGCCTACCGAGGATCTAACAATGTGATTGTGAATTCATTTTTTGAACTACTTGTTTGCGATCCTGATTTTGCTTCATCAAATACATTTCGTTCTGTGAAAAATCCCGGTTCTTTTGCTTTTGGAAGTAGAAGGTCACTAGCCAACATATGAACCACAGAAAACATGCTTGGTCTATCATCTGGATGTTGTTGCACGCATAATAAACCCACTTGGATTGACCTTAAAACTTGAGAAATATTGCAAGTATCAGCTAACTGTTCATCAATTAGTTCCAATGACCTATCTTCTTTGTAAAGCTTCCATGCCTGTTTAAGTTTAGATCATATGAATCATGACAAATTACAACTGTTGTAAAGGAAAAAAAAGGAGTTATGTGTGTAATACAGATTACACTGTGCTTACATGACCGAGAAGGTTAAGGTTGTGATCTTGATGGACAAATCCTCTATTTCTCCTGCCACTCACAATCTCTAACACCAATACGCCAAAGCTAAACACATCTGATTTTACCGAGAAGATCCCATCTACTGCATATTCAGGGGACATGTAACCACTGTGCCAATATAACAACACCATGAGAACTAAAGAAGTAAGATGTCATATGAGAGTACAGTACTGTATGATATTAGAGATTCTTACTGTGTCCCAACCACATTGCGTGTTTTTGCTCCCATGTCATTTCCTGCAACACTTCTGGCCATTCCAAAGTCTGATATCTTTGGATTCATTTCTATATCTAGCAAAACATTGCTTGCTTTAAGGTCTCTATGGATAATCCGTAGGCGAGAATCTTGATGGAGATACAATAACCCACGAGCAATTCCGTTGATGATGTGGAAACGCTTTGGCCAATCAAGTAATTTGTTCTTCGTTTGATCTACAAAATATTAAGCTTTCTTGTTAGCAGCTTATTTCTTGTTATGACTAATAGATCAAATTATTACTCATTTTAGCTTGTGTAGTAATCCAAACCAAATATGTACGAATCTAGGCTTTTGTTGGGCATGTATTCATAGATCAACATCTTTTCTTCCCCTTGAATGCAGCAACCCAGAAGTCTCACAAGATTTCGGTGCTGAAGCTTGGCAATATAGATAACTTCGTTCTTGTATTCATCTAGTCCTTGCATGGAAGTCCTTGACAGTCTCTTCACGGCAATTTCTTGTCCCTCTTCCAGCACTCCCTAGAAATGGCAAATGTACAATAGCAGAATATAGATTTACAAAGATGAGAATATTGCTGAATGAAAATCATCTAGCACTCTGATCTTGAGCATAAGCTAGTCACCGTTCTATCAAATTAATTTGCAGTTTATACCTTGTAAACAGGTCCAAATCCACCCTCTCCAATCTTGTTGGTGACCGAAAAGTTATTTGTGGCTTTTGTTATTGTCGACAATGGGAACAGTGGTAGCTCAACATCTTCTCTGAGTTTCAGTTTCTTCTTTTTCCGTTTGTACCACAACAAAATCAGGATTAGCAGAATCGTTGCCATTAACAATGAGAAACTCAGTGCGAGTATCTTTGCCTTCTTTCTTTTTGAACCTGGCTCAGATTCTACAATTAATTTTTTAAGTCAGCCATTACAATACCATCTACATGTGTTGAAAAACTAAGTTAAGAAACACTTCATGGGAAATTTGTTAAACAAGTTCTTACCTTGCTCTGAAGAATCCATCTTGATGAAAATGTCTTGTCCTCTTTCCGACAGCTTTCTGATGTCAGTCAATTCCCCAAACCATAATAAGCAACCTTTGTCTCCATTGCTTATATCTAGACTTGAATAAGCTGTGCAAGAGCAGTTCCTGGAGCATACTTGCCTACACCCTTCGAGTGTCATGGTTTTATCGTACTGAGAGTGCTTAGTATCTGGCAACTTGATTCCAGAATATTTTACAAATACATGCTCCTTGTTGCAATCTAAGGGTGTCCTCCGAACACACCCTTCTGTCCAATCTCCCTTTTCCCATTGTTGTGGATATTTAGGTATAAACTTCTCCAAACATCCACAAATAGATTCATTATCTATGTCACAGCTCCCATGCACACCACACAAGCTATATGTATCACAATTATCCGCAGGTAACTTGTAGTGAATATTCCATCTCTTTGTCTGATCCACCCACATGAAGCGTTGTATATCACCATTGCTAGTCAGGACTATTCTTGATAAAACCGAGCTGTTATTAATGAGAGAAAAAATATAGTAAACCTCCTCCTCATTGAAAATAAATCGAAATGTATAAAGTCTGCTTTGTGTTAGTAGTGGTATGGGTGCCCCACTCCATCGTAAACCATTCCATGGTCCTATACGATTTAATACATTTGTGCCACTTTTCGTGAGGACCTGTGGATATCCTGTAGGATCAATGTTACGAGTGAATTCTCCTGGAGCTGGATCATTATCGTTCTTCCATGCTGAAAGGTAAACCTCATGGCCAGTTTTGAAATTCTTGCCAAGCTTCATATCAGGCAAGTGTGTATCAGTTGGAAAATCGAAGCTCTGCCAGAGGAAATCTTCTGGATTGTCATCATTTGCATCTTTTACAATAAGATTACCAGAATCTAAAAGCACTGCAACTGGATTTTGGACTGATCTTGAGGTGTTAGTGGACCATATAGTTTCATTCTTGTCATTGAGAAGAGCAAGTATTCCTGGATTGGTTACCTTTAGTTGTACTGAAGTATTTGTGAGTGGGGTTTCTCTGTTTGCAACCCATACAACTGTTTGGACATGAGGAAGAATTTGCTTGTACCATATCCCAATATATCGATTTGAGGAACCGTTGGGGCTAAAAAATCCCAGCTCAAAGGTTCCACCAGATGAAACAATAGTTTCACCATCTGTGATGAATTGATTTGTACTGATCAAGTCTGTTGTTGTAGTAGAGAAAATATTGTGTATAGAAGAGCTGAAAGCCAACAGAAAAAGTAGGAAGAAACTAGCTTCCATTATTGATGTCCTTAGGTCTAAGCCTCTGATCACCTATACATTTCTGAAATTTGTATTTTACTTCATAGACTTTGGAACAGGGCAACATATTTATTCTGTTTGATGAATAGTGGTGGTTAACAATGGCGGCTGTCGACAAATATTTTATTGTAAGGCTCTTAATGTCTGTTTGACAAAGTTTACATCCAATATTTGAATAGAGTAAAGAAGGCTATGGTCAGTCCATCACCATCTGACTTTTCTGGATGATACTTTTGACAAGTCTAGTCACTTGGATTTTGGTTCCAAAGTTTGCCATACCACAACTTAAAGAGCTTGTAACATCTGGAATTAGGAAATAATTTGGTCAAATGTTCGTAGTAGCAGAAAGTCTTGCCTGGCGGCAACTTGTCTACACATGAACCAACCAGCTTATGACAAATTTACTGAATGTTGTAGCCAAGAAATGCTATTATGGTGCAAGTATCAGATTTTAACTTTTATACCTTAGACAATACTTATAATTTTTAATATTATCCGATCACCTAAAAGATAACGCAACTTTTCGCGATTAATCACTTGAAAGATATGATATGCTACTTGTTGCAACATGTTAAAAAAGCATAGAAACTTTTTGTACTGTTAGGGGTGGTATAATTTGGTTGCGGGTTACAAAAGGAGTTATTCATCTATTAAAAAGTAACATAACTAACATTATATTTGGTAGTTTTTTTTTTTTCTAAGCATACTTGGTAGCTTTTTATAAAATTTAACATATCAAATATGATGTTTGATAATCTAACATAAATAAAATATGTAGTATAAGTTGTGCGTCAATTTATATATTATTTTATACATGATAAAAAATGAACAACTTATATATAAAATATTGCATTATTAATATTTGCGTATCTCTAACCATCAACTATATAACCCCTCAATGTATAATATATTTTTCGACCAATGCAATTAATAAACAAATGGAGAACACAGGCCAAGAAGAAAGCACACTGTTGTTGCCGTTGAAGAGTATCCTAATAAATGCGGATATAATATTGTGACCTCGTTTATTATAATGGGATGAATAAGATTTATTCATCTAAGATTAGAGGTGTCGAAATTGAGTCCTGGATACGAAAAAAAATCATGTTAGAATAAGCTTCTTTCTTAAATGAGCTTTACACGATGTGAATTCATATTAATTGAGACCCCAGTACGAATATCGAATATTAAATTTAGATGATCTGCATTCCTTGAATTTTCTATCACAGGTTCCTGCATAGGACTTCCATTACCTAATATCACCATCAAAGTAGACTTTTGAATTGTCATAAATCACAATACATCCAAAGGCTAAAACATTCAAGTGCTAATATTATAATGGGTAAATTATATCAAACCCATCTATAATATGATCCATTTACAAATATATTCCCTTATAATATGAAAAATCATACACTTAGCCTCTTTATACTATGAACCTTTTTCACAAGTACTAGTTTGAATACATTTTTCATTTTACAGGAGCAACTAGAAGATAAATTAAAATGGCAAATAGAAAGTTCCTAGGTATTTAATTTTATGAAATTTAAGAGAGGGAAAAAAATGTTTTTGGTACCCACTTCAAAACTTTATGACACTTTTTTATTAAGGAGAGTACATTTTTTTAAATACATATTTTCCAAAACTCTTAAATAGAGGTGGGCCATTGTCTATTGAATTTCAAACTATGATCCACGGCCCTCTCTATCGCCGAGGTAGAGATAAGATCTACACTAGGTTTGTTATTGTTGCTCCACGATCTTCTGGGATTTCTCGATTATCAAATATCATGTTATTATCCTCATTAACTCAATAAATTTAACATAAGCATGTTATAAGAAAAGAAGTTAAAGATAAAACATAAAAACTTCCTAATCATTTGTGACTGCCTTAATTGCAATTCGTTCCGTTTCTTCGAAATAAAAATCATTGAAAATATTTAACTATTAAAGTTTGCAAATGGAGAAGGGCCTAAATTACCCTTTTCAAGTATTAATAATGGTATAAATATACTCTCCTTCCACCTTTGGACTCTAAAATGCTCTTTTCATCCGCCTTTGAGCTCTAAAATACCCTTTTCATCCACCTTTGGGCCCTATTTTGCCCTTTCCATTAACAAAACCTTTTAGAAAAAATGATTAGGATCTTCACTTTATATGTAACAACATTTTATTTGTTGAAGTTTTAATTATTCAAAACCTATTAACTTACAAACCCAATTTGGATCCTAGATTTAGCTCCTCTTCATTTCTCATCTCTCCATTTTTTTCAAGTTCTTATCTAAATTAGAGACATATGTCATAGATTTAATTTAATGAGTAAGATTTAGTAAATTAAAAATAAGTCTTAATTATGATTAAAATAACTAATTACTTTCATTTATTTACTCCAAAATATAAGGCAATTCCACAATTCTAGCCATTAAATTTATTTTAAATTATATTATTATTTATTTTATCAAATATACAAATATTTGATTGTTATATTATTTATAATACATGAAAAAAGTTATATTAAATTTTAGTTGTAATTTTTTTAAAAGCGGAAGGACTTCTCTTCCAACATTGAAATTCCTTTCCAATATCCAAAATTAGGCTAAAAATAATTTGAGTGAAAAAAATAGTAGCAAAAAGATTAAAGTAAAAATGATGCAGGACAAAATTTACTCAAGCCTCAAGGCAAGTGAGAATATTTTTTTATATTTAGGAAAGATATCTTGTACAACTAAAATTGTGAGATTAAAATAATATTTTGAAAGTAAATATATGAAAGTAATTAATTATTTTAATCATAATTAAGATTTATTTTTAATTTACTAAATCTCAGTCATTAAATTAAATCTATGACATATGTTTGGAAAAAATGGAGAGATAAGAAATGAAGAGGAGCTAAATCTAGGATCCGAATTGGGTTTGTGAGTTAATACGTTTTAATTAATTAAAATTTTAACAAATAAAATATTGTTACATATTAAATAAAAATCCTAATCATTTTTCCCAAAGAGTTTGTTAAGGAAAAGGGCTAAGGAAAAGGGCAAAATAGGGCCCAAAGGTTGATGAGAAATGTATTTTAGAGCCCAAAGGTGGATGAAAAAGACATTTTAGAGCCCAAAAGTAGAAGAAGGATATATTTATACCATTTTCAGTAGTTGAAGGGTAATATAAACCCTTCTCCGTTATGAAAATAGAGTGCTGTTTTCTCTTTCTGTAAAGAAAAAAGACTATAAAATCAAAACCTCTGAAATTATTATGGAAATTTACATTTTCTTCCTAAGATACAAAAATTCAGTTGTATGTCTCACAAATGCCACAAATCAAGTTTAACCATTTTCCAGATATGCTTAAACTAAAATTTGCACTACTAATATAGATTTTGTGATGTCCAATTACAAGATAAAATTTGCCGTAGCTAATAGCTCATTTTAAAAAAGTTAATTGTAGAATTTTATGAATAAGAAAAGATATGTAAAGTATATAGTCGAAGAAGAGAAATAGAAACAAAATTCATCCATAAGAAAATAACAGCTTCAAGGAGAAAAAACAAAAATAAAAATAAAAAATAGTTATTGATGTTCACACACTACCGAAGATACAGGGATGTGATTGTGACTTCATTTTTAGAATTTGCTATCTCTGGTCCTGATTTTGCTCCAGCAAGTACCTTTCTTTCTGTGAAAAAACCTGGTTCGTTATGACTAATAGAGCAAAGCTTTGTAATGTTATGACTAATAGAGCAAAGCTTTCCAATTAATTACACAGGTTTTGCCAAGATATACATGTTATGACTAATAGAACAAAGTGTTATATATTATTTGAGCTTATGTAGTAGGTGAGAAATCCAAACCAAATATGTAGGAATCCAAGCTTTTGTTAGGCATGTATTCATATATCAAAAGCTTTTCTTCTCCTTGAATGCAGCAACCTAGAAGTCTCACAAGATTTCGATGCTGAAGCTTGGAAATATAGATAACTTCGTTCTTGAATTCATCAAGTCCTTGCTTGGAAGTCCTTGACAGTCTCTTCACGGCCATTTCGTTTCCCTCTTCCAGCACCCCCTAGCAATGACAAAAGTACATCAAGAGAGCATAAATTTTACAAAGACAAGAATATTGTAGAATGAAGATCATCTCTGATACACTAATCTTGAGCATAAACTGGTTACTATTCCGACAAATTTGCAGTGTTGTATACGGGTCCAAATCCACCCTCTCCAATCTTGTTGTTGACGGAAAAGTTATTTGCGGCTCTTGTTATTGTCGACAATTGGAACTGTGGCAGCTCAAATTCTTCTTTCGGTTTCAGTTTCATCTTTTTTTTCCGTATGTGCAACAACAGAATCAGGCCGAGCAGAATCATTGTCATCAACAATGAGAAACTCACTGCGAGTATCTCTGCCTTCTTTCTATTTGAACCTGCCTCAGATACGACAACCAGTTTTTTCTATCATCCACTGCGAATCAAGACAGGACACTAATTTTGCATAATACAATATCCATGTTGAAAAACTAAGTTTAAAAACACATCATGGGTAATTTCTTCAACATAAGTTCTTACCTAGCTCTGAAGAATCCATCCTTATGTAAATATCTTGCCCTCTTCCAGACAGCTTTCTGATGTCAGTCAATTACCCAAACCAAAACAAGCAACCTTTATCTCCATTGCTTATATCTATGCTAGAATAAGCTGTGCAAGAGCAGTTCCTGGAGCATACTTGCCTACACCCTTCGAGTGTCATGGTCTTATCGTACTGAGAGTACTTAGTATCCGGCAACTTGAATCCAGAATATTTTAGAAATGTATCTTCGTCGTTGCAATGATATGATTTCCTCCTAACACACCCTTCTGACCCATCTCCCTTTTCCCATTGTTGTGGATTTTTAGTTACAAACTTATCCAAACATTGACAAAGGGGGTAAGTATATACGTCACAACTACCATAGGCACCACATAAGTTATATGTATCACAAGTATCCGAAGGTAAACTGACATAAGTATTCCAACTCTTAGTCTGATCAACCCATGTCAATCGTTGTATATAACCATTACTAGTCAGGACTAGTCTTGATAAAACCGAGCTGTTAATGAGAGAAAAACTATAGTAAACCTCATCCTTATCAAAATCAAATTGAATTTTATAAATATTGTTAATGCCAACTCTTTGTGCTACCCGAGCAGATACACTTGTGCCACTTTTGATGAAGCCCTGTGGATATGCAGCCGGTTCAATGTGATACACTTATACATTATGGCATGTATAAGGATTTGAGGTTTACTTCTACATTTGATTAGTAAAACTTGTGACATTTTCTGCCTAAATTAGTATCACGAGTCTATTTATGGTCAATCCACCAAACCTGACTTTTGAGGAGGATACAACGTGACTAGTCATTTGAGTTTTGGTCTCAAAGTTCTGTATGTGTGGTGCTTAAGTTGTCAATTAGCAAATATTTCCATGAAGTTTTTCAAGTCGGACAGAAAACTCGGACCCATCCATAAGTAGATAACATCTTCAAGTAGAAAAATTCACCTTGATATTTTATTTCAAAAACTATTGTATTTCTCAAGAATCAAAGTTCTAATATAATTTTCCTATTCATGTGCACACAAGTTAAAATAGTTCTCTTGTCAAACTCTACCGAGGATCTAACAATGTGATTGTGACTTCATTTTTTGAACTGGCTGTCTGTGATCCTGATTTTGCTTCATCTAATACATTTCGTTCTGTGAAAAATCCAGGTTCTTTAGCTTTTGGAAGTAGACTCTCATTAGCCAACATCAGAACCACAGAAGACATGTTTGGTCTATCATCTGGACGTTGTTGCACACATAATAAACCCACTTGGATTGACCTTAAAACTTGAGAAATATCGCAAGAATCAGCTAGCTGCTCATCAATTAGTTCCAAGGACCTATCATCTTGGTAAAGCTTCCATGCCTGTTTAAGTTTAGATCATATGAATCATGAAAAATTGCATCTGTTGTAAAGAAAAATAAAGAGTTATGTGTGTAATACAGATTATACAGTGCTTGCTTACATGACCGAGAAGGTTAAGGTTGTGATCTTGATGGACAAATCCTCTATTTCTCATGCCACTCACAATCTCTAACACCAAGACGCCAAAGCTAAACACATCTGATTTTACCGAGAAAATACCATCTACTGCATATTCAGGGGACATATAAACACTGTGCCAACAAAACAACACCATGAGAATTAAAGAAGCGAGATGTCATGTGAGAGTACTTTGTATGATAGAGACTCTTACTATGTCCCAACCACATGGCGTGTTCTTGCTCCCATCTCATTTCCTGCAACACTTCTGGCCATTCCAAAGTCTGATATCTTTGGATTCATTTCTATATCTAGCAAAACATTGCTTGCTTTAAGATCTCTGTGGATAATCCGTAGTCGAGAATCTTGATGGAGATACAATAAGCCACGAGCAATTCCGTTTATGATGTGGAAACGCTTTGGCCAATCAAGTAATTTGTTCTTTGTTTGATCTACAAAATAAGCTTTCTTGTTAGCAGTTCTTTTAAACATGATTTTCCTTGGTCTAAATTAATGTTATGACTAATATATCAAAGTATTACTCATTTTAGCTTGTTTAGTAGGTTAAAAATACTAACCAAATATGTATGAATCCAGGCTTTTGTTAGGCATGTATTCATAGATCAACATCTTTTCTTCCTCTTGAATGCAGCAGCCCAAAAGTCTCACAAGATTTCGATGCTGAAGCTTGGCAATATAGATAACTTCATTCTTGAATTCATCAAGTCCTTGCATGGAAGAACTTGAAAGTCTCTTCACGGCAATTTCTTGTCCCTCTTCTAGCACTCCCTAGAAATGGCAAAAGTATATCAGTAGATAGCAGATAGCACTAACTGGTTACTATTCTGACAAATTTGCAGTGTATACCTTGTATACTGGTCCAAATCCACCCTCTCCAATCTTGTTGTTGAGCGAAAAATTATTTGTGACTCTTGTTATTGTTGACAACTGGAACATTGGAAGCTCAAAATCTTCTTTGAGTTTCAGTTTCTTCTTCTTTTTCCGTTTGTACAACAACAGAATTAGGCCTAGCAGAATCATTGCCATCAACAATGAGAGACTCACTGTGAGTATCTTTGCCTTCTTTCTATTTGAACCTGCCTCAAATACTTCAAACAATTTTTTCTATCAGCCATTGCAAATCGAGATAGGGCCACTGATTTTTCATAATACCATATGAATGTGTTGAAAACCTAAGGTTTAAAAACACATCATCGGAAATTTCTTAAACATATGCCCTTACCTTGCTCTGAAGAATCCATCCTGATGAATATGTCTTGTCCTCTTTCAGACAGCTTTCTGATGTCAATCAACTCCCCAAACCAAAATAAGCAACCTTTGTCTCCGTTGGTTATATCTAGACTTGAATAAGCTGTGCAAGAGCAGTTCCTGGAGCATACTTGCCTACACCCTTCAAGGGTCATGGTTTTATCGTACCGAGAGTGCTTAGTATCTGGCAACTTGATTCCAGAATATTTTATAAATACATGTTCCTTTGTGCAATTTAAGGGTGTCCTCCGAACACACCCTTCTGTCCAATCTCCCTTTTCCCATTGTTGTGGATCTTTACCTACAAACTTTTCTAAACATCCACAAATAGGGGAATTTTCTATGTCACAGCTCCCATAGGCACCACATAAGTTATATGTATCACAGTTATCCGAAGGAAAATTGTAGTGCATATGCCAACTCTTTGTCCGATCCACCCACACCAATCGTTGCATATAACCATTGCTAGTAATGACTAGTCTTGATAAAACCGAACTGTTAATGATAGAAATAATATAGTAAACCTCCTCCTCGTTGAAAATAAATTGCATTGTAAAAATAATGTTGGTTTGTGTTAATAGTTCTATAGGTATCCCACTCCATCGAAAACCATTCCATGGTCCTGCACGAACTGATACTGTTGTGCCACGTTTGGTGAGGACCTGTGGATATCCAGTAGGATCAACGTGACGAGTGAATTCTCCTGGAGCTGGATCATTATCGTTCTTCCATGCTGAAAGGTAAGTCTCATGGCCAGTTTTGAAATTCTTGCCAAGCTTTATACCAGGTAAGTGTGTATCAGTTGGAAAATTGAAGCTCTGCCAGAGGAAATTTTCTGGGTTGCCATCATTTGCGTCTTTTATAACAAGATTACCAGAATCTAAAAGAACTGCAACTGGATTTTGGACTGACCTTTCGGTGTTAGTGGACCATATTGTTTCATTCTTGCCATTAAGAAGAGCAAGTATTCCCGGCTTGGTGACCTTCAAAGTAACTGAAGATGTATTGGTGAGTGGTTTTTCTCTATTGGCAACCCATACAACTGTCTGCACAGGAAGAATTTGTTTGTACCATATCCCGACATATCGCCTAGAGGAACCACTGGGGCTGAAGAATCCCATCTCAAATGCTCCACCAGATGAAACAACAGTTTCACCATCTGCAATGGACTGATTTGTAATGATTACATCTGTTGTAGTACAAATCTTGTGTATAGAAGAGTAGAAAGACAATAGAAAAAGTAGGAAGAAACTAGCTCCCATTATTGATTCCTTGGTGATGCCTAAGTCTTTGGTCGCCTATATACTGACTATAGTTTAGACTTGAAAGCCAAATTCCATGTGAATTGATGTTTGAAGGGTGGAAATTGGCTAGCACGTGTTTGAATATTCACAGGCTCTGAAGAAATTGTTAGGACCGAAATAATCAGGTGTCATACGGAAACTAGCAAAGCAAACCTCGAGAGACGCCAAGTAAGAAGACAAACGAGAAATATATCACAAGAGACACAATAATTTAAAGTGGTTCGGTCAATCGACCTACATCTACAACAGGAGATGAGCAATCCACTATATAAAAGAGAGTACAAAATATCGAGAGAAACAACCTCATAAAATTCACTCTGAATACAAAGGAGGTTTACACAATTGACACCGTAACACTTGTGACTCACAAATTCTCCCCCTAAACAAAACTCTCAAAGCCCTTAAGACTACATTGTAGATGCTACCAAGTTAGGAAGAATGAGCCTCTATTTATAGAGTCATAAACATTTTCCTACGAGAAAAAGGATTAGCCAATTATGAAAGATTTGTACTTTCCTTTTACAAAAAGGAATAACCAATTATGGTTAGAAAATCAGGGCAAACGCCCAACAATTCTCCCCCTTGGCCTGAATTTCTGACAAAATAAATTTGCTCCACCTCTGCACATAATCTTCAACAGATTAAATCTCCATCTTCAAATCTTCTCCATTAAATCTTTATCTCTACACGGAGTAACACTCCGGTAAAATTTCTCAAACAAAATTCTTCATTACCGTCAAATAGTTTGCGGCTAGAACTGAATCCGCCAAGATGAACACCCATTTTTAACCTCGCTCTGATACCACTTGTTAGGACAGAAATAATCAGGTGTCATACGGAAGCTAGCAAAGCAAACCTCGAGAGACGCCAAGTAAGAAACAAACGAAAAATATACCACAAGAGACACAATAATTTAACGTGGTTCGGTCAATCGACCTACATCCACAACAGGAGATGAGCAATCCACTATATAAAAGAGTATAAAATATCGAGAGAAACAACTTCACAAAATTCACTCTGAATACAAAGGAGGTTCACACAAGTGACACTGTAAAACTTGTGACTCACAAATTCTCCCCCTAAACGAAACTCTCAAAGCCCTTAAAACTACATTGTAGATGCTACCAAGTTAGGAAGAATGAGCCTCTATTTATAGAGGCATAAACCTTTTCCTACGAGAAAAAGCACTAGCCAATTATGGAAGATTTGTGCTTTCCTTTTACAAAAAAAAATAATCAATTATGATTAGAAAATCAGGGCAAACGCCCAACAGAAATGACCATGGAAATTTCAAAGCAGCCTCTAGAAAAAGACATTGTACTAGTGGTGACTGCTATTTTAACATTTGATTAGTAAAACAAATAATGGACCATTTCGGTAAGAAACAAGATGGAAATTCCATCAATGTTATATTAATATGATGTCATTTTCTGCCTAATTTATCAGTTGCAGGTCTACTTATTTTACTTTTTGTGCCAAAGTTTTCCATACCAAAACTTGCAGAAAATTGACATGTTGACTTTCTTCAAGAATATATGTGCCTCTGTTATAAATCTAGCCCGTGTGGAGGACTCATGTAGGAGTTTGGCAAATTATGTTTGGGACCTGGGTAGATGCTTGTATATAAAAGAGGGAAATAACGTATTAGAGCTTATGCCAAAAGTTATGTTATTTTTTTTTTGTTAGTTATTTTGTGATAGCACTCTGAAATCTCCCTTTTCTATTTTCTTTTTGTTCTTTGATTGCTTGTAAGCTTCTTTTACCATCAATCCAAAGATTTAGTTTGTTACAGCCTCACAGTGTATGATTTTGTTTTTCCATTATTATGAAGTGGCTACTTTCTACGCTTCTGTTACCAAAGATCTGTCTGCACTCCATATAGCATGCGACACTGCTTCATTCGCATTCATCGAGTATGGAGATAGTTTTCAACTAGTGTCTCGATTACAACTTCACTAGCTGGGTTGTAGCCCAACCACAAGTTTAGATTTGATACCCCTATAGACTTTATAACAAATGATCAAGGATAAAACTAATGTAATGTGTGCGCGTAAGTATGTTTATATATGTATTTATAGTTCGAGCACGAGACAGTGGTGTATGTACATGCAACAAAATAGTTATCTTGTCACACTTTACCGAGGATCTAACAATGAGATTGTGACTTCATTCTTTGAACTGGCTCTCTGTGGTCCTGATTTTGCTTCATCAAATTTATTTCGTTCTATGAAAAACCCTGGTTCTTTAGCCTTTGGCAGTAGACTCTCATTAGCCAACATATGAACCACAGAAGACATGCTTGGTCTATCATCTGGAAGTTGTTGCACACATAATAAACCCACTTGGATTGATCTTAAAACTTGAGAAACATCGAAAGAATCAGCTAGCTGCTCATCAATTAGTTCCAACGACCTATCTTCTTTGTAAAGCTTCCATGCCTGTTTTAAGTTTAGATCATATGAATCATGAAAAATTACATCTGTTGTAAAGAAAAATAAAGAGTTATGTGTGTAATACAGATTATACAGTGCTTGCTTACATGACCGAGAAGGTTAAGGCTGTGATCTTGATGGACAAATCCTCTATTTCTCTTGCCACTCACAATCTCTAACACCAAGACACCAAAGCTAAACACATCTGATTTTACCGAGAAAATCCCATCTACTGCATATTCTGGGGACATATACCCACTGTGCCAAAAAACAACAACAGCAAGAGAATTAAAGAAGCGAGATGTCATATGAGAGTACTTTGTATGATATTAGAGATTCTTACTATGTCCCAACCACATGGCGTGTTTTTGCTCCCATTTCATTTCCTGCAACACTTTTGGCCATGCCAAAGTCTGAAATCTTTGGATTCATTTCTATATCTAGCAAAACATTGCTTGCTTTTAGGTCTCTATGGATAATCCTTAGTCGAGAATCCTAGCTCTGAAGAATCCATTTTGATGTAAATGTCTTGTGCTCTTTCAGACTGCATTCTGATGTCAATCAACTCTCCAAACCAAAACAAGCAACCTTTGTCTCTATCTAGACTTGAATAAGCTGTGCAAGAGCAGTTCCTCAAGCATACTTGCCTACATCCTTCAAGTGTCATGGTCTTGTCGTACTGAGAGTACTTAGAATATGGCAACTTGATTCCAGAATATTTTAGAAATACATGTTCCTCGTTGCAATCAAGAGGTGTCTTGCGAACACACCCTTTTGACCAATCTCTCTTTTCCCATTGTTGCGGATTTTTAGTTACAAACTTATCCAAACATTGGCAAAGGGGGTAAGTATATACGTCACAACTACCATAGGCACCACATAAGTTATATGTATCACAAGTATCCGAAGGTAAACTGACATAAGTATTCCAACTCTTAGTCTGATCAACCCATGTCAATCGTTGTATATAACCATTACTAGTCAGGACTAGTCTTGATAAAACCGAGCTGTTAATGAGAGAAAAACTATAGTAAACCTCATCCTATCAAAATCAAATTGAATTTTATAAATATTGTTAATGCCAACTCTTTGTGCTACCCGAGCAGATATACTTGTGCCACTTTTGATGAAGCCCTGTGGATATGCAGCCGGTTCAATGTGAAGAGTGAATTCCCCTGGAGTTGGATCATTACCATTCTTCCATGCTGAAAGGTAGAACTCATGGCCAGTTTTAAAATTCTTGCCAAGCTTCATACTGGGCAAGAGTGTATCAGTTGGAAAATTGAAGCTCCGCCAGAGGAAATTTTCTGGGTTTACATCATTTGCATCTTTTACAGCAAGATTACCAGAATCTAGAAGTAGTGCAACTGGATTTTGAACTGATCTTGAGGTGTTAGTGGACCATATAGTTTCATTCTTGTCGTTGAGAAGAGCAAGTATTCCCGGCTTGATAACCTTCAAAACAACTGAAGATGTATTGGTGAGTGGTTTTTCTCTATTGGCAACCCATACAACTGTCTGCACAGGAAGAATTTGTTTGTACCATATCCCGATATATCGCCTTGAGGAACCACCGGGGCTGAAAAATCCCATCTCAAAGGTTCCACCAGATGAAACAATAGTTTCACCATCTGTGATATATTGATTTGTAGTGATTACATCCGTCGTCATAGTACAAATCTTGTGTATACTAGAGTAGAAAGACAATAGAAAAAGTAGGAAGAAACTGGCTTCCATCGTTGATGCCTTGATGATGCTTAAGTCTTTGATCGCCTATATACTGACTATGATTTAATTTATACTTGAGAGCCATATTCCATGTAATGTGCTGTTATGCAGTGTTGAAATTGGCTTCTCCGATTCTGAAATCCTTTGAGACACGGCATTGTACTAATGTTGTTTCAACTAGACGTACATTATGGCATGTATAAGGATTTGAGGTTTACTTCTACATTTGATTAGTAAAACTTGTGACATTTTCTGCCTAAATTAGTATCACGAGTCTATTTATGGTCAATCCACCAAACCTGACTTTTGAGGAGGATACAACGTGACTAGTCATTTGAGTTTTGGTCTCAAAGTTCTGTATGTGTGGTGCTTAAGTTGTCAATTAGCAAATATTTCCATGAAGTTTTTCAAGTCGGACAGAAAACTCGGACCCATCCATAAGTAGATAACATCTTCAAGTAGAAAAATTCACCTTGATATTTTATTTCAAAAACTATTGTATTTCTCAAGAATCAAAATTCTAATATAATTTTTCCTATTCATGTGCACACAAGTTAAAATAGTTCTCTTGTCAAACTCTACCGAGGATCTAACAATGTGATTGTGACTTCATTTATATTAATAAGAAGAACACTTGATAATTATATTAAGCCAAGTGATAAGCTAATAAGAATATTTAAAAATATCAGAATTATTATATGATTCGTTGTCTTTATTCATATAGATTTATTTATGGCGTTGTGATGGTGTTGGTCTCTGTGGTAATGGGGAGGGGGGGGGGGATACATTTCATTGAGGAACAATATGACTATTACAATATTATTATGATTTAACATGTTCGAATAAAATATCACAATTTTTGTATAATTTAGAAATAATGCTTTTATCCGCGCATCGGGCGGGTACGTATATTAGTATATTATAAAGCAGAAGACGAAGCACTAGAAGAAGCCAAGTGGCAAGCTACTGAAAAGCCGCGTGGCAGTTTTAAGACAAAGAATAAAATATTATAATAAAAAAATTAAATCTATATCTATATCTATCTATATATATTGTAACACCCCGTACACGTATCCGGCTATTCAAGATGAAAACTTCATAAAAATCCAAGTTCCAGGGACCACGGGTCAAGTCCACGAGTCGTGGAAGGTTCCACGAGTCAAGTCCACGAGTCGTGGAAGGTTCCACGAGTCGTGGGAGTGACTCGCGATCTCAGTCCTGCAGACCAACCTCAGTACTGACAACCACGAGTCACTTCCACGACTCATAGAAGTTTCTAAGGGTCGTACTGTTGACTCGTGGAAGTTGATCAGAGGTCAGTCAAGTTCCCTGAGTTCCACGATTAGGTTCTACGACTCGTAGAAGCTTCCACGAGTCGTCCTGTTAAACCGTAGAAAGACTCCTGCGGGTTGAATTTCTGGCAGCTTCTACGACTAGCAGTCCACGAGTCGTGGAAAAGTCTACAAGTCGTAGACTCCACTCGTGGTCACTGAAAGTTGACCAATTTCCAGCCTTTTTCCAATTAATTCCTAGGGACATTTTGGTCATCTCCCAGCCTATTATGTATTAAGTGAAGTCGTTTTGACCACTTTTAGGAGGGTTTTCACCCATATTATCCTAAGTCTATCTTAAGCTCCTCATTCTTCACTCAAAAAGGAAAATTCCTCTTAAAGCTCAAGTCTCCAAGCTCCAAGTCAAGTCTCCAAATCTTTTCCATTGAAGTGGGTAATCTTCATCCAAGGTATGTGGGTCTTTAACAATGGGTTCCTTTCACCCTTGTGCCCAAAATCCCCAAGTCTTAATTTGGATTTATGGAGTTATGAAATTAGGGTTTCGATCTAAATTTGGGGAAAATTTATGGAATCGATTTCTATGTTTAAATTCATGGTTTCTATTGATTACACATGATTTGATTATGATTCTCTTGTTGATTTTAAAATCCCAAGCATGAAAGTTGATTTCTAGCATAAACCCATGAATTTGCATGTTTTCAAGAGAATGTAGGCATGATTAGATATCATGGTCTTTATGTAATTACGAAGTTGCATGCCTAGTTCTTATGATTCTATGAAAATATATGTTTTATGAAAATTGAACTAGAGCTATGCAAATTTTACAAGTCATGAAGTATGCAAGTTTTTCCATGATATGAAATATGATGCAAGGCAAGACACCCGATGTTCCATCAATGTTCATGGGTCATTTTCTAAACCAAAACTCATGAGTAGTATCACGATCCGGGGTATGAACAAGTCATGAATAAGTATGAACAAGTTTGGCATTAGATATGTCACATGTATATGAGCTCATGTTATTATTATGTTTTGGGAGTAGTATTTAGCACCGAGAGACGAGGGTTCAGATAACCCAAGTCCAAAACTACATTGCCACCGTAGGTTGCCCGTGTTGAGGCTTATTATGACAGGATCCTGGTATGACATGGTCCTAACCTTGGCCGGTTAGGACAACTCTTTCAGTGTGGGTGCAAGACACTGAACTCCATGTAGCTCAGCATGGTTTAATGTCGGTTAAGAGAAACTCCCACATATTTATTTTCAAGTTATGAAGTTATGTATAAATCTATATTTTGGAACCTAAGCCTTCCTTCATGTCTTATGTTTGTACCTTGTCATTTATTTATGGTCCTCCTTTATTTAATAAGTTCATTTCAAGCATGTTTCAAGCATGTTTTAAACTGATTCTGTCATAACTCATTCATTGCTCACATACTTTGTACATTCCATAGTACTAACGCATATTGCGCTGCATCCTTTGATGATGCAGATTCAGATACCCCTTCTCAGCTTCGTGGCTAGAGTCTCAGGCCACCTCCTTAGTCAGCTGTGGTGAGTCCTCATGGTTCGAGGACTAGTTATGCTTTTCCTTATGATAGCTTTACTTTTATACTCCGAGTTAGCTAGGGTCTTGTCCTAGCAACTCTTTATGTTATGACTAGAGGCTTTCAGACATAGTTTGTATTCGAGTTCCCTCTTTGGATAGTGTATGTTATGTGGCTCTTAGACCTTTATTGATGTTTCCTTATTGGATTTCCGTATTATGCTTCCGCTTATCTTTTGTTATGCTTGAGAATGCTATGACCAAGGATTAGCTTGGGATCCTTGTGGTCCTGAGTCCCGTGTTACCTCTAGGGGGTAACCTCGGGGAGTGACATATATTATAAAGCAGAAAACGAAGCACCAGAAGAAGTCAAGTGGCAAGTTACTGAGAAGCCACGTGGCAGTTTTTAGGACAAAACTTACTATTGTAATAAAAAATTAAACTAAAAGATTGAAAATATTTGAATTTAAAAATATTAAACTTTTTTTAAAAAAAAATTCAGTTAGCTTAAAATTAGCAACACACATGGTTGAAGAGTTCTAAATGAACTCTTACTATTTGAATACATTTAATTTAAATAAAAAATAAAAAATAAAAAATAATAATAATAGTATAGTAGTAGTAGTATGCAGTAGTAGTGGTATAATAACAATAATAATAATAATAATAATAATGATAACAATAACAGCAATAGTAGTTAAGATTTTATCAACGTTGTTAGCCTACTCTAACCCCAATTATTCGACGATGGTTGAAAAGAAAAAAGCCGACATTTAAATAATTTTTATAAATCACCTTAATCAACAAATATTTGAAATATTCTTAGGATTTTAAAAGAATCAAATAAGAATTCGAAATTGATATTAAAAAAATGAAATTGAATTTATTGATAAACATTTTTTAGTTGGCATAAAAAATATATGTTCTACACCAGTATAAAAGAGGCAAAAATAATGTGAAGATCCAATGTTCATCACCATAAAATGCCAAATTAAATTAAAATTGAAATTAAAAACTGCCAATAATAAGAAGAAGAAGAAGAAGAAGAAGAAGAAGAAGAAGATAACCTGCAATTTTCGGGTTCTGCAATATTTTTGTGATCCTACTTTCTAGCAACTAAAACACAAATTTTTCTCCTCTTCTTTATAATATTTTTAAAATTTATATTTATCCAAATTAATATCTTAATCAATTTACATTTATTTTTAAATTTTTTGAATTCAAAGGAGTTATAAAGTAATGTATGGAAAAAGAATTGATTATTATTTTATACTGGTACTTATATATAAATTATAAGATAATGATTATTAGAATCTTATCTTTTCTAACAAACTGATATCATTTCAATTTTGAATTTGAACAAAAATTTTAGTTGGCATGAAAATTCAGCTTCGTAACCTCTTATATATACCTCTTCGATGATATACATCAACACAAGTTTTCGTCTTCTTTTTCTTCTCTTTTTATTGTTAATTATTTTCAGATTTAGATTTTACTTATTTCGAGAGAATTTTTCTGTGATTATTTTATTTACAAGTATTCATTAATAATTCTTTATGTTCCTTAATACTATTATGTAGTATACATTTAATCTAGCATGGTGAATAAAATTTTTCATTTTCATGTTTATTACTAATAAAGTCATATGTATGCCTTTTCTTATTTTTTTAGACTAAGGTGAAAAATAACGTTGTACTGTTCACAGTTTTTTATCTATCCTATTCTAGAATAATTAGAAGATTTGCAAGCATCTGAATATGTCAATTAAAATCATTCAATTTTTTTTGAAATAAAGTACATTTATAACATGTCATCCATCATATACTTATATTTTAATATATATTTTTTGTTGTAGAATTTTTTTACCATGGATAAAAAGATTACAGGTCATTCACATCGTATTTCTCTGAATAACTATCAATGTATGTTGTTCATGCTTAATTATAATTTAGTTATTTTTTTATTATTTATGATTAGCATTAATTTTTTTATTATTTATGATTAGCATTATATTTATCTTTTGTTACAAATGTAACTGAAGAATCTGAAGTTTTCACAGATATAATGTATATAAATATCTCAAGAATGTAAAATGAATATTTAAAAAATCAACAAGCACAATGAAAAATCAAAATATATAAAGGAGATTTACCAAATTATTTGTGCAAAGAATGAATGTGAATATATTTATACACGTACAAATATTATTACATCACTTTTTTTATATCTTAATATATTTTTCTTAAGCAGAAAGATGACTTTCTGCAGCAGTACTAAATCATATTCATATATCTATTCCCTTTTGAAAGAATTATAAATATATTTGTAGGCATTTAGATGTTTCAATTAATTTATTATTTTCTTAGTTTTACTTGCAAATCTACATTTAAATATAAAATAGTCTATTTTTTACTGATTTTGTGTATCTTTTATTTTATTCAATAAGTGACATTTCTACATTCTTTCTTGAGTAGTTCCTTATTATAAACAAGAAGATAAAAAAAACTAAAACTAAGTATAATATAATTTTTAGAGTATATCCGAGTAAGTCATTGTCACAATGATGAATGTTAATCACAAGCTAAAAAAGTTAAATTTTAATATTATAATTTAAAGTATAATTAAACATAATGTACACAGATTGCATGGTAATTTCTTTGTAGAATGAATATAATTTTACTTTTTCTTTAAAATTCACATGCAAGAAATTTTTGTGCATTATGAAATTAAATTTTAGTTCTCACGATAAAGTTAATAAATATTTTGAATTTGAATATTAAAAAAATTTAAAACTGAATATAAGATAAAAGTATATTTGATAGAGCTTAAAGTGTTTAACTTGAATTTTAAAATCATAACCATTTCTAATTTCTAACAGATTAGATTATATTGGAGTCTTCTTTAATCCATATTTTATTTTATCATTTTTGTTATGCATAACTATCCATAAAATTTAAATTGAAAAGAAATCATCAATAAAATAAATTGAAAAAATTCATGAGTAAATAAAATTTAAATATTTATTTTATATATCAATAAGAAGAGCATTTAATAAATATATTAAGCCAAGTGATATGCTAACAAAAATTAATTTTAACAATCTAATAAATTTGAATAGTGAACAATGCAATAAAGAAAATATAAAACATAAAAGTTATTTTATAATTATATGATTCATTGTTTTAGTTCATATAGATTTAGTTACAGGGATGAGGGGGGGGCAAGAGGGGTGGATGTGCATGTACCAATTTTTTTAACGCATTTTATTCTCTATTTGGGCTGCTTCAAACTATATGAAAAAGGGGGGTGGGGGAGAGAGGGGGAAAGGTAGAGATTAGTGCACTTTATTGATAAACAGTATGATAGTTGAACTTTTTTTAAAGGTAATACAATTTAGCATACTCGAGAAGATTTCATTTTAGATTGCGATGAAATTTTATTATGAAGATAAGGAAATGAAACCCAAGTAAACATTTTAAAAAGTAAAATGTCAATTTTCTATTTTATTTATTTGATAATTATCTTTCAACTATAATTGTTAACATAAAATTGTAAATGAAAAATCTCCAGAACTTAAGAGGTCTTGTCAAAGCCTCTTCAATCATTGAATCATTGTTCAGCGCTTTCTCTCGCATAATTAATTAATTAATGAAAAATTATTGAACATTTTTAGAATCATTCATAATTAGAAATAATTAATATTTTAAATATTTTCTGCACATTGCACGGGTACGTATACTAGTATATTATAAAGCAGAAAATGAAGGACTAGAAAAAGCCAAGTGGCAAGCTACTGAGAAGCCACGTGACAGTTTTTAGGACAACACTTATAATATTTTTAAAATTAATTTATTAGAAATATTTGAATTTGAAAATATTAGGATTTTAGAAGAAAAAGAAGATTTTCGGTTAGCTTAAACCTAGGAATCTAACATTAAAGAGTTCTAAATGAACTCTTACTATTTTATAAACTTATCTCTTTCAAATGATATAAAATATATCTAAATATTAAATTAAATATAATAATAATAATAATAATAATTAATATTATTATTACCTCATTGATTTTAAATATCTATCTTTAAATTTTAAAATACTAGCCTTTTTTAAAAAAATATTAGCTTAAAATTAGGAACCTAACATTAAAAAATTCTAAATAAAATCTTACAATATCATAAACTTATCCTTTCAAATATTATAAAATATATTTAAATAATAATAATAATAATAATAATAATAATAATAATAATAATAATAATAGTAGTAGTGGTGGTACTTACGTACTGGGTCGTTTGGTGTGAGGGATAAAAATAAATAGTCCTGGGATAAAACAAATAGTCCTAGGATAAATTTTTGGTGTCTTGTTTGGTTGTCAAGTTTGAGATAACTTATCCCACCATTTATACCATAGTGATGGGATAAGTTATCCCATATACATGGTGGGATAACTTATCCCGAGATTAGTTATCCCGGGATAATTAATCCCAGGATAACTTGTTTTCAACCAAACGACCCTTGTAGTAGTGGTAGTAGTAGTGGTTGTAGTAGTGGTTGTAGTAGTAGAGTAATAATAATAATAATTCACTTATTTTAAATATTTATTTCATTAAAATATATAGATTGTAAGATAAATATAGATTATATTTGAAAAAAAGAGAGTAAGAGATAAGAATGAATAATAAACTAATCTTCTTTTAATAAACTAATATAATATTTAAATTTGAATTTGAATTTGAATTTAGATCAAATTTAAATTGGAATGGAGTTTTAAAATGTTAGACTTTTAAAAAACGTATTAGCTTAAAAGTAGGAATCAACATTGAAGAATTCTAAATGAACTCTTACTATTTCATAAACTTATCCTTTCAGATATTATAAAATATATTTAATAAAAATTAATAATAATAATAAGAAGAAGAAATATTATAATAGTAGTAGTACTTAGGTAGTAATAGTAATAGTAGTAGTAGTAGTAGTAATAATAAAAAAAAAAAAAAAAAAAAAATAATAATAATAATAATAATAATAATAATAATAACAATAATAATATTAATAATACATTGATTTCAAATTTTTATTTCAATTCAAATATATAGATTGTAAGATAAATATACTTGAAATAAGTAAAGGATAAGAAAGAATAATAAACTAATCTTCTTTTAATAAACTAATATATTGAATTTGAATTTGAATTGGAATTGGAATGGAGTTCTAACTTCTTAAACTTCTCTTATATATATTCTTATATCATTAACTTTATTTATGAATTCATTTACTGCATTCTTTGTATTTTTCATTCTTCATTTTTTAAAAACTCTTTTTGATATAACATTTTTCTTTTTTATATGCAGGAAGGATATGTCATTTTCATCTTCATCTTCCTCAGTTAAATTGATATTGGTATCTCTTCTTTTTGATTATTTGATTTAAAGAGTATTACAGCTATCATTACTAAATTTTTTTTTACCATAATCCAACATGTATCTCCATCATCATATCTTTCTATTGCTTGCATGTTTGTTAAGGTTCATAACAATTTCTTTATATGAATTTATATATTGATTCTGTCATAAACGTATTCTTTTAGATGTTATAAAATATATTCGAGTATATTCATCCACGATTCCTGCAGTCTTCTAATCCTGGCCGAAGGTATCTCTCTTCCGTAAGCAACCTCCGCAGGTTCCATGTGTGACCACAAGGGAACATCCTGATTGATGCCAAATTGGCGCAAAACTCTAAGTGGAGCATATGGTTGGATCCCTTCTAATCCGATCAGCTCGATAAAGTAGTTGGTATGTCTCCTCAGTAATGCTCTTCCAGTGATCCAAGGGAGCTTCTATTGGATGGCATCTCTTGTGAGATGCGTCAGATAGGCCCGCCATTCTTCTCGTCCTAACGATGCATTCCAAAATTTCATCCTCTGTTCATGGCTTTGCATCCTGTTGCAGACTCCTTCTAGGTTATCGTTGTCTTGTTCTCTTTGGAAGAAATGTTCTATGGTCCAAATTTGTAGTAGTAAATTGCATCCGCCAAAGCAATCAGATCCTCTTGCACATGCGAACAAAGCTCTGAATAACTCCGCCAAAAGTATTGGTACTAATGTTAACTTTCTGGAGCCATTGAACAGCTATCAAAAAACGACTTTCCCCAATCATCCAGGAGTCACTGCTGAGCTTGACAATCAACGTTCAGCTGCTAAAGGTTGGAGAACTACTGGCATCAAATTGATATTGATGCGGCCTATCCTCTTAGGGAAAACCATGATCCCTAAGAAAATGAGTGCAAAAGCCACAGGCCAGATTCTCTCCCATTTTGCTCTGTTACAAGTGAATTCTTGTCGATAACCATCATAGCTTTCTTGGCGTCCAAACCTCTGAAGGAGATAGTTCAAACCTATGCATCATTTTTCTACATTTCTAAGGGCCGGAAAGACTTTTAGACCCAAAGTGCGTAGAAATTTTCTTCCGTACATAGTTGAAGGCAACACTGGCTCTCTTCCTTCGAGCGCCAGATCTGTGAGGCTGCTGACGTCTTCCAAGGTAGGAGTGATTTCAAAGTCGGCAAACTGAAATGTCGCGGTGGTTGGGTTCCAAAATTCAATCAGCAACTTTGTTAGCATCTCGTTGGCTTGGATGTCTAATATCGTAGTGAGAGATCCTAGGTGTTTGGCAATCTTGTGTCCATATGGAGCCCTGATGTTGTACCACCAACGTTGTAGGTTATGGGGAGCTGAGACAATCATTTGGATGTTTGGTAAATTTTGGTTGATATTCATCTGAAAGAAAGGTAAAGGGTATGATAAGTTGGTTTATCCCAAATCCATTATGTGTTTTAGTTTGGATCATTTACGTCAATCTCACACAAAAGTATATGTCGTTGAGTTTTATGAAAAACCCGTTGACACAAGGGCGGTTTCCTAAATGCAGTGTCAATCCCAAGGATCGTCCTGCCTAAAGCTATGCAACATGACCTATTTCTAGAATAAGAGTATTTTCCTAGATTTGAGAGTGGGACTGAATAACTGCGAGACGGCACACTAACCTAATTGCACCGACTCTGAAACTAAGGAATCCAAAAGAAGTTTTGGGGGGGCATAAAATCCCCCACGTGTACACAGTGTGTGAAATGTGTACGGCCAAAGACTCGATAGAGAAATGCAAGTGAGAAAGCAGTAACAAGTAGTGTTTATCAAACAAATAAGGAACGCAAGTTTGAATTTGGCTTGCGTCCTTTCAAACAAAGCATGATATAAATATAAATAAAGCAAATAATGTACTGAAAATAAACAAATATCCCAAATAATATTTCTAAACTAAGTCTGCTAAGGTAAAAACCTAAGTTAGTCCCCAACAGAGTCGCCACGTTGTCGCGCCCTATTTTGAACCGGCCGAAACAGTGCACAACGTATGATCGTCGTGACTCTCTGATTTTGAAAATTTTATTTTTTAGAGTCGCCACCTAAATTTTTAGGAAAATTAGGAAACAATTTTTTGTAAAACTCTGTTTTGGTCTTTCGAAAACGTTTGAGATTCTGAGTAAGGATTTTGGTTACCCGAGGGGAAGGTGTTAGGAACACCTCAAAGCCTATCCGAAGATAGTCCTTAAACTCAATTTAGAAAAAAAAATATTTGGGAAAAACGTTTGTTCATTATTTGCTAAAAAAGTGATAAAAATATGTTTTATTAATTTCAAGAAAATTCAAAGTATATGACACATGCTACTACAATATGCAAAAATATAAAATATGCTTCTGGTAAAAAGATGAAACATATATACGTATATATCAAAATATATGAAAGTTTAATAGTAATATTTTTATCATAACTATAATTAAAATATGTAGAACTTTATGATTTATAAGAATATATACTTAAAAAAAAGCTATGTAAAATTGAAGATATTATTTATACAAATATATTTTTTATAAAGTAAAATATATGTATTTTGGAATATGTGAAAGTTTACGACATATTTATTTAAAGATAAGTGTATGCATATTTAGAGTATAAGAAATTACGTAATTTTTTTATTATTATTTATAAGATTTGGATAAGTAAAAGCATGTAGGAAATAAGTATACCGGTAATAGAGGAAAATATAAAAATTATATTTATTTCATAAATATATTAAGAATAATTTGAAGACTTGAGTAGAGAATAAAGATTATTTATTTCATTAAAAAAAGACCTTTATTTGTAAAGGAAGAAATATGCGTCAAATATGAAAGAAAGTATTATGTACGTAAATGTAATTGCGATAAAATAATATGTAATTTGAGTAGGAAGAGGGGTAAGTAAAATATAAATATACCTTGTAGTAGATAGCATATGACATATATACCTTGCGTTTTGAGGCTTTGAAAAATCTCAAAATCTCAATATATATATATAGAGTATAACAAAATATTTTTTGTAAAATATTGGGTTAGAATAGGAGAGTAAATGAGTTGTTAATAAAACAGCTTATCTAAATTAGATAAAGAACTCCATAATTTATGGCCTAAGGATGACTACTATTTGTTTGAAATAAATTAAATCGCTAATTAGTATTTTTGAAAATCTACCACGAGTTATTTAAACAAGTTTTCCTTGAAACAAAGCCTAAATTAATTAATCCTAAAAAAATCTGCACTATTTATTATTATTATTACTATTTTTGAAAGTGTTTACTCACTATTTTAAAGTACTTAAAAAGAAAATCCGAAACATTTGCCTAAACTAGAAGGGTAAAGGAAACTCGCTTCCGAAATTTCAAACTAAATATAATAATCAACAAAACTATAAGCCGAAGAATAAACGTTAATCAAAATCACAAAAAATACATATCCAAATAATACAGGGTTAGTTAAAACAATTCAAGTAAGCACAAAAAAAATGCATAAAAAGGTAAAGGGGTAGATACGCCAAGTTCCTTTGGAGGAACTAAACGTCTAATGGCTCCGAGCACCTCGATAGTTCCTAATAGTTGCTCGACCCAAAATATATTGGGCCGAAAGTGAGTTTCAAATGAGAACTCCAGCTCTCCGGTTGTTTCATGTAACAAAAAGATGATAAGGATTAGTAACTTAAACAACAAAATTTGCAAAAATATAGAAATATGCCAAGCTAATAATAAAGTGACAAGGAAAACAAAACATGTTATTTAGTAAATACACAAACATATACGAAAGACAACATGTAACCATGTTTTGTTTCATTTTATAAGCAAACAATCAAATTTATTCGACTAGAACAAAAATGAATTAACACGAGATGATATCCGAAAAGAACTTAGGCAAAACGAATACTTTCATCACTAGTTGATTATTGGAAAACAAAGTACACAACAATTGGCTATATAAATTTTATTATTTTCATTCACTTTAATCAAATAAGTAGCTATGAACAAAGCACTTCAGAAAGTAAGGCAACACTAGTGACGGGAAGATCAAAAAGGAACCAAACTACATTAGCTTATAATAAATTCCTTAAGTTAGTATTCCCAAAATTCTTCCCGAGCTAAAACCGAAATATTAAAATGCGGACAGACCTCTTTTTCTAACAATGCCACTAATTTAAACCACTTTTATTAGGATTAAGGTGTTTAAAGAAAAGCTAGAACACAAACAAGACCACAATATTAATGACTGCCGGAAATACAATCATAATATGTATATTCCTATCCTAAACAACATTTTTTCGGGACTAAAAAAATGACAAACCTATTGAAAGCTTTTACCTTAAGGGATTTAAACTTCAACAAACGCAACATAGCATACATATACTTTTTTCGGTCTAGACAAAATCAGCCCCCTAGTTGTGATTAAGACAAGGCGGGATAATTACATACTCTTACAACTCAATCCGTAAATAAAAACAACAAGAAAACTCAACTTTTATGAAGAGTAAACATTGATCCTAACCTCTAGTTATGCAACAAAGGCAGTCATGTATAATGTTAGAACAAAATGATTCATCCCCAAGTTCTATTCCTATCATATTACGAGAAAAAGCAAGTCCTTGAAAACTATTTTTTTGAAAGCTTCAAATAATAATAGGCAAAAAATGAAGTAAAACCATTGATGCCTACTTCCGTAGTTATTTAAACGGCTAATAGTAAAGATTCTTTGAAACTTTCACATGAGTGAAACAAAACCATTAGTAATCCGAAAACAACAAACCAAACACTTATAATTTTATATGCTAAAGGACAGTCCTTACTACAACTTTGGCCATTTTTTATCAAGTTTTAGACAAACAAATACAAGTTCTAATTTCCGAGTTTGACACTCAAATCGCCTTAAACCAAACCCAAACTTTCCAATGGTCAACTTAGTATGCCAAGGTGAAAGCATTATCAAGATCCCGATAAGCATTTAAAAATAGTAACAAAAACTCTTAAACACCATGATATTGCAAATGTTCTTCCCGGTTCAAGCAAAACCAAACCATCCAAAAATGATAACATATCTTAATACAAAGATTAAACTTAAGCTACCAATTTTAGTCCCAACAACTTCACACATGGATTTTATATTTTTCTCACATAGCAGCCACACGCGGCGGGAAAAAAAAACCCAAACAAGATGCGCACATACTCTTCTTTACGAAAGCATATCCTACGAAAATAAAAGAAAAACAAAAATTAAACTATAAGAAGGATTTTTACCTTGTGTTGGGCAGCAAAATGGAGGCTCGACGTCAAGTTCTCCGGTCAACACTCGAACTCAAAACCAAAGAAAAGGATCTCCGAATTTTCTGCCCTTTTTTTTTTTGAATTTCGTTGTGTTTCTCTTGTTCAATGATGATTCTAAATGTTTTTCGAATGTTTTCGAATGCTTTATGGGTGATTTCTGATCTGATTCGTTGATCTCCTTTGGATGGATAGAAAACCCACCATTTATAGGGGAAAATCCGGACTTGAAAATTCAAATTTGAACCCAAAATTTAACCGAAAAACATGACAAAGGAGAGGGGGGAAGTTTCAAATTTCGAATCCCATCTTTTGCACCGAAACGGGACTGATTTCTGGCCATCCCGGAGTCACGAGTTGGGATGGACAAAAATAGAGATTCTTGGCAGATGGTAAGGCAGGCAACGGAACCGGACCGGTAGTACCGGACCGGTATTAACCGGAACCGGACCGGTACCGGCGAATCCTTCCGCCGGTTGGCCGGGAACCGGGACGGTACCGGTACCGGTACTACCGGGATTTATCCCATTGTTCGTCCCGGACCGGTACTTACCGGGACCGGACCGGACCGGGACCGGACCGGTATACCGGGTCCCGGTCTTTTTTTTTTTAATTTTAATTAAATTAAAATTCGGTTATTTATAATTGAAAAAGTTTCAAAATATATAAGTTATTTTATATTTCTTTTAAAAGTATAAGTTGTTGCCTGTTGGTGTTGAGAATATTGGTGAAAAACGTGCCTCGGGGATATTGCTAGAGTTTCAAAGACCTTAAAATGCAGGAAGAAATTAAGAAAATAAAGTGATAGCGTACTAAAGTTTCCTTTTAATTTATTTGTGGAATATCTTTAGCAAATGAAGGGTAAATTGTCCCCCAAAAAGAGGCAACCGTTGTTGTTTGTGATGTTTTTATGTTGTATTTGTAGGAAATGGGAACAAACACGGAAACGGAAGAAAATACGAGAAAAACGACGTTCTGCCTGAGAGTGACGGCCTAAGTGACGGCCCGTCACATATGTGACGGTCCGTCACATGGACCGTCAAGTGGAAGCACCATGCTGCCTAAGGATGACGGCCAAGGTGACGGCCCGTCACCCCCACCGTCGCACCAAGGCAGCAAAAGAGGCAGTGCCACTGCCTTAAGGTGACGGTCCAAGCGACGGTCCGTCACTGCTTTGACGGTCCGTCAGCCTGGCCGTCAAGTTAAGGCAGTAGCGTCAAGCGGCTGCCCGCGTTTTGGGGATTCCTATTACTCCTATAAATACCCCATGTTAGGTTATGTTAAACCGGGAAAACTTGATTAACGACAAGGATTCGAGACTACCAACTCTCGTCTTAAAGATTAATGCCGTAAATGGATTACTCTACTTGATGTTAGAATTTTCGCTATTTATTTTATCCCATCACTAATTCACTATATCCTTTTATCCCTCACACCAAACGACCCCTTAAGTCTTTACTCTTAAGTCTTAAGTTAATAACTTACTTATTTAAGTTTGAATCTTTTTAAACTATATCAAACTTTCATTTGTTAAACAACTTTTTTAAATTTGAAATTGTAACTTAAGTTTGAAACATTTAAAAATTGAAATATATAAAAAAGACTTGTATTAAATTGAAGACAATAATTAAAAAAATTTAAGGCGAATAGCCTATAATTTTATTCATAAAAATTAAATAATACAATTTGTATTACAAATATTAGAAGAGAACCTAATCTACGCAGCCACCTTCTAGGAAGGGTTCTGTTTGAATTAGGCCTCGAACTATCATACTAATATTTGAATCCTTGAAAATAGTCTTGACGTAGAGTTTCTAACAATTCTCTGGTAACATTTTCTGGAAGTGGTTGTTGTGCTTGATCCTCCAATGCATCCATGCCGTCTTCACTTGAATTTACCAAAATATTATCTATATCATATTCAAATTGGACAGGTAAACTAGGACGCCCATAATTCCTTCGCTCGGCATTGATCCAATCTCTAAACAATACCGATATCTCCAAGCTGTCCGATGCTAATGAATACCTATGCTCCCCAATTTGATATCTTGCTGCACTAAAAGCGCCCTCCGAAGCTACTGAAGATGCTTGAATAGCTAGCAAATCTCGAACCACCGGTTGAAGTTTTGGAAATGACTTGCCGCGAGTCTTCCACCATTCCAAAAGTTGAGGTTTGCCTTGTGCATCCTTAATGCTTTCCATTCCCTGATTAAGATATTCATCAAAATCATTTCTTTCATTAGAAGTAAGACCAAGATAATTTTCCATCATATCATCAATATCATCTTCATTTGAATATCTACGCCTAGAACTTGAAGGTTCTACATTATGTACCTCATCATTTATTCTACTAGAATTATACAAGTCATACAATTTTCTAGCTTCAATTCTTATGCTATCTTTAACATCGGACAAACTAGGTAATTTGTCCTCTTCGGCAACTTCGTCACCTTGGATACTTTGTTCAAATATAATCTCTAAAATATCTAAATTACAATATATTCTTTCAACCATTCGTGATGCACCTATTTCTTTGTAAGTTGGGTTTAATAAACAAGCAGTTAAATAAATTTGAGGAATAGGAATAAAATATTTTCTAAATTTTTTAATCATTGCATTAATAGAATCTTTAAACCGTGGAATATTTTTGTATTGAGAAAATTTATCAGAAATAGCACATATATTTGGTAAACTGAACAAATAGTTGGATAATAAAGTCCAGATATTTGTTTTGTAGCTAAATAAAAAACTTTTAAAAATTCTTTAAGTTCATATACTTCTTTCCAATCAGTGTCAGTAATTCTATAATCAATATCTGAATTGTGAGCATTCCAAACCATTTGTAAAGGCTTTCTATATTCATAAGCAACTTTAAGCATTTCATATAAAGAATTCCATCTAGTAGACACAGTTTTTGGAATTTTTCTAGGGGGGAGTTCTAATTCACGACACCGATTTTCAAACTCTACACGCCTAGACTTTACTTGACATTTAAAAATAAAATGGCATGCAGCTTCACATTTTATACAACCATTATTATACATTGCTACACCATCTCTAACAATTAAATTATATATGTGTGCAGCACACCTAATATGAAAACCGTCAATATAAATAGGGCAAATTGCCAGTTTTAGTTTATCAACAGCATTTGTATTATTAGAAGCATTATCAAGGGTGACACTAATTACTTTATTACAAATTCCATAAAATTCTAAAACATCTACAATAGTTTGAGCTATGTAACTACCGGTTTTCAGCATTTCACAACATTTATAACCTAAAATTCTTTTTTGCATGTTCCAATTTTCATCAATCCAATGACCAGTAATAGTAAAATAATCGTTACCATTAGGACTACGACCCATATCAGAAGTGATAGCCATTCTACAAGTATTATAGTTAAATAAACAACGAAGAAAATGGACATGTTGTCCCTGATAATCAAAAATAGCTTTTTTAATAGTATTTCTTGAAAAACCTGTGAAAGAAAGATTATACACTATTTGAATATAATGAACAAAACCGGGATTTTCAGCAAAACTAAAAGGCAAGCCACAAAGAACAATCATTTTAGCTAATTCTTCAAGATCTCTTTCTCTACTATAACTGCGATGTGTACTAGGGCCAGAAACATTAGAAGGGTTTAACTGTGTTTGGATCATGTTAGAGGCCCCTACTCCTACAGATGCATCGGGAAGGGGAGTACCATATTTTTTTGCATCGGCTATAGCTACGGCTTGCAAAAATTCATTTTTACAACATCTAAGTAAATGATTTCTTAAATGTCCCGTCCCACCCGACTTTCCCGTAGTTGTATGATTCAAAATAGATTTACATACTTTACAAATAGCTTGAGTTTTATCATCATTTTGAATCATAAATTGCCACACAACAGATTTTTTAGGACGTTCAGCCTTTGGCTTAGCCCTAGTAGGATGTACAGGGGGAGGGGGAGTGGAAGCGGGAGCAGGAGTGGGACTAGTAGCCGTAGGCGGCTCTGTTTCATCATCATCATAGTATCATTACCATCATATTCATTATCATATTCTACTTCTTCATCTAGCTCTTCATTAAAATTACCAAACCTTGTTTGTAAAAATTCATGATCTAATTGAGTATTTCTATCAATATTAAAAGGAGTTTCATCAACATGTGTAAAATCATCCGTATTTATTCTTAATTGAGGTTGTTGTCTAGTGTTAGATTTGGATTTAGAAGAACTACCGACTTTAGTTTTTCCGGTTAGTGCATTACCTACCCTACCAAAAAATGAACTTTTACCCTTGCCAATATTTTTATCACCGGATTCCATTGTAAAATATTAAAAGTAAGCAAATAAATAAATACAAAAATTAAATGCAAAAAAATAAACAAGTAAAGAGATGAAAGTTGGAACGAATGTACCAAACGTCTGCGTAAAAACAGACGTGTATAACCAAAAGCCGAAATTGATAGATGAAACTTGAAGCTTGAAAATTGCTCCAAAATAATCCAACAAATAAAATTAACAATTTAATAGAGACTATTAGAGAATAGAGAGTAGAAGAGTAGAAGATTGAGAGTTGAGAGAGTAGATGAAGAAGAAGAAATTTTGTGTAATAAATAATGAAGGGGTGGGGGGTTTTTATAGTTAAAATTTAGGACTAAAATGTATTTTTAAAAACTTTGGGGTATTAAAAAAAGTTTGGGGGGTAGGGGGGTGTTTTGGGGGGGGTGTTTGGCTGTTATAGCCGTTGGGTGGGCCCCACTGGCCGTTGCCAACGGCTACCCAACGGCTACTTTTAAAAAAAAAAAATAAAAAAAAATTTGAAAACCAACCGAATCGAACCGGACCGGACCGGACCGGTACCGGGACGGACCGGACCGGGACGATCCGGTAACTACCCCCTTCCGTCCCGTTACCCCTTCCGTCCCACCTCTCAACCGGACGGAACCGGAGTACACCGGACCGGAACCGGACCGGTAATGGACCGGGACGGTCCGGAACCGGTACCGGTACCTCCCGGTTCCGTTGCCAGCCATAGGTCAAGCACGTGGAATTTTTTTTTGATAATAGGTAGCGATGAAATTTGAAACCAGGACCTCTGCCTGCTCTGAAACGATGTTAAACTTTGTGACCAAGTCATCTAAAAGCTTAAGATGTTAGAAACACACACTTTTATTTACTGAATTATGTTTTAACACGCGTTGAAACCCTCATTATTTTTAATCCAACCTTAGCTATACACTCCCTCTGCCCTATATCTTTGTTGCAAATTATTGTTTTACACAACTTACACGCATGTTAAGATTTCAATTTCATTAGCTAATCAATCTTGATCTGTGATGATATGCTTTCTCTGTGAACAAACCTAAATATTTTTTCTCTGTACTTATATACTGCACATGTGCACATGTTCAAACTAACATCTGTCAAATGGTGTCAGGTAAAATGGGACGGTGGTAGTAATAGATAAGATGACCAAACATTTTCTATAGATAGTAACTGCTTTGACATAGTTGTCATTAGGACATTGCTTTTACTATGGTTATTTGGAAATTTGCAGCTCAGAATTCTAATTGTTGTGTATGGTCAAATTTTAAATATTATTTGAAAATTGATCCTTCTCTTATAACTCAATTTCCTTTTTCCTTCTTGCCAAATTTATTTATTTAGTAGTCAAGATTTATGCTTGGTTTTGTTTTTCACCTCAACTACACAGTTGGGATTAATCAAATTCTATTCAATGTCTTTGGTTATTGAATGTTAGAAGCAATTTAATTATGATTCTTAGTCAATACTCATAAATAGCACATAAATGAATTATGAATACATACATCTGAAAGTGTGAACTGGCAAATAGTGATGAAAATTTCTTGAGGGGTAACTACACTGCTGGCTAACTGAATAATGAACATTTACTACAGACAATAGCTTTTCAGAACTCTGCATGTCACTTTTTAATACTGTTATATTCAAATATGTCATCCCTCACCTTCTTTACATACAGAAATGTGAAGTTCATACCCTATACTTGTAAACTCGATTATAAAGTCTCACACCTTCATACCATCTCAAAAAAAGTCTCACACCTTCATACCATCTCAAAAAAAGTCGCACACCTTCATACAGAAGGGTGACACCGTAATATTTAGAGATGCATGTTATCCTTGCTCCCCATAAAGGTAGGGTAAGGTCTGTGTAAAATCCTACCCTCCCCAGACCCCCCTTGTGGGATTGCACTGGGTATGTTGTTGTTGTTGCATGTTATCCTTGCTGCCTTGCTGGCATGTTAAGACTTTCATGAATCCACTTTCATTTTTAGTAAACCCTCTTGTAGTATGGACCAAAATAGATGAATGAAATTAGAGTTGTCATATTTTCCCTTTCCTTTCCATATATAACAGAAAGTTTTTCTCAGAAAGCAAAACGAATTACTTCCAGATGTAAAGGCATTAGTTTGAAATGTGGAAGGAGAAAAAATGAATCTACTGCAAATGTACTCCAAATTGAGTGGAAAGATTGACCAGATCATACCTAGATTTTTTTGGTAGCTGACAGACCCTTATCTGTGACCTCAATTTGGCATTTCTCTATCATCTGAATTTTAAAAATATGTTTTCTAATATTAGTTTTGTGTAACCTAGGCTAGGGAAGCGTTGATATTTTAGGGAACTGAAACTAGCTCACCTTTCCTTTATTCTGAAACTCTATTTTGTTTTCTCTTTTTCTGCTCTTCCTCTCTTTTCTTTCGTGAAAAAATACTATAGAAACGTCTAAGCTCCTGCTGTTACCTGATGCAACTTCATTAAAGAATTTCTTAAGGAGGATACATATTGGAGTTTCTCCATTTGTCCCATCTTTTCTAGCTATCTTATGGCATGAAATTCTTTCAAATGAGATAATTTGTAACAGAGAGTTTCTTCTCAGATATTTCTTTCTAATCAATATGATCTGTGTCAGTTGGTAGTGATTATTGACAAGAATTAGCTGTCATTTGATGCCTTTTGCTTTGGTTTGTAGGATCTTGATTATTTAGTCGAGGCTGCTCTTCTGTTCTATGGTAAGAAGAATCTCTTGGATAGCAAACCCATTCCCTTGCGCTTGGAGAAAGACAATGATCCCCGCTTGTTAACGTCTCCTTTAAAGTTCCCTGGTAAACTGGAAGTTGATGTCCTCAACAACCGGCTATTTATTTCAGACAGCAATCATAACCGAATAGTAGGTTCTTCTTCTCTCTTCTCTCTGTATGGTTATTGTATTAGTTTGAGAAATTTTAAATGCATGACTGCAGCAAGTGCTTGGTGTCTGTAGCATCTAAGGTTTGTTAACCTTTTACGAGGTTTTCTGTTTTTCTGAAGTTATGAACTGACCATGGGGTTATTGAAGAGTATCACGTTTGATGTTTAAAGTGCATTGTTGATTATCAATGAAGGGAGGTATTCGTACCTCTGAAAGTAAATGTATTCCCGACACTGGGGTTGCAGGAGTTCCAAGTCCTTGTGTACTGTTGGAAATGAAAATTTAAAAATAAAGGTATTTTTTAAAGGTAGTATATTGATTTCAGCAAAAGTTAAGTGCTGTAAATATTTGCAAGAGGAAGCTACAGAAAGTTTGAAGAGGAAAGTATGATGAAAAGTCTAGGGCTATGCAAAGATAAGATCAATCCTTATACATTTTGTCGGAGGCAAGGGATAATATCACTAAAGTGTCAAAGCATGATCATTCATATTCTAATGCAGTGTATAGTAATGGTAATTTGGAGACGAAATTAGAGGATCCCCTGAAAAGTTTTTCCTGCTAATGAAGATTGATGGGTGGTATATTAAAAATAAGATTGAGAGGTTACTCGGTCTCCTTTTTATCCAAATTTGATGATGGAAGAACAAAGAATTATGATTGAAGCCGCTAGGGCTGCCGAATATGGTAGAATCAAAATTCACGAGGAAGTTGGAAAAAATGCTGGGAGAGGATAAGGTAGGGCTTGCAAGTTATGCACATAAGAGATGTACGTTTTGTCTCTTTTACTTTTGATTTTCTTACAGAACTGGTTCCTTCCTTGTGGGGGACTCAAAAGTTGTGCGGGAAATAATGTTTCCTTCTGTCTCTTCTTTGCTCTGGTTAGAGTGGGTGAAAATCCCACATTGGTTGGAGATGATTGGACTGGTGCTTATATGAATTTGGGCAAATCCTCCCCTCATGAGCTAGCTTTTGAGGTGTAAGTTAGGCCCAAGACCTAATTTACATGGTATCAGAGCCAGGTCCATCCCCGTTTGGGCTCCCGGTCCATGCTCCAGTTGGGCCTGGGCGTGAAGGGGGTGTTAGAGCGGGTGAAAGTCCCACATTGGTTGGAGATTGAACTGGTTGTCTGCTTATATGGACTTGGGCGATCCTCCCCTCATGAGCTAGCTTTTGGGGTTGAGTTAGGCCCAGGTGCCATATCTTTACAACTCTCTTCTGAAATTTTTCATTATGTTACATTGTAGTTCCTTCTTACTCTGTCCTAGTCTCAAGAACACAGCCCTGATTTTTCTTCTGATACTTTTTCCCATAACCAGATCTTTCCCGCATGTACTAACACTCTCTGAGTGACTGGGATTTGCTAGTATCACATCTGTTCTGGTCCTTCATGTTTGACCTGTATTACCCCTAGATGTTATTATTGTTGGTCTTCTTTCTCTTTTCCACATTCTCTTTATGAGCTGAATGGTAGAATTAGTAAATCCCGGACAATTTTCTCATGTGGACAGGTAGTAACTGATCTAGAAGGAAACTTTTTAGTCCAAGTTGGAAGCACAGGAGCAGAGGGTCTTCGTGACGGTAACTTTGATGATGCCACATTCAATCGTCCGCAGGTAACTATTGTAATTTTCTGCTCTCTTAAAAAGTGGATTGCACAATTTTCCCATTTGCAAAATTAATCTATCTTATTGTCTCTTCAGGGTTTGGCATACAATGTGAAGAAGAACCTCTTGTATGTGGCAGATACTGAAAACCATGCTTTAAGGTACTGGCAGAAGAGGCATGCCTGTTATTGGGCAAGACTTAAAAATTTTTGCTTCTGATATTTAAATGACTGCATCATCTGGTGTTTATTTTCTGAATTCTCCATTTCCATGCATATTTTCCTCGGAGTAGATGCTGTGCCTCTATCTTTGAGAAGTTGAGGAGGATAAAATTGAACTTTGTGGGTTTATTGATACTGATTATTACCGGGGGGAAACTTGGATTGACCAATTGGCAAATTATCTAATCTCAATATTTTTGTTTGCATGGAAACATATTTTCTTCTATGTGATTATAAAATAAAAAACTGCACTTCTTGTGTTGGATTTCTTTATGTGCTTTTATCTTTCTTTCTTAAAATGGGAATTTTTTGTGTGTTTGAGCGGGTTAGAGTCCCACATCGGCTGGGGAATACGCTGGTGGTTTGCTTATATCGACTTGAGCAATCCTCCCCTCATGAGCTAGCTTTTGGGGTTGAGTTAGGCCCAAGTGTCATATCTTTACATGGTATCAGAGTCAGGTTTATCCCCGTTTAGACTCCCAGTTCATGCTCCAGTTGGGCCTCGATGTGAAGGGGGGTGTTTGAGTGGGTTAGAGTCCCACATTGGTTGGAGAATTGACTGGTGGTTTGCTTATATGGACTTGGGTAATCCCCCCTCATGAGCTAGCTTTTGAGGTTGAGTTAGGCCCAGGTGTCAAATCTTTACATTGTGCTATAGTGGTATCCCCTCAGTTTACTTTAAGTAGTTTGATGATACATGGAGATGCTTAGTTAACTTGAGTTGTAATAGGATACAAGATGGTAAAGTAGTTGTTGAAAGCTACTTCGTAACGCAAAGTGTTAAACTTCATCATTCAATTTCATACTCATAATATTATTTTCTCAACCCAATATGATTCAAAGAAGAGCAGTCTTCTGATGTTTTCTCACTCTTTAGATAAATCCAACTTATAGTTCTTCAAGCCATTATCAGGGTATTACTGTGGTTAAATCATTCGAAAAACCTTTTAACTTCTCATTTCCCAGCATTAACAACATACGGTTAGACATTCTGTTTCCCAATATTTGTATTTTTGACAGATGAAAGGTGTTCCTTCAATTTTCCTTTTTAGTTGGGCATGATGTGCTTATTGTTTTTTTATGAGATTACAACATTTTCTTTGCCTTGATAATTTAATGAAGTTTTTAATTTAACATATTGAGTTCTGCTACCGTAGGGTTATTGACTTTGTGAATGAGACAGTGCGGACCCTTGCCGGAAATGGAACAAAAGGTTCTGATTATGAAGGGGGAGGAACTGGAACTGCACAGGCAAGATTGGATCAAATTAAATAATGACTTGGCCACAAACTGGTTCCAGTTAGCTCTAGCTTATTGCATATGTAGATTCGTGCTATAATCTTATCTTTCTCTTAGATCAATTTCAGATATAGTCTGTGGTGAATCATCCTTTTCTCTTTGGAATTGAACATCATTGGTCATATTTTCAGCTTCTCAACTCTCCATGGGATGTCTGCTTTGAACCTGAGAATGAAATTGTCTACATCGCAATGGCCGGTCAGCATCAGATTTGGGAGTACACAATATCAGATGGAGTTACAAGAGCTTTCAGTGGGAATGGTTATGAAAGAAATTTGAATGGCTCAAGGTAATATGTTTGTATGTCTGCCTGTGTGTTAGGTTAACTAGAGTTTCAGCAGAATGCTGATTAATTGTGCTAGTTGTTTATATGAGATTGAAGCGTAGTTGATTGATTTATTATTGAATGCTCTGATGCTCACACTTTCTTTTGAGGTGCTTTTTACTTCTAAACTAGTTTGCAAGCCTTTTTGAAGAAAAGGTACAGTTTCCTCGTTTTGATTAAAAAAAAGATCCATATGTTAATCTAGAGCGAGGGAGAACCAACTGAGGACCAGATCTTTCACTGATAAACAAAGACAGAAACAAACTGAAGTTCACTCTTTTGATTCACTGCTTTGCACTTGCTCTGTAAATCTATCAGCGTACACATATTCTAGGACTGCATGGATATGTGTCTTCTTTTGAACTGCCTGTGTAGGCTTTCTAAAAATATCTCCTTTTGTGATAACAGTAAGAGTTTTTATGGACTGAGCTTTTTTTGGCAAGGTGGTATTCACAAGGATAGGAGAAGTTGTCAAAGACTCCACGTACATGCGATATTAGCTGGAGTGGCATTTAAAGATCAATTTTCTTCTGAAAGTTTCATTATACATTTGGAAACATGTTCTGTGGACTTCTAACATTATCATCTTACTTCATTCGTTGGAACATGAAGAGTACAAAAGCATCTTTCTATAAGCAAGAACTCACTCAAAAGGAATATATATTTTCAGTACCTCCCTTTTGGTCTTGAATCTTGATAATGTGCTCTGAATCTCTTCCTAGTAAAAATTTGGTTCAACCTTAGGTCTAGCAAAATTTTTCTCTATCGGCTACTTACAGTATGGTTAGTGCTATTACTTCCTAGTAACACTTGGTGAAAATAATTGATCTCCATCAATCAGCAGGAGCTTCCAGTCAAAAGCAAACAGGGAAGAAACTAATGTTATGTGGAAAGGAGAAACCCGCTTTGTACTTTTAGTTTTTGGGTTTTAGCTTCGTTACATTGTATGACTTGTCCTTGTATGTGTTAGTTGTGAGAACATTTCCTTTTTCGCCGCTCACTTTAGACGAACTTGCTTAAATTTTGACTATTGTTACGTATCATCTTCTTTTTTGCCATGGGAAAGCTCTACAAGCACGTCATTTGCACAACCTTCTGGGATTTCCTTATCACGAGGTAATTCTTTCAACAAGTCATAAATGGTTCTTTTGAACTGGTCTATAGTTTTTACCTTTTCCTTTGATACAATTGATTTACTTGTTTTTTTTAATTGTTTAAGGTCAGTACATTAACTTCAGCAATAAGAGAATGCTGTAAAATAAGTAAAAAAGGAGGCTACATTACAAATTGTGTAATGAGCTCAGGAAGTCAATCATGGCATCTATGCCATTTGCAATAGCCATGTTGCACAAAGAATAAAGAAGATATACATCTATATTTGATACTAATTACAGATTCAGATTTTCTCTCAAAAACTCTCTCATTCCTTTCTTTCCATATAGTCCACCATATCACTACAGGGATGGTATCCCAAGTTTTCCTCTTCACCTTGCCAATGCCTTTCAAGTTGCCAGTATTCAATTACCCATTTACTTGTTTTTTGTAGATCTAAAGGAGGCATATATTGCTGATAGTGAGAGTAGCTCCATTCGGGCAGTTAATCTAAGAACAGGAGGTTCAAGATCACTGGCTGGTGGTGATCCAGTTATTGCGGAAAACTTGTTTAGGGTATTTCTGTTTGAAGCCAAAGAAACCAGATTTGCATTTCTCTAGTACACTTAAGTCACATTTGTGACAGAACAGAACTTGTTAAAGAAACATTTATCATGCAGTTTGGTGACCGTGATGGAATAGGCTCTGAAGTACTTCTTCAACATCCGTTAGGTGTTTTATGTGGAAAGGATGGTCAAATTTATATTGCAGATTCTTATAATCACAAGGTATTGACAGGCGAATCTTTTGATAGTAAACATTTGCTCCATATGTGACACAATTTTATGACATCTTATTATATTTGACACACTTCTCCTAAGACATCTTATTATTAATTTAATTTGAACTATGATGTGATATTCATTTGTCAAACTAACTTCTCAATCACTACTTTAATGTATGTTTCTACTATCATCAACATATTATTCAAGTGGAGACGACCAAACAGATATTCTTCTAGGAGACAGACCTCCAATGGAAGCAATACTAAATGCAGTTAACTTGATGCTATTATCGGCTTTGGTTGTCTAACTTCATAAGTTCATTTTTTCGTATGGAAGCTATGAATGTACAGATGTGTGATTTTTAAAACATACTTGTCATCTGTCATCTCCCTGTCATAAGAACCTTCTATTTTGGCATAACACATTTGGTTTTTTTTACAAACATAATCTGGTGAGTGCTAAATTACTTCTAAGTTATTTGGACTTGATCAGTGATTATCATTATAACTTACACCTTTTTGTCTAAAAATCTTTTGTGATGCGGTGGGTTTATGAAAAGTGGAGGAGGAGAAGATAGAAGAGAGAAGGGCCTTTGGGAGGATCGAAACTGTGTGGTGAAGGATGTAGTTGCAAGCACTAGTTGATAACACTTAATAGGAGGGTTATGTAAACTTACACTTACTATCAAGGTGACAATATGTCAATAATGGTACAACTTATGGTGGAGTTTGTGGTTTCCTTTTGAATAAAATTATGATTGAGATATCAAAGCTAATAAAGATCAGTCTGCTTAACCAGAAATTGGCACTGTGAAGAATTTTGCGAAATCATCTAATTTAGTTTTATGTCATAATTTATGTAAAGACAAAATTTTATCTGCTGAAATTGTGGTGCCTTATGGTAGATAAGAAACAGTTGCCCGTATGAAGAATAGCAGTGAAGTATTAGGTTTCAAAATTTTGTGGCCATTTTCCTGCTTTTCAAATGGTATACATGGAGCTTCTCCTTTCAATCAGCTAGTGAGCTTGAAATGAGATGTTCTCATATGCTGCTTGTTGCGGTTTCAAGCTCAAAGAAACCATTTTATGTAACTTATGTTTCAACGATGAGCTACTTGTTTTGGTACTGTAACAGAAACATCTCAAGTAAGTTAAAGCTTCCCTTTTTTGTTTAACTTGCCAGATAAAGAAACTAGATCCAGATAGTAAAAGGGTGACTACGTTAGCTGGTGTTGGTCAGGCTGGTTTCAAAGATGGAGCAGCAATGGCAGCTCAGGTTGGAGAGAGTTTATATATCTTTTCTTACTTTTATCATATTCTGGACGTTAATGCTACATTCTTTGACATTCATTGCACCCAATAACATTTTATGTCCACATAGATGTTACACTTAATAGCATTAACATGGAAATGAATAATATCACGACATAGACCATATTATTTCTCCAATTTGACGGACATAATAAGCTGCTGACACATGAATATTTTAAATCTAGCATATTATTTTTCTAAAATGTGTGGCTGCATCTGTAAAAAACCTATTTAGTTATAAGGCTCTTATACACATGCATCACACCCTTCCTGCCAAACTTTTTCTACGTTACATTTCATCATCAATCAGCAGTAGCATGTGGAGGTCATTGTCTTTGGCAACAGATGTTTGGTATTTCTCTTCTCTTTTCCCATCTTTTCTTTTATTTTCACGTGGATCCTGCATCCAATGTGTAAAAGAGCAAGGAAAATAAGGAACAGAAGCAAGTTGTCATGGACATGATTGAAACACTTTAGTAAGGCATATGAAGTGTACCCTTAGGTAAATCCAGCATGGATGAATATATCAAATATCTGTCAGCTTCTGAAATTGTTGGACCATTTATAAAGTATCCAAGCTTGTAGATGCCAGGAAAAACTTTGGGACATTCTGTACAAAGATAAGTATGAACTTTATCGATATTAGATTCGTATATTTAGCAAGGGCTTGCACATTTTCCTCCAACAAAAGCAGCGTAACAATCAATAAAAGCTGCTCTAGTGGTATGATGGAAATGGACGTCAGATTCTCGGTGTTAAAATGATGTTTCTACAATTCTATTTGAATCTTTTACGGTAAATCAAATTTCTTTTGAAGCTGCTTATGAATGTGATACCAAGAAAGAAACAAGTTTGGTAGTTTTTAATTATAATGTACACATATCTGGATGGACCTGTAACATTCTCCAAGAGTTCACAAAAATTATAATTATTCCCTGAATCTGCACAACTATTTTCTACCTTTTGTGTACTTCTTGTCGGGGGTGGATTTAGGGTGGTGGGAGCGGGTTCCCGGGAACCCAGTAACTTTCGTGTATATCCTGTATTTTTATTGAGAAATCTACTAAATATATAAGAAATATTTGTTGGGAACCCAGTATCAAAGTAGTCACTTGGTCCAGCGGTAGAAATAGAACTTGCTCAAGCTTTGCTACCCTCCTTGATGAGGGTTCGATTCCTCTTAGACACATATAATAAAGTTTATTTAAAATTTGAAATCGCTGGGAACCTATAAACTTCAAATTTTGGATCCGTCTCTGCTTCTTGTATATGGAAAGACTCCTTGCTACCATACATCAACAAAATTTTACCTTATTAAAGGGAAAAAACAGAAAAAGGAGTCTTACTGTTTTGTTCCTTTAAAGCTTCAATTAACATGTGCGAAGGATAATTTTCTTCTTGATTCTTAAAATCTTTCATTCTAAAGAAAAATTGCTTTTATTGCTTAGATCTCTGACTTGCAATATTGGTGATTCTCTTCTCTCTTTTTAATTTTTCTTTTCCTGCAGTTCTCAGAACCATCTGGAATTGTTGAAGCAGAAAATGGTAATATCTTCTTCTTTGTGCACAATTTCATTTGGCTGATTGCTCACTGAAAGTGGACCATAAAGCTTTGCAGGAATAAGATACATTACTAATCTCAATGAAATTGGTGGTCTATCCTCATAAGTTACCTCATGATTTAAACAGGAGTCATAGGACTGTAGCATTTTGACAAATGTTACATTTTCGCCTCGAAAAGACCATTTTTGTTTTCCTTGTCATTTACAATATGTTCAGATGGTATTACCTACTTTGCTTCTTCCTTTCAAGTTCAATTTACTGCAGGAGCTCTATCGCGCTTAATTTTTGTATACTCATCTTAAGCTGCACTAGCAAGAACCATAGGACGGTAGGAATGCTGGTTATGCATGGCAGTTGTTTGTAATTGACCAAGCAGACGTTTGTGCTAAAGCATTAAGTTTAAAGTCTATTTTTATGTGGGATGAGTTCTCTCTGTAAAAAGAAATCAAATTATGGCAATGCTCATTCCTGCATAAACACGTGTGAAGTGTTCCTGCATGGACACTTCATAACTGATCTGCTCCTATATCTCAAGTTACCGCATTTGGGCCACCCAATTTTGCTTTGTTCTTTCACATTTGTCCTAAGATCAGATGCAAATGGCAGAGTGAGAGAGAGAGAGAGAGCCCGCATACTAAGGTGTATCACATCTCTTGATGGAGCATGACACCACTTATGTCCTAAAAAATTTGGTGGCTAACAAGGCCATTGTTACGTATACTTCTTTGGTGCGTGAGTGAGCAATTGGGTGTTGACAGAAGGAAAAGCCACAGAGAAGAAATTTGGGAGAAGACTGGGATGATATACACTTCTGATCACTAGGATATCAATTGGTTAAGATTCATTAATACTTTTTACAATGCTTTCAATTATTTGAGGAACTTTAGTCTCATTTACTAGTTAAACCAAGAAAATGTACCCTGTAATGGTATTCCAGAATCTGAGATCCAAGTCTTAAGTTTTGAGTTAGATCATACCTTTGTTCAATTTTAGTTTAGTTTTATGATTCTTCTTATGTGACCCCCTGATAAACCTAAATAAAGATATAGAACTGCACTGTCCGATACATACTGAAATTTGATTAGTGATCTCGAGTGGATTCATCATGTCTTGTTTTCAGCTAATTATAATTGTATGTGTCTCAGTGTTCATGTTTGAAAATGTAACAGCTGAAACTTGTATTTGACTCTATTCTATGTATCTTTATAGGAAGATTATACATAGCAGATACAAATAACAGTGTGATAAGATACTTAGACCTGAACAAGTTAGAAGCTGAAGTTCTTACTCTGGAGTTGAAAGGAGTGCAGCCTCCACTTAGAACCAAATCTTTGAAGCGCCTTAGACGGCGATCTGGAGCTGACACACAAACTGTCGTAGTTAATGGTGGTTCATCCAATGAGGGTACATTGAACTTGAGAATCTCAGTACCTGAAGGATACCATTTCTCAAAGGTGTTCTTTCTCTCTTTTCTGAACAAATTGATTAAGAAAACAGGAACAGTATTTTCCTACCCTTGAATTTACCCCCTCAATATGTCCCTCTGTTTATTTGCCTCATAAGACTTTTCTGCCTTTTACCAAATGCAGGAAGCGCAGAGTAAATTTAGCATAGATTTTGATCCAGATAATGCTGCTGAGGTTGATCCCTTGGAGGGAAATCTCAACTCAGAGGGTTCTGCAGTAGTGCACTTCAGAAGATCTTCTGCTTCATCATCCACTGGCAGAGTTTATTGCAAGGTACGGTTATCTGTAGAATGTATCTTTTAAGTTTTACTTTAGTTTGGTCAAGTTTATCATTTGCATTTACTTCCTTAAGCCATGCACATGTATATTCAGCTATTTAATAAGAGAAGACTATGTCAGGCAATATGTCGAGCAAAATAAAGCATCAGTTGCTTCAAATTTGCCATATGGAAATTTGACCTCTGTAGCATGTGCTTTGGAATTGATATTGGCTTCATATTTAAGTAGCAATTTGTTAGTAGATGGCTCAATCGTCAGTCAACCAAAGCAATATGTGCTATGCCAGGATAGATAATAGATATTTGTCCCCTATTGAAGGCCTTGGACCTAGTGTTTGTACCTCGCTTTTGCCCGATGAGAATGCTATCGCTCTCCTAGTTTATAATGGTCCATCTTCCCTAATGTGAAAACAATTTTCAGGTATACTATTGCAAAGAAGACGAGGTTTGCTTGTACCAGTCATTGACCTTTGAAGTACCATTTCAAGAGGTAAATCCAAACTCTGTCCCTGCCATGATCACACTTGCTTTCGATGTGAAGCCAAAAATATGCCCAACTAGCTTACAGATTCCGGCGAGGTGATTAAAGTGAGAATACATATTACTTAATCATGATTACTTGATAAATACATACAAGACACATCAGCTGTACCATCTCATCCTACAAAATGTAATATTTAAAAGAATTGATAATGTTTAGTACTTTTAATTAATAGATGTCATAATCATAATCATGAGTCATGAGTTAACGACCAACATGATCATTAATTGCATGATAAGCAAAGGATAAAGTCACTCGTGTGCACTTGTCTTTTAATGGTCGGATAATGATGATTGCTGCCACTGCCTCATGCTAATTTCTTTATTTGTTTGGTTAGTCTTTAATTTATCATTTAATTTAAAAACAAAACAAATTAGGTTTAATCAAAATAATGCAAAGAGGAATCGCTTAAACTTTAGTATTATATATGTTAATTGACAGCTAATACGCGTTTATTGCTCTAACTAATTTTGAATGAACATTCTTTTGTACTATTAATTGTATTCTCTTCAATTTCAATTTAGGAGGTCCTAGTTAGGCATGAGTATCAACCTAAATATTCGGTAATTTTTCTCTATATATATTAAATCAATTTTTTTATATATTGATAAATTGTAGATTGTTTTAGTCTGATTTGAAACTAACTTCTGAAAAATAATCATGAAGGGGAAGAGTTCGTCTCTCAAATTCAAACTATTTTTTTTTCCTAATCACAATTATACTTAAACAATTAAATACAATTATTCGTCAAATGAAAGAAACACTAATTAAAGCATAGTTATAGACTTGAAATGCACGAAAAGGTCAAGGTTATGGATAAGTAAGAATCTTAGCATGAAAGCATGATTTAATTAGAAGAAGAATTAAGAGATAGCATGTGGAGTTGTTTAGCCAAATTCACCAAATGCAAGAAAAGTATAGATACCATCTCATCTAGGCTTTTCTTGGGAAATTTCTGTAGGATCAATAATTTGCTCATGTAAAGTTTGACTTCTTCTGATTTTTTAAGATTATTGACTTTTCAAAACGTGGTCATTAATACAATTTTACATACTCGAATAGTTGAATCATATTATTATTACATACAATTACATTCTCTTGTGCATTGCATGTAATTGGTAGATTTCCAGTAAGAGACAGTGAAGATAATATTAAAATGCAAGTGGTAAATCTACTTTAAGGAGTTTATTAGGGTCATTTACGCTTTTTTGTGGTTTTTTTATTTTTACTGCTCAAGACAAATAACTTTTTTTGTGAGGGATAAGTTTATATTTTTGCATCATAATGCATATTTGAGACTTAGCCACTGGCTTGAACCCGGACTCAATTTCGGAGGACACGTTATGATTCTGAGTTTTAGTATGGGGTCTGAGACCTCCATGGACCTTTCCGCTCCAGGCCTGAGGCTTTCGGCTGCATGTGCCGGAGGGCATGTTAAATAACAATTCATGAGACTTACATAATTTGAACAAAGATACTATATCTGCAAGTTATGCCCCGTTAGACATAAGTTCAATTGTTAAGGACAAAAATTAAAAATTAGCTCATTTGAAGGGCAAATCGTGCTTCCTACTGCCTAATAAATTGGCTTCCTACTGTTTTTGTATTTGGCATATATCTACACAAGGATTTAAAAGGATGCTTGCTATTAGTTGTAAGATACATGCACTTCTATCTCAAGAAAACTGAAATTTAATTAATTTCCAAAAAATATCTTGTATAGTGATTATATTGTATGTATATTTAAAAATCCTGGATTTCTTTAATGTACACTCTCTGTCCAAATCAACCCTATAGAAAAATTAATGGAGAGGGAATTTGAAGCAAAAATTGAGAACATATCTATAGGTCACATGAATGGTAATTTCAAAAAGCACATAATCTTGAGGGAATAACCATTGATTGTGACATTGATTAAGTTGTAGTTATACAAAATTTGAACTCGTTCTAGTTCTTTATCTTGCTTATACACTAAAAATTACAGGAGTTAGGATGGATATATTTCGTAGCTAAAGAACAAAAATCGCCGTTGCACTATTTAGAGATGAATTATCAAGTGAAAAGACATGAAAAAATAATAATAGCAAAAGATAAAAATAATTGTAAATATATAAAGGGAATCGTTATGCTTACGTGCTTGGAGTGTCATGATATATACGTAGTATTTTAATATCAAACAAAATTGGTATGGAAGAATGGTAAATAGGAGGTTAGTTTATCTACTTTTACAGCATGCATAAATGGGAAAAAACTGACTACTGTTTGGTATAAATGCAAATATAAATCGGGGTGCTGCACCTAGTTTTTCAACTAACTTAATTATAGAGTAACTATTAACGCTCAATTTACACTGTTACATCTTTCTCATTCATGAATATAGAATAATTCTAGATTGAATATATATGCTCTCACTTAGTGGAAACTCCAAAAGTTGTAATATTTCCATACGTAATGTAATTGTCATAAATGGAATGAGAATGTGAATGCCACTCCAACATCTAGATATAAAGTAGAATATATATGTCTCCCCCTCTATATATTATATATGCCCCAAGTCTATATGACACATATATTCTGTCTTTTGGATTATATCATATAGAGACTCAAAAGCGCGTGTACCATATAACGAACATGAATTGTTATGTTTTATAAACTTCTTTAATTTTCTCTCACATTCTAATGTGAATTTACCTAATTAAGGTATCATGTGTACGTTTTTTAAATGTTTATCAATCAAGAAACGTGTCAGTCCTTCTTTGTGACCCCTCTGTCATTTGCGTCACGTAATATTTGAAGTTATTAGTCTAATAGTTAACTCCACTATGAACTATTCAAGTGAAAGGTTTCAATATTTTCACCATACATTCAACTCCTTTTATGCCTACACATTCCACCATTAGTTTTTTTAAAATTAGAAGAAAGAAGAATTAATGATGTGGATGAAACATGTCCACATTATTCAACAACAAGATTATGAATGAGTCCAAAGGGCATCAATTCATACTTTCATAGAAAAACAAAATGAAAAAGGAGGCAAAAAAACAAAGCAAAAGCCAAGAAGTGCCATGAAAACAACCACATGTTCTTTTGATCTCTTCTTCACACACACCCCTTTCCTTTTTATCATTTTTCGTATTTGCATGTGCTATAGGGGCACCCCACTAATATAATCATTCTAGAGAATATAAAAGCAAATTCCCATTTTAATTTCTACCCACATGTTAACCAATCACTACCTGCCAACACATACTTCAATACCACCTTTTCCACATCATTTGCACATGAAATTTTTTAACCAAATCAATATGGTTTTTATTTTGTTTGTATGATTATAGCACATTGCACTATCTTTTCTTTCTTCAAAGATAAAAAATGTCCCCCACTTATTTCATACACAACTCGAATTTATTATATATGATTATAGCACATTGCCGTTTGGAGATAGTAAACGTTTTCTTCTTCTTCTTCTTTTTTCAAAAAAATAATAAATCAAATATGACTATACTATACATTGGAATGGTTATTTGGTTAGTTTTTGAAGATGAGTTTATCAAGTTTGAAAGACCAGTTCTTCAACGAAATTTTTGTTTTTCACTCATAAGACGTCAACGACTTCTTTTCAAGTGAAATGCACCTCGAAAAACGACATCAACTTCCGAATACCATTTCTCAACTTCAATTTCATTTTTTTTTTATATTTCAACCAAATCTATGTCCAAACATCTACTTAATTATCTTATAGATAGGAGCTAAATTGTAAGGATTTTTGACTTTTGATGTTGTATCCGTGTCGAATTCTCTAAAAATACACTATTTTAGGGAGAATTTGACATGCATCCACCAACATTTATGAAGAGCCCGAGCAATATAAGAACGAGGGATAGAAACTAATTAAGTCATTAATTATATGCATACATGCTTGATCTTTCAAGTCTTCTTATTTTTATTTTAAAAATTTTCATGGCCATAAATCACTTTTCTCTTGTGCTAATATGGTCATAAATCACGAATCTCACTTTTAGTACTTATTAAAACTATCCAGGACTCAAATAGAAGTAATTATATATCAAAAATAAGTGGACGATATCAAATTATCTTGAAATTACAAGTGAGACTTGTGATCTAGACTATTTTAAATTTAAAACATATAAATATTCTACTTTTTTGTGGTGTCTCAAAGCTTTACCTATCTCCCCACAACTTTTTTTCCCACTTGAATCAAAACAAAATAGATTCAATGAATTTTCTGTTTTGTCTGACATAGGCAAGAGAACCAGATCATCTTGTAGTAGTTGATATTTTTCTTCTTTTTGTAGTGATGGCTAGCTTTTGGCATTGTTTGGTGAAAGGTAAAAATCAAGTTTGATAGCTTCTTATTGGTCACATTCTAAACGAAAGTGAAATTAATTAAAAGATCATTAATTAATTTCCTTATAAGAAAGTGACATTGATTGTGATCATATATGTTATGTCACCAAACAGAGTGCTTTAAGTCTCTTAAACTATAATTACATTACACCAAATGACGGATTAGGTTGACCTAATTAGTCTTTTTTTCAGGCTTACTCTATCTTTGTGAGAAAGATAAGGTGATTCAACTAACATGCCTATTCCCTATATAGGGGTCTATATTTCAAGTTATATATAGTATTTATTTCTTTTATAAACAAGTACAAGTGCAAGGTGGATAATGTTTATAGACTAATTAAAATTGTCTTTCTCCTTCATCCAAGAATTCAGCTATTTCCATTGTTCAATTGATGTGTCACAACATAGTTTTCTTGTAGAACTTTAAAAGAGCGCATTATTTCTAAAGAGCAACTTGACTTTTTTTAAGTAAAGATAAGTTGGATTAACAAAAAAATTATAAAGATTACAATAGTTTGCGATGACAAGAAAAGTATTTAGTTTTAATCTTTCTTCTTTTTTTTTAATTGAAGGGGAGCTTTGGAGCAAAGGTAAAATTATTTTCATGTAACTATAGGTTATAAGTTTTTGCAGTGAAATCAGATATTACACTAGCTTTGAGAGTGGCACTTCTTTAAATTGTGTATAAATGCGAGATATTTCGTGTATGCAGCTATCCTTCTTTTTTATTTAAATTTAAAATGAAAGCAAGATGAATCTGTATGAGCTTATTAGAACATCAATGTACAAGTTAACCCCCTAAATACGGATATGGTTCCTTATATATATAATATAGCTTCTGAAAAAACTTGAGGAAAAAAATTAGTAAGCCATAACAGATTTTTTTTGGGAAAAATTAAGGTGGAGTAAATGATAAAACCACTCTTTCTGCTAGTTGAAGTAGAAATAAAGTTACTTATTTAAGTATCTAAAAGAAAGAACGGAGAGAAACATGGTTGACCAGTAACCACCATTTACACATTTGGAGTCTAAAATATTGAGAAAGAACATATATTATATAATTTATCAATTATTGGCTCCCAAGTGGCAAACACTATTAACGTAAAGTATTGTTCATATATTTGCTTATTCATATGATCTGATGCATGTTTCCATCGCGAAAGATCTAAAAAAAAATAATCTCTCTACCTTAAAAGGTAAAAGTAAGATTTGCGTGTACACTGAAATTACATTGGTATATATATTATTGTTGTTGAGGCATGTTTCACTCCATTAATTTATTCACAATTCACACATCTTACAGACAACTGTATATATATTATGGCCATATATCCATGTGATGACACAGTAAATATTGAGAATAACAAACAGTTCACCACATGGACAGAAGTAAATGGAAGTATTAATGCTCTTCTCTACTAAGTAGTATTTCAAATACACGAGTCGAACTATTATGCATTTCCTATCGAATATTTCTTTCTTTTTTCCCATTAATTTAAGATATATGTTCCCAATGTTACATAGTTTCAAAAATTTATTTCAAAGAAATATAGTTATGTACCACCACCCACCCCCCTTTATTTAGACTTTTCATTTTGTTACTAAATATATTAATGATATTATTTTAATTTTACGCTTCTTTAGAATTTTACATAATTAAAAAATTATTAAATAGTTACATCATTTTCAAGGTATTTATTGAGAGAAAGTAAGTTAGTAAAAACACTCTTTATTTTTCAGGAATGGGTAATTTTTTAAGGGGTGAGTCAAAACTAAAACTATCACTTATTTAAGTACAGAGGAGGAATAAATATGTACTAACAAAAGAAATTAATCCTGTTGGGAATCTATGATTAGTGACCAATTTTTTCTATCTAAAGTTTCACGCAGGCTATGGCATTCGTAATTTGAAATCATAAGGAATTCAACTTATAAATTTAACATTTCGACATGGAATATTTTTTTCATTTTCATTTATATGTGCTTCTTCTATTTTATGACGTTTCAAATATTTAATACCGTCAATCTTAATATAATAACTTTCACAACTTTTAAAAAATTAATTTACAAAATTGTTAAAATCATACAATATTTAATGTAGTGCTTTTTTCTACAAATAAACTTTTCATCTGTACGTATACTATATTACTTTATTTTTCCATCCATTATAACTAATATAATATAAACTACGAACATCAATGTAACTTAAAGGAATACCAATTAGTCTCAAGGAGTATTTAACTTGTGAAAAACTAAATAAATTGTTAAAACAGTTTCTTGCAAAATGGAAAATAAAATTACATATAATAAATTTTTATGGTGTGATCCTTCTTTGAACTCTATCCCTAGCAATAACTTAATGTATCGAGTTGTAAAAAAAAAAAGGAACTAGAGTAGGAAAAAAATAAAATGAAGTTAAGTCAAGTAGGGAATAAGAGCGGGAAGAGACGAAAATGAGAGAGAGAGAGAAGAGAAAAGGAAAAAGCAATAAACAACGGACGCGTGGGTTGTCGCCTTCCTCTTTTCCAATACAAAACTCACCTCTTCCCCCTCCCATTTCCTTCAAACTCTTCTCCCCCATTTCTCTCTCTCTCTTTCTCTCTCTACGTAATCCTTCTCTCCTCCGCCGCCACACTCACGTCTCAGGTATTGTTTTATGTGCTTTCTGTTTCTCCTTTTGTGCGCTGATTTTTTCAATTTCTTTTTGTTTGAACGGAGATTCCTGAGAATCGAAATAAGACTACTTGAGTTTCTTTTCAATTCATTATGTGAAAGGAGTAGTATCATGTTACTGCCTTATGTGTATACGTTTATGTACCTACACAAAACCGTTGTTTCTCATTCACCTTTTATTTATAAGTAGCATATTTACTCGCGGAATCAGTTTTTAGAAAAGCTTTTAACCTGTTTCAGAATCTCATCGCCTCTTTTTCTTTTTCTGCAGTTTGCATCTATCAACAAGAAGAGAGAAGCAACCGTACAATTCGCGAGAATCATTCCGAATTTTGCAGCAGAAATTGTTCCTTCTCTGATGGCGTCATCCTCAACCGTCTCGAATCCCGATGCTAGCTCCAATCGCTCGCGAGAATCCAAGCGCAAAAAGAGAAGAAAAAATGGAGATGCTGGAGAAATTGAGCCAGTCACAAGCCTTGATCAATCGAGGTGGAGAACTGATAACGAGCAACAGATCTACTCTTCGAAGCTTCTCCAGGCTCTCCGTCACGTTCGCCGGAGTAATGACAATCCGTCTCCGGTTATTTCCGGACGCGCCGTCAGGGAGACCGCCGACAGAGTCCTAGCAGTCACAGCGAAGGGAAGGAGTCGTTGGAGTAGAGCGATTCTCACTGGCCGGCTCAGCCTCAGGCTTAGCCAAATCAATAAAAAGCATAAGAAAGCTAAGCTGAACAGCGGCAATATAAAGTCGAAGAAACCGGCGGCGAAGAAGCGATTACCGGCCTTGCATCGGAAAGTTCGCGTTCTCGGCCGTTTAGTTCCCGGTTGTCAGAAACTCCCGTTTCCGAACCTTCTAGAAGAAACTACCGACTACATATCAGCTCTAGAGATGCAAATCCGAGCCATGACTTTTCTGACCGGCCTCCTCTCCGCCGGTGGAGCAGGATCTGTTGCCGCTCACCCCGATCGGCTCGGCTAAATGGCTCGTTTACATGTCCTTTTCTTTTCTAATTCTTTTTTTTTTCTTAATTTTCTAAACCTTTTTGTTAATAATTGAGAGTTTTTATATTGGTGTATGTTATTGTATACATGTCCTCCTCTTTACCTTTCCTTTCCTGTTTTGCTCTCAACATTTCCACCCTGTCCACCTTTTTTATTTATTTTTTTATTCTTTTTAGTAGTATTCACATTTTGTTTCTTTTGATGTCTTGCTTTTGGATTAACATTATATATTTATTTGTTAATTAATCTATTCATCAATTATTGGTTGATTTAAGTAGACATGCCAGCTAAAATTTTGTAATCGAAAGGAAAATTGTTTGATTCCCTTAGAGTTTATTCGTTAATAGAAGTTTCAGAAATGGAACAAAAAAAAGGTTAGTTAGATGTGTGATTAAGGCGGGCGGTTGGAAGGGGTAAGGAAACCCCACAATGCACATGAGGGAAAGCTGGCAAGTGGGGAGAATAGGCCAAAAGATGAGTCTACAAAAGGAAGAGAGAGAGCCACCCTTCACGTGCTCCATTTTGAAGTTCCCTCCTCTTTCCTTTTGCCCCCACCCACTATCTCAGCACCATGTGCCATGTATGAGTTAAAGCGTTGAAACATCCACTATTGCTAATCTCTAAAAAACCCTCCCCTCCCTACCAAACCTTTATTTTGCTAATTTTCACTTGCAAGTTTGACATGTGACACTTAAGTCATCCAGGTTTTAAGAAGTGATATGTTCAAAAAAAAAATGAATTTTGGATCTAATTCAACTCCAAAAATTAGCTCAAAAGGGAAGATTGTCCAAGATTATACAAGGAAACCACCCATTCTATATTGAATCGACCGCACTTTACTTGTCCAAGCCTTTTTTTTTAACCCTACTCCAGGAGTTTTCACATTTTTGATTCATTGGTGACTCGAACTCACAATTTTAGAGTTGAAAGTAAAGGGTGCTTATCATTCGAGCAATTCTCTCTTGTCAGATGTTCAAGCCTAGACGTGAGATGGGTGTCGAAGAATTCCACATCGGTGGTTAGTGAGATGGGTTGATTTCCTTATATGGTCTTAGATAATGCCCTATTCATGAGTTAGTTTTTGGGATTGAGGTAGTCGCAGTATTCCGTGAACAAATCTCCTAATTTTGAAAATTGGCACTTACTCATATCTAAGAAACAATAACATATTTAGTGTAGTCTCATAAGTGAAGTCTAGGGAAGAGAAAAAGTACACAAATCTTACCTCAATTTTAATTTGTGAGGTAGAGAGACTGTTTTCGATAGACTCTCGACATAATAAGCATAGTCTTTCTTTTAAAAAAATGAAAAACCTTAACACCACAAAGGAGTGTATTGACTACTTTCTCAAACCTTAAGGGGCTGAATTCTATTTCCAAAACTTCAAAGGGATTAGGTGAAATGCCGGCTTTAAAATTTGGAACTTTAGAAACTGTACCCCCTAACATGCATAGGGGGCGGAGGTAGGGGTTGAATAATTCTAAATTTTGGCCCTATAATTCCCTTTATAAAGGACATGAGTAGGACACATTAAGAGCAAATTTGGTAAGACGACAAATAGAAATAGTGCTACAACAATGAGATAAGATTTAATAGATACACATGACACCACCATAACTTCTTCAATTCTCTTTAACTGGACCAATATATATGTTTAATTTCACCTCATGATTGAAGAATCTAGGAAGATATATTATACATTGACATTATAAGGACATAATGCGAAAGTAAGTGGAGTAAATTGGTAAATATCCCACCCAGAAATGTGTGGAATTGGTATCTCTTTATTCACCATTGAAAATCTTCCACCTGCACCATCCTACTTCTAGCATGTACAAAAGTTATAATCTTCGCTATATAAGTATATTTATATGTTCGATGGGATAGTACTATATTGAGCCGAGGTCTATCGGAAATAGCCTTATTACCTCACCTTTGAGGAATTATAAAAATTGTGTACATTATATCTTTCCTAAATTTTACTTTTATGGAAATACATTGGTATGTTATTGTTGATGGGATAGTAGTATATCTCAACCTTCACCTTTTAGTACATCTATTATGTCTATACATAGATGGCATGATTCAGAATGAATTTTGTCTTTCTTAGTAGTTACACTACCAGAACCACTTTAACATAAATATAAACCGATAATAGTTTATTATAATAACACTATATAGTACGCAATTAAAGGAAGCTATATGCAAATTTACTTTAACAAAATCCTCACTTTAACTCATACAGTCGGAAAACTAAAACTCTCGTGCTAATTCCTGCCTTTACCCAATATATTACACCTAAATATCCTACCATGTAGTGGAGGATTAACTGAAAATCATCATATATACATGCAATATTTATGTATTTCTAGAAAATGTGAGTGTATTTCTTGGACAATTCTCCATTCATAGCTAGCTTTTGGGATTGAGTTAGGTCATTCAAAGTTCTTTTTTTTAATCATGATATCATAGTCGGGCTTATCCCAATCATTATTTACCCGATGTTGCGCTACCATCTTATATTGTCCACACTCCAGATATCCGGTCATGAGCGTATTGAGGGTGTTGGTTCTTCGACATCGGTTGCGGATGGGTGTTCGGTCTCCTTATGTGATCTTGGACAACCCTCCTTTCACGAACTAGCTTTTAGGGTTGAGTTAGGCCCAAAATTCATTTTCTTATCTGTATTAATTACAAACTAATAGTGTGATGTTTTTATCTTGACTATATATTATTGAAATGAAAAACAAATATTACCCAATTATCACTAATGCATGTAATTGTGATCCAAGCAATTATAAACCTTGCTTTGATGTTACAAAATGAATTGGCCAAGAGAAAGAGGTGTTAGCGTGGGATAATTGTCATCAGTGGTCTAAAGATATCAGAGGACTTTTCTACGGTCAAAGGGGATGACACGTGTGCTTTTTTTTCTTTTTTTCTTTTTGGGTTTCTGTAAAGCATTTTACTTGACTTTCAGAAAATAAAGTACCAAGTATATATGTTCTTTTCGAGAATAGCCATGCATGGTTTCAGTTCTCACAATTTTATTCTACACAAAATATATGTTCACATACTTGAAATTATTATACGAGTTCTTCCATGCTTTGAAATGCAATTAAACCAGAAGAACTAGCTAAGAGTGAAAAGCAATTAATTAAGCAAATGCCATCTTAATTATGAGTATTTTTTTTTAATCTAAACTGGTTTGATTTTTTCAAAGTTGTTTCTAGAATTCTAGCTAGCGATTAGACCTCTCAAAGACCATAAATCTATCTTTAACTTTTCATGTAATGAATGGTAGACACTAAGTTAATTGTCATTATCATTATCCATCAGGATTAGGTTCTTGAATTGAAATTATAACAAATTGCGGCCTAAGAATTTTGTCTAGCTATTAAATATTAATTGTCATTATCTTTATCTATCAAGATTTTTATAATAACTATTTTTCAGCTGAAAATGCACAGATTAACCATGAAGCACGTTATTTTTATTAAATATGTTACCCAAGGTTATACATTAGTTGCATTACGTACTAAATACATCTTGCTGGAAAGTTCAAATACTCTTTATAAATTCAATTATAACTATGTGTTTCAACACCAAACTTTAGTATATAAACAACGTTTTACTTCAAATAGCTCCATTCTTTTGAATTTTCCAGTTATTTATTTTATGATGTTAGCAAAAGTAATTAATCCTGCAGGCCCTTCCTTTTGTTTTAATTGTTCTTGAGCTTCTTCGTAATCAAATCTTGAAATATTGTTTTATCAAATCAACTATATATTTTATCTGTTAAAATCTCAGTATAATTCTTCCTTGTGATCAATCAATATAGGAGATAATTAATTAATGCACATTTTCTTTTTGTACATCTAGGAGAATTAATAATGTAAAGGTGACAAGGGTCATTATTAAAGACCAATCGATAAGGGTGTTAACTATATTAATCATGACGAAAAATATAGGTCAATTGTGTGAGCAACACAAAAGTAGTACCTAAAGTTAATATATAAGACAAGGTGACAAATTTTTCAAAAAACTTATTCGCAGGTAATATTTAAACTATATCAAATAACTTAACCTTCCAAATTAAAGTGAAAACATATATATCTTTTAGCTATTGTTAATTAATATAATTTTATATACAAGACGTTTGCCTTGCATTGATTAATTTTGATATAAATATTGGATGTGAGTAAGTTTTTTCCCATACTCTATAGAGAGAAAAAGAGAAGTATCACTATTAGAAATAGAGTTTTTCTTCCCCGTGAATTAATGAAAACTTTGTGTTATAAAACATGATTTTTTACCCATTTCTTATTGAACTAGCTCACTGGAAAAACGCATGATGAAAAACAGATTCTCATTGGAACACTGTATATATTCGAAACACTATTGTGTTTTTTTTTTCTAACGATTCAATCAAAATATCTGCCGAAATAGCCGCTAAACTTTTTTCAGTGAAAAATTTCAATAGAAAAATAGTGATTCTTTTGGTAGCGTATATACTAGTTTATTTCTCTTTGGGTGGTGTAGACCTCTGAACGTAGCTAACAAACATAATATCTTTGCCTTTTCCATTAATTCAGCAATATGTATATCCAAACACTACAATTCCACATGCTACCATGTGACTTCAACTAATAAGACACCCATTTATATATATCTCTTCCTTTTTTTGGTCCAGTAGGCCACCTTCTTCTGTTTTCCAACTTTGTATAGTTTTAAGTTAATTTGAACCCCCTCTTTCCCTTTCTTTTCTTCCCCTTTTTAAGCTTGTTTACTTTGACTACTCACATGATTATTGGAAAGAAAAGGAAAATAAGACAAGAAATGGATGGACATAATTAATTAATAACTAAAAATACGCAACAAAATCCCTAAAAAATATGGAAATTATTTCTAAGGAGACAGGAATTTTCGAAAACGCCTGTTTTTATCAGATACTATTAACCCTTTAAAATGCCAAAAGTTAGCTGAATTTGGATATTCATAAGATGGATATGTGTATATATGGTTCTAATGGTGGAGGTATGGACACAATATATAGTAGGAAACTAAATTATCGTTTGGCAAAATATTGTACATGTATATACATAATATATACATGTGAAATCCAACCTGGGAAGTCACTAGCCTACATATGATTTTGACACCTCATGAATGCCACTTTGGCACAATCATTGGATTAGGACCACCCTTTTCATTTATTAATTCCTCCTTCTACACCATTCAATCATGCCATATTGTTAGAAGAAAACAATAGTATATGTATAATTGAAATTTTTAACAGAATGGTTATAAGGGGAAAAAAAGGTACTGAATATTGAAACAAATGTGGATAAGAACTAAGAAGAGATAAGAGAGGAAATATCGGTAGGGCAATAATTAGTACTAGACTGTCCAGCTCTAAAGCAAGTCATATTTGATGTATATATTCAGAAATATACTCTCTAAATCCAAGATGAAAGTTCAACATATGCAGTGTGTATATATATTGGATTATTCACAGCTAATAATTAATAACAATAGTGTCAATATTTAGTTGTTTAATAATTGCAATTCTACCTTGTGTCAAATAGGGAGGAAAATATTTTGAAACAAATTTAGAGCAACAACAACATACCCAGTGTATTCTATAAAGTGGGGTCTCGGGAGGGTAGAATATACGCAGATCGTACCTTTATCTCAGAGGTGAAGTGAAGAGGTTGTTTCCGATAGACTCCCGACTCAAAACAAAAAATGACCAGAAAAAGACTTAATGAAAATGCAAGAAATGTAGACAATAAACGAGAACAATAGATAGTCGCAGAACAATAATATAACAAAATAATACTACAATCGAACTTCACAAAACACAGATAGTATCAAAAGCCGGAGAACAAGAAACTACACTCCAACAAATTTAATTGTTCGCTAATTAATACGACTAATATTAGGAGTAGAAGGTAAAATTGGTCTTTCATATATGAATACTCAACACAATAATACATATTTCTTTAAGTTCTAACTAACTAAATGTATATAGTGTTTGAATTTTGACTTGTTTTTGTGAAAGGTCATTTTCCACATTACCACACCACGTGTGGAGAGAACAATTGAAGAGCCAACAAAAAACCCAAATGGAGATGTTATAAGGCTAGTCAATTTTTGTCCCAAGTCGAGGGATCAAATTTTTCATCACTTTGTCCCAATACATCTCCCCTCAATACTTGTCTATTTTTTAAAATTTAATAGAAGGTAACATATTTGCAAAACCTGCCGAAAACATTTCTATCAATTTAATTGTCTTCTAGTGTCCATGGGACCAATAGAAATTAAGGTCAATTCTACAACTTATTTATTTTCTCTTTGCTTTTTTCTTCTTGGTATAACTATCTGGTATTCATTTTTTATTAATTCTCCGTGCTTTCTACATTCTTTTAAGTCTTTAATTCAAGATCTCTGATTAAAAATTTAGAAATTTTATTCATTCCATTAATTTTTTTAAGATTAATTACTTGGGTGAGTACTTTTTAATAAATAATTACTATTTTTCACGATACTTTTATTTATTACCATCTATAGCAATACTATGACAAATATGTACTATTTATTAAAAGTGAATTATGCATGCAATATAAATGTGTTATAAGTATTTTAAAATGTGTTATGCTTGTTTGTTAAGAAATTGACACAATTTATTATAAGTATATTAAAGTGTGTGATAAATGTATTATCCATGAATAAAATTTGTATTATATGTGTTTATTAATTGTTCTGCAATATATATTAAAATTGTATTATAAATGTCAAGTGAAAAAAAATGTTATTGCTATAAATTGTAAATATTTTCTTAATATATCATATTTATATAAGTTTTCCATTTATTTTTTTTGGTTTCAGTTCCCATCAATGGATAAGTAGGACGGATATGGGCCATATCATATGGCCCTCTTCTTTATGGGTCGCTTTGATATTTTGGATTTTACTTCATCACATCCTTGCATTAGTTACTTCTTTTTCCCTAAGCACAATATGTTGATGGTATTTGAATATTAAAAAGATCAAGAAGGATTAAGGAGGTGGGGACTTAGATAATTAAATATTTTTTTTCCTACATGTACATAATACTTAGGCTGCAATTTACAGTACTAATTAATAATATTGTTGTTGTACTGTAATTGTGGCCAAACTCAAGGAGTTGAACATTTGGATATATTGTTTTCTAGATACTATTGAGCCCTCACCCCCACCTTCTAAAACCCAAGCTAATTAATAAGTGGATATATCATCATCTAAAACTTTAATAACAAACATAAGAAGAGGTGGGGTGGGGTGGGGTTAACAGATGACAGTTAGGGAGCACGAGGGGTTCAATTAGATAACTTTTTGTAGGAAAAAAATTCTATGTAAATAGAGAAAACATGATTATTTTTCCGTGTATATATATAAATTGTTAATCCCCTTGAAAAAATCGATATTTGTTGTAGGCCGTTAGTTTATATCGCAATACTATGATGTTATTATATTTTTTTGAATCCCGTTATTTGAATTCCTGGCCCACGCACTTAAAGAGATGCACATGCGCATGGGGCTGCAGTAGGTGCAAAAGAATCCAAGCATTTGCTGTTTCGATAATGAGATATCCTCTCTTCTTTTATATTTTGCTTTTCAATTGCTTTCGTACATGTACATCACTTGTCTCTCTATTTCTTTCTTTCTTGACAATCACTTTTGCTAGCTACTAGTGATCTCTCTTCATAACATATAAGTCTAGCTTGTTCTAATTATATATGATGAGTAGTCCAATATATAAAACAAATATATGGTGACGTGGAAACTGACAGACAAAGGTCACTCTCATCCATCTTTAGTTTCTCTGGTATAGGAGCTAACACGTGCATCACTTGGATTATGATCGCCCATATTTATTTATAAGGACAATAACTCGTATTGCATGTGCCATTTTCGCTAGTAATTATCATGGTCTCCGTGATTTCGCTTCTGAAAATTTATAGTCACTAACATGTGTAAAGATACATGTTTGCGAATGGAGGTGTTTGTTGGGAAGAGAGACGTCTGGCATGCAGGTTCACAATTTTTTTAAATAATTGCGTAAATTAATATTAGGAAAAAAAATTTAATTAGTGAAAATGAAAAATATATTTTGTCTGAAAAATTTATCAATCAATTACATTTGAAGCTGAGCAATTTCTCAACTCTTTAATTGCTAAAATAAATGTTTTTGCATATAAGCATAAAAGTTCTCATCTTCATTTAATTACCCATGAGGGAGAAATGAACTTTCATAGTAATTTTTTGAGAAAATGCATAAGGACCCCCTTAAAGTTGGTCGACATTTGGAAGTAGACACTTGAACTTTGCGGGGGTCCTATTACCCCCCTAAACAATTTTGAATTGATGTTATTACATCATTTTTAGATTAGCCCCAGGCTTTAAGAGTATGTTTTAATCACGCACCAATAATTACTTGACACGTGTTAAATTAATTAAAAGTACTTTTTTCGTTTTTGATATTTCTGTTACCTTTTTTTTCTTTTCTTTCTCACTTTTTAACTTCTTTTTCTTTTTCTTTTTGACCCAATCCCAACCCCATCCCCACCCTGCGTCTTCTTCTTCTTCAGCTTACCCCCTTCCCCCATATTCTTTCTTCTTCTTCTTCAGCCACTAAATTTTTGCTATATCATTTCTTAGATTTTATAGAGTTATTAATGATAAAAGTTAAAAAAAAAATTGAGATAAAATCAAAATTTTGGAAACATCATCAATTAATGTATTTTCTTTTCATACAACTTCAACCAAATTCAAAATGAAAACTTTGAAAAGAATCAATAAATTTTTCAAAAAAAGTAAAACTAAATGATGTCTTCTAATCATCTTTAAATCAAATGAATTTTATAAGGTTATTTGTAATGAGAAGATTTTTAGATGGAATTTTGAAATTGAAAAAAGTCAAAGTAATAATAGCAAAAAATGGGTGGATGAGTGTGTGGGTGTGTGTGTGTTGGGGGGGGGGGAGTAAAAATGGGTGGATGAGTGTGTGTGTGTGTGGGGTGGGGAAGGGGGGAGAGGGGGTGGAGTTGTGCAAATATGGTGGTAGAGACGAAGAAGAAAGAAGAAAGGAAAAAAAAGAAAAAAGAAAAAACAATTAAAATAATATTTTAAAAATAGAAAAATAAATTTTATAAAAAGAAACTTATAAAAATAAAATTATAATTATTTTTTTGTTACTCACGCTCTTTATAGAGAGTGAATACACTCTCTTACTAGTTGACCAAAAAAGAATGTAATTATACCAGTTTAAAATTGTTTAGGGGGGTAATAGGACCCCCGCAAAGTTCAAGTGTCTACTTCCAAATGTCGACCAACTTTAGGGGGGGTTTATGCATTTTCTCTAATTTTTTACTTTTCTTCCATTTAATTTTTCATCATTTTTCAATTCACGTTACACTTTTTTTAAGACTAAAGAAACCCAACATATTGTATATGTTTTAATGCGTGAAAAATCCATATATATGTATGCATGGTACCAAATGTGACATTTTTTTTTTCCTTTAATTTTTTTTGGTATAAGCAAGGAACAGCAAAATGAATTTGTAACTTTGGGAAAAGAATTGGCACTGAGGTTGGGGCATGGGGTCCTAGTCCTGAACCCGCCATTTGTTGGTAGATTGCTCGAGCTGCTTCTGCACGGGAGCGGGTTGTTGTGGGCAGATCAAAGGACAGACGGCCTTCGCAGGACCTCAAACGGCCAACTCGGGACTGGTACGAACAAGGGAAATTTTATTTTTAATTAAAACAAGACATTGCTGTTTATACAGTGTAATTTCTGCATAGTACTCTAAATTAAATATATTCCCCTATCTTTATTCTTTAATGCTAATAAGTTAAGACACGTAAACATTCTGGTAGCTAGACGAGACAATATTTTATGAAGTCTTACAAATATTTAGTGTTCAGACTTTAGAATGATGACAATATTATGTTACATGGGCAGCAGTAGGCAATAGGCATCACCAATAATACGTGCTGGTAATTAATGTGTACATTTAATTACGTATACACCAGAAAAAATCTTTCACTTTCCACATCTCTGGGCCAGCCCATGCATAACCAAGCAAGTCAAATTTATAAGCCTAAATTTGGTATAAAAAGTTGCTTACTCTAGGAGAATTATTTATAGATTTGATTTATTTCCTGCAAGGTAGTGGTAATTAAATTAATGGTTGATATTTAGTTCTTGGTGATATTTTGGGAAGATAATTGATGGTCAGATGCACCATTGATTTACACGTCGCGGCACCACATGCCACAATGATTGTGATCCGTTATACTTGTCATTTTTATTTGTTCTTACTCTAAAAATACCCTTAATTTTAATGGTGTTAGTTAAAGCTTTTAGTTAGTTGGACTATATGTGTTCCAAGTTTTTCAAATTTAGAGGATAAATGATGCTCAGAAGTTAAACCTATCCAAAAATACGAACTATATAATGAGTACGATTACAAGAAGTTCTTTGAAATCTTTGGTACATTGAAGAGTTTATAGTTTTTATTCTAGTAACTAGTAATAACACGAGCATCAATCAGTACAAATTTTTTTAATTTTTTTTACTTGGAAATAAACATCTCACGATGTTTTATAATATATGGTTCACAAAAACTAATAAATTCGTTTATTAGTACTACTATAGTATTAAGTTTTTAGTTTTCGAGTTGTCATTTTCCAGACTAGGGCATCCACGTGTAGACAGACAATTGTTGGATCTGATTGGACCACAAACAAATCGAAATGGAGATGTTGTCCCAGGTCTAGGGATCATATTTCATGTCCCTATAATAAATCTTCCCACAAAAACATCTCTACTTCGTTCGTTCCAATTTATATGGCATATTTCAGATTTCGAGATTCAAATAAGTCTATCTTTGATCGTAATTTTTTATATATCTTTTAAATATTTTAAATTGTCTATTATTGAGACTTGTACTATTTTTTATGTAGTTTTCAAATATACAAATTTTATTTCAAAAAACTTAAAGATTGCATGTCCAAATTCACGGTCAAATTAAATGATTTGACTCTCAAAAAGCGAAAACTGTCACATAAAATGGGACAGAGAGAGTATTTTTTTACTCCATTTAATTAACACATTGCCCCCCTGATAAAAGCATTTCCTGTCAGTTTTGTCCTCAGCCAGTGCTCATGGGTGTCAAATTGATGTGCTATAGTATTATTTTATTAATTATAAACTTTTGGTGGGAAAGAAATTACTCCCTCTATTCAATTGATGTGATATTTTTAAAATATATATATATATATATATAATTTTTTATTTAGAATTAAGTTTTAAGTTTTTAAGGATTTTCAGATGATTTTAGTTCTTCTTTCCTTTTTACAAGACAAACTCCGATTTGCTTTCTTTTGGCTTGAGTGCTATTTAAATATTAGAACTTCATAATTTAGATCAATTGTATATTTTTCATTATTAACTAGGAAATGCCACAACATAGGCATTTTCACCAAATATCATTAGTAGAATTTTTTTCTAAATCCAAGCCTAAACGAGACACTGTTTATATATGTTGTTGAGATTGTGCTGTCACAGTTCTATCGGGATACAAAACATGGGCTTTTTTCAGATAAAGATTGTGGCCCAAAGGCCTTGGTGGAGCATTAATTTTCTTGTATATAATTCACAAATAGCCACTTTTTAGTTTATGTAATTAAAAAATAATCACTGCTTCCTCCATATTAACTAAATTGTTGAGGTAATGCACACCTCTTAAGAAAAAAAATTTAGGACATATTTTGAACATTATTTTCCATTTCTACCATTTTCATTATTCCCACACTATTCTTAAAAGTAGAGTCAGTCATTACTCAACATGACATGATTTGATTATGATAATGTAAAGTAATAGTTAAAAGTGATTTCAATGTAAAATCATAAATACTACTTTGTAAAGAGTGTAAGTGCCTAGAAAATGTAAAGTACTCTTTCTTTACCGGAAGGGCAAAAATGAAAAAAAAAAATCTAACAATTGTTTTGATCTTTGAACAATTCACTTATTTTAAACAATGAAAAAAGTCACAATAATTCAGTTCATATGAACTGAAGGGAGTAACATAGAATTTCAAATTTCACCGTTAAAAACTCAAGGTCATTGACATTGTAATGGAATTTCACCTGTGAAAATTAAAATTTCATAAAAATGGCTATTATTCAATTACGAAAGTAAAAAATGGATATCTCGCACTATTTCTGCCATGGAAATTTGGAGTATGTGTTTTACTTGGTCCATACTAGGTTCAAACTTATATTAAAAAATCCAAATGAGCTTTTTAAAAAAGATATAATGAAGAATATTAGCAAGAAAATATAAAATATAATTATTAATAAATGAAATTGAATAGATATAGAACTGGAAAAGCAGTCTACATAAATCGATAAATTCTTTCTAGAACAAGTTCTATTCCACAAATCAAAGGAGGTAAGTGTTATAAAAGTAAATTTGGGAGGAGGTCTTTGAAATTATCTTTTCTAAATTATATTCAATTACTCATTGTGAATGTACATATAATGAAATTATCGTTGAAACTTTGACCATACAAATTTTCATTTCCCAACATCCTGTGGGGAAGATGGATCAGGATTTAAAAGATGTAAACTCTTTCCTTGGAAGTTCAAATAAAATTAACAAAACAGTAAAACTCAAACCTTTTAAATCATTAATAATGGGAACAACTAAATTTTGAAAAACTCATCAGTCATCCCTATTTACTTTTAATAGACCATTCATTAATTTTTCTGATAAACAAGAAAAACTTCTGAGTCTTCCCAAAAAGATTAATTTCCCTTACTATAAATAGTCAGACGAGCCATTAAATTTTTTTTATCCATCCTAGTTTTTATTTAATAAACAACAATATAACAAATATGTATTCATCATATGGTAGTACTAGCTCTGGCTCTACATCAAAGTACCACATCAAATTTGGTGGACAAACAATTGAAACAACTGTGACTAACAAAGCTGCTGTTGCCAATGAATGGGCCAGTGCAATGCTCTCCAAGTGTTCTGGAAAACAAACAGTCGTGGGCTTGGACAATGAATGGAAGCCCACTTTTAGTCCATACACTAGTAACAAATCAGCCACCCTCCAGCTCTGCATCGATGCCACGTGTCTGATAGTCCAGTTGTTTTATTTGGACGAAATCCCACAAACCCTCAAGAAATTTTTGGCTAATCCTAATTTCATATTTGTTGGTGTTGAGGTTGCTGAAGACATCCTTAAACTGAAAAATGAGTATGGTTTGGTTTGTTCTACTAAGTCTGATATTCGTGATGTTGCTAAGAGTAAGTGGCCTGGAAGATATTCTCGTCCAGGATTGAAGGATCTTGCTAAAGATATATGTGGTCTTTTAATGCCTAAGCCAAAACATGTTAGCATGAGCAATTGGGAGGCAAGGGTTCTTAGTGAGGCACAAGTTGAATATGCTTGCATTGATGCTTATGCTTCCTACAAGATTGGTCACAAGCTTCTTATGGAAAATTGAGGATATGTTAAGTTTTAACTATGTTGTTGGTTCTTCTGTCTGTTTAGATTTTCTAGTGATATTAATTCAGTTATGTCTGAATTAAATATATTATAGTTCCAGTGTTTAGGCTATATATTTCCTTATGTTTTCTTTATTATGTTTGTCGTATGCATCTAAATTATCTTTCTTGGAAGTGGAATGATATTCGTATTAAGTTGTGTTTTATTATCTCTGTACTATTTTTCTGCATAGATCTTATTAGTGAAATATAATTTAGAATGCAGTACCAATAAATGAATTAGGCAACTTAGATAGTTAGATTAATTAACAACTTGCGTTATGTTTGTGTTTACTTTTCTGTTTCGTTTAATACTTCGAAATATTTTTGATTCATAACTTGTTGAAATTTGTATTACATCTATTTCTCTTATGCCATAGTAAATTTTATGCTGATGAGATTGTAAATTTATTGATTGACACCCGACAAGTAATTACTAAAACGTTTGACTTACCTTCAAATATACAATTAACCCCTTTATATATTATTTTTGCAACAATGGATTGTCTTTTTTTGACTTGCCAAATTAAATAAATGTAGGATGTAATGATATTTACAGATTTGAAATTAAAGAATTTCAAAAAAAAAAAAAAACAACATTTTTAATTGTATTTTTTTGATAAATCTTCATTTGATTAAAAATACTTTTCAAAACACAAGTCACAAGCATTATGAAGAATGTGGCATCAATCCTTGAAAAAGGTCATACCCTTCTAAGCTGTTGGGCCGTGCTAGTATGGGCCCTTTTATGTCTTTGGGCCTTATTGGTGTTCTATCCGCCCTGCCACCCTAAATATATACGAGAAAATCATCTTAGATAATATTTTAAAGCTCTTTATTACATTAAATACATCACTTTTTTCTTAATTACTAAATTACTTTTTTAACTACAAGTCATACCAGAATTTATAAATTACTTATTATTATTATTATTTTTACTGTATTTAATTGTGATTTTTTCTTAGTGCTACTTAATTAAGGAAGAAGTTACCTATAAATAAGATAATTACAAATTTACAATGAGTTATTAATTATGCAATATATTTGGATTGGGATCCACTAAATCAGATTGTGACCCACTAAATTTTGTATACTTTAGTAATAGAAGTAGTTTTATAATACTTACAAAAATTAATTTTGTTTCAATATGTATTGTATAGAATGGATAATAATATGATATATAAATTGATTTATTTAATCTTTCTTATATCATGTTATATACAAACATATATTAATATATATAATAAATATATAATATGATATATAGACTGATTACTTAAAAAAAAAAATTAAATCATGTTATATACAAACATATATTAGTGCACGAAATGGATATATAATATTGTATACAAATTCATTTTACTTAATATTTTTTATACCAAGTTATATACAAACATATATTAGTGTATGAATTGTGTATAAAATATGATATACATAGTTCATACTGTTTTTATATAATTTTCATACATGAAAAATGTGAGCTAAAATTTTAAGCCCTGAGCAATATATATATACACACTAGTTTTCTACCTTTTTTAATACATAAAAATATGAAATTTCTTTATTATGACTCTATATAACATATTAAATAAAAAAGTTAATTTTATGGGGGAGGGGGAGGGGGAGGGGGAGGGGGAGGTTAATCTCACTTTTCCTAATTTTATTTTCTTTCTTTCTATTCTTTAGATCTTCCTCTCCTAATTTATAATTAGTATGCATTTTGATTTGACACATAAATAATTTAAGTTTTTTTTAAATTATAATTTAAAATAATTCATAAATATTTGTATAAATTTGAATTATCTTGATAAAATTAAAATTAAAAAATTGAAATTAATTTATTTTTAAATATAGAAAATTATATTTTTAAGAACATATTTTTAAAAAATACATGTTAACTCGAATTTTTTAAAAAAATTGGGTAATCTGAACGAAGATTATTTTATTTGTCGAATAAGAGTTTCTGAACTTTTACTAATTTGGATAATTTTGGGAGTGAATCTTTTTTAATTATGAAAGATTAAAAAAGGAGAAATGGTTGTTGAAGAGATACGAGGATGATTGATATCCTTTTTTAACTACCAACTATTTTTTAGAAATGTTATTTCCAAACAAATTAAAACGTTAAATTGTGTTTAAAATCTATTGGTATGTATTGCAAAGTAATAATCAATCTAATATTGTGTATACATATTTTTTCCCCAATATATACTCCCTTCATCCACTTTTACTTATTCACTTTATTAAAAATAAATGTTCATATCATTGAATTTGTTATATTCAAATGGTGATTTAATAAAATTGTCGTTCTATTTCTTGCTTCTTAAGAATTTTGTCAAATCAATATTGAAGAACTAAAAATGAATAGAAGGAGTAGTTGCAATTTGCAAATAATAAGTGGCAAAAATTAAGGAAGAGTTTGTGTATATGGAAATGAAATAGAAATATAGGAGACGTGAAGTCAAAAAAGTAGAATTGGCAATTCATGATTTCCATGTAGTAGCTGATAAACCTACTACATGTAATTACTTCCCTCCATTTTAAATTATCTATTCTGAATTTTAAAAATAGTTATCTCAATTTTTTTGTTATTTTAAAAATTTAAAATAAATTAATTTTTTTTTTCTATTTTATCCTTAGTAATAGTTGTTTTGAAGACTATAAACACCTTAATAGAGTAAATATTAAATGAAAAGAACGTATGTTTTAAAACATAAATGATACTCTCTTCGTTCAAAATTATTTGTCACTTTTTGACTTGACAAACCCATTAAGAAAATAATAATTGACATAGTGATTTTACCATATTACTCCTATTAATTGGTACTAGTTGAAATTAACCACTTGGAATTTCAAAAAGTCTTAGTAATTAAATTAAGGATAAAATAGAAAATTTTATTTTGTCTTTTCTTGATATATCAAAAAAGAAAGTAAAAATAAAAATAAGTGATAAGTAATTTTTGTTATGCGACAAGTAAAAGAGAAATTCAGCAGATAATTTGAGACGGGGAAAGTGATTTACCAAGCCGGCTTTTCGTTTTTCCAACGCTGATTTGGATCTATATAGAGTCAGGATTCAATAGAGAAACTCTTCCTTGGGAAGTTGAAACAAATTTAGTACTACGTACTTCCAACAAACAATAAATATAACACATGGAAAAACATTAATTGAACAGTTAATTAAATTTTGGAAACCCCATCCTTATTTACTTTTTGCATGGAATATTACCATTCATTTTCCTGATAACATACTACGAACGTCAAAGTGAATGGTACTCCCAAGCACCGTTAATAAAGCATTAAACTTTTGAGTAATCCAAAAAAGATCAAATGCATAGCGTACACCTACTTTATAAATGATACTTTCGCCGTCCAACAATACTTGTCCACTATTAACTTTGTACACTTATTAAGAAATTATAAATAAAAGGGTAATTTTACCATATCACTCTTTGAATATAATAAATACAATATCTTGAAAAATGTAATACGGAAATGACTATAATTAATGATAAGGGTAAATTAGGAACCAAATGTAAAATTATCTCTTGATTTCATAAATTGAACAAGTATTGTTGAACATCTATTTTTAGTATAATGGACAAGTAAAGATGGACATTAATATTTCAATTCACAAATTACACACTTGTGGAAGCAATATGGGTAGCTTCGACCACACCACTTCAAAGTACTATGTGAAATTTGATGGACGAACCATTGAAACAACAGTAAATAGCAAAGCAGCCATTGACAACAAATGGGCTAGTGAAGTTTTCTTGAAGTATGCTGGAATTGAAGCTTCCGTTGCCAACGGACACGTAAATGAAATTCACTCTAATTATGCTGGAAAAGATGATCATGTCAGTGACACTGAATGGGCAAGTGATATGGTGTCTATGTATGCTGGAGATGAAATTGTTGTTGGCCTAGACTTCGAATATGCGAACAACAAATTAGCAACTTTCCAATTTTGCATTGGTGACATGTGTTTGGTACTCCAACTATTGTATTTGGATGAAATCCCACAAACCTTTAAGACATTCTTGGCTTATCCTAAGTTTGTATTTGTGGGAATTGAGGTTTATGAAAACATCCACAAGCTGAAGCATGAGTATGGTTTGCTATGCACCAGATGTGCTGATATTCGTGATATTGTTGAAGACAAAAGTGCTGATATTCACGGGGCTGGGACCGCTCCAAGGTAAGGCCCCAAAATTGCTACTATTTGACATGAATTTCATGAAAGAAAAAAAAATAAAAAAATTCAAACTTTGTGCTCCAAATTGAATTTTCCATACAATGTGACTCTTGTGTCTGGAAATTATGCATCTCTTTATGTTAAAAGTTAAATTTGACTGAAAAGTATGAAATTAAATTGTTTCTAATTCAGTATAAAAAGGTACGACTACTTTATCCTTGAACAGACTATTTTGTATAGTATAGCAAAATACAATATAACTGAGTGATGGAGTAGGAGTATATACTGTTAATCATAACATTTAATTTATATAATTATCACTGGTACTTACTAATAGTTTTTGGTCTTGGTTGGATTTGGTTCAAGTTTGCTTGGATATGTGAGTAATATTATTCATTCTTTCTTTAATTATTGTAAGTCTCTTTTGTTTCATGATTAGTTCATATTATTTCTTGGTTTGAGGCTATCAAATTTAGTGAGTGGCCCCTGTTGTAACGTTGCAAAGATTATAAGGCCAGGGTGGTTTTCTCGACCAAAAGTGAAGAATATTGCTTATGAATTAATTTGTGATCTCCGTATGACAAAGCTAGACGAGCATGTTAGCCAAAGCACTTGGGAAGCAATGGTTCTTAATGAGGGACAAGTTGAATATGCTTGCATTAATGCTTATGCTTCTTACAAATCAGGAGCCAGGCTGATTTCTTCTACTTGAAGCAATTATAGTTTAAATAAGAGTTTGATTTGTGGTTTGTTCCATCGGTTATATATGTCCGATCGAACGTTATATATATTTTTTTCAAATGTTTTGAATCTAAACTTTCATTTGTGGTATATATGTTTTATAATTATTTGTTTTTGTTAATATACTTGCCTAATTACTAGTCCTTAATTTATTTATTATCCGTGTTGTGTGTTTCGTCACGTTACTTTGTTATTTTGGCTTGCTGTTAATTGGATAATAACGTAATTTCAACTACTAGTTGTACTTCAAAAATATTATAAAGACTCATCATGTATTATCAATGTTTATTTAAATTTCTGTGTTTCGTACTTTTTAAGTTCTCTTCTTCCCTATATTTTGTATATAGCTGTGAAAGGCCTATATTTTGTTTAGCTTTAGCCTTTAAGTATACAGGTAGACAAAATTTTGGTTGATATTTCAAAGATCGCCCTGTTTAAATGGTCCTTCCCTTGCCCAACCTCCTAAACAAACTAAAAGCAAATTGGAGGATCGAAAAACTAAGAAAGTACGTATGTTTGACCTGATTCAAACCACTAAAATATTTAAAGCCTATGTTTCATCATTGTTGACATGATTCGGAGTATGATTGTAAATTTCTTGATATAAAAATTTATATATACAGGTACTAGAGGGAAAAATATAGAATATAAGTTACAATTGTTAATTTCTACTATATAAAAAGGAGAATCTCTGGCTTAAGTAATTTTATTCGTTCCTATAAAATTATTGTGTTTATTTGTCGAAATAAAGTTATAAATATTAAAGATGAAGTCATAAAGAAATATTTTTCGAAAAGGATTGCTCATGATCATATAAGGGTTCAAGTCAATTCATTACCCCCTTTGGTATTCACTTGTTCCTTGTATTGGTAAACAGACGTAAACTTCCGTTCCCTTCAAGGCATGGGCAATTAATTAGGAGATCCACTTCAGAGGTCATTTAGCTTTAAGATCATGTTAAATAAATTTTAATCCTAACCCAACTTTAAAAACTAATTGAAGAATATTGCCCAGAACCTTAAAGGCATCCTTTCTTTTTTAGTCCGTCCCATAAAAAAAATATTATTTTATTATAATTAGAAATAATTTAACTTTATTGAATAAAAATGCTAATTTCGACAACACAACATTTGTAAATATTAGTCCCTTCGTATATATCTAATTATTTCTAGAAATTAGGATGTAGTATTATCCCAAAAAGAATATCATCTTACGAAATATTGCTTACTATCAAACCAATTTATGGCGAAATCAGAATTTTTATTAAGGATCCCTTTTACCCTTTATGCCTCTAGTGTTGTCGAGCCAATTCTTAGTTTTCCATGTCCTATTTAACAAAAGGCCAGTTGGTTCATGTAAATGATTTTCTTAATAGAAAGAGAAGTGTCAAGTCAATAGAAGATAAGTAAAAAGAAAAGAAGCGTGTATAGTAAAGTATGCTAAAAATGTTATAAATATAATGTATTTAATGAATGTCCATCCAATGTATGTTGTTTTGTACATGTACCTAATTAATATTAGGCTTAAATATTGTAATATTTGGGTGATTTTTCATCCTATAAATTGGGATGTTTTTCACTCTTGGGATGACACACTTGTACATACTTGAATAGAAGAAAAGTTCTCTCCCCTCTATACATATATAATGTCTTCTTACCTTCATAGTTATATTATTTTGAGCTTAATTTTACAACAAAAAATATATTTTTTATCCTTTTTATTTGTCCGTTTCAACAAATGGAGAAAGATACTTCTTTTTTTCTAATTTTAACCTTATTAGAGTACTATTAATCAATTTTTGAATTTTTCTAAAGCATAATTAAAGAATTAAACAACTTAGTAAAGAATGTGCTATTCCAACATTAATTGGACTGGTAAAAGAGAGTGAAAGAAATAAAGGGACAAGGAGGTTAATGAAATTATCGATCCTCACTAATATGGGATGATCGATGGAGGATTTTAAATGAATCTCTTTTATTGGAAGTTGGAACGAATTAAATTACGTCTTGGACTGCTAATTCATTTTTGGAAAGCTCAACTATATTTATGTTAGGCATTAAGAGTGTGTTTGGTACGAAGGAAAATGTTTTCCAATTTTCTTGTGTTTGGTTGATCAAAAAAATTGGATTTCAAAAGAAGGAAAAAAATTACTTCTCTAATGAAAGTAGGGAAAACAAGTCATCACATTCATAACATTCCAATTCCACCCACTCCACCCTCCTAATCTCACCCCTACCTCCACCCCACTTCTACGTCACACAATTTTTTAAAAATATTTTTATACCCGATTAATTAAGAAGATATACTTTTGAGTCATCCAAAAAAGATTAAATGCGTGATTCACTTTTTAAGATTTCAAAGCACAGAGTTATATGCTATAAATAGTCATGCAAGCTGCTGGCCAAACTCATCAACCATTGTTTGTTTTAAAAAAGTAGTCCATCATAACAAGATGTCTTCTTGTTGTAGCTCCTCTAATAACCTCCAGTCTTGTAAGTACAAGGTTAATTTTGACGGAAAAACAATAGAAACAAACAGTGACTGACAAAGCTGCCATTGCAAATCAATGGGCAAATCAAATGTAGAAAATAGTACCGTTGTTGGTTTAGAAATGAGGCACTCCAGTTGTTGTATTTGGATGAATTCCCACAAATCCTCCAAGCATTCTTGTCTAGTAACAAGTTTTCATTTGCTGGAGTTGAAATTGCTAAAGACGTAGGTAAACTTAAGGATGAATATGGTTTTGTATGTAACAGAAGTGAGGATCTTGTTGATACTGATGACAATCTGCCTACTGAAGTGAGGATCTTGTTGATACTGATGAGAATCTGCGTACTGAAATTGGAGGGTATGGGACCTTCTCTGAATTAATATTCTCCAGGTTTGGAACAACTTTCTAATCGACTTTGTGGACACTAAAGTATAAGTTCAAGTGTTCCATAGGTTAATCTCATAATTTAAGTGTCTAAATGGAAAAAAATGGACAAATTTAAAGGGCTACATATGTATTCAGCCAAATAAAAAATAATCACTACTATAAAATTTCAAATTTTACCATTAATATTCTAGCTCATTGAATGGAATTTCACTTGTGAAAATTGAAATTTCATAAAAATAGCTTTCAATTACAAGCCTAAAAAGTTTCTATCTCGCGCTATTTCTACAATGAAAAATTGGAGTGTGTGTAAACTCGGTACAATACTAGGTTCAAACTTTATATTAAAAAAATCAAGTGAGTTTTTAAGGAAAAATATGTATAATGAAGAATATTAGCAAGAAAATATAAAAAATATTATTAATAAATGAAACTAAATAAATACTCTCTTCGCTTCTAAATAAGTGTTTTTTTTAAGCCATTACCATTAGGTTGTGGGTTTGATGGTATGAGGGTTTAGCTTGACCCACCATGTTAATATATAAGCAAAAGATTTACAATGACTAGAGGGGGACATAGGACCTTGCCTCTAATCTACAAAAGGATTGACAAAGCAATCAGGGGAAAGGAGGAGCCTATCTAAATAAGTAGTTCATTAGCTTTTTTAATTTTGTTATTAAATAAATGGTATTTTAGATAATCAAGAAAACATTAACAACGTTCTTCCAATTTATTTCTTTAAATAAAGAAAATTATACACAACCAAGAAATTATTAAAGAATTATATCTTCCAATTGACTATACGAATTTTCATTTTCCAACATCCTGTTGGGAAGATGGATCAAGATTTAAAAGATGTAAACTCTGTCCTTGGAAGTTCAAACAAAATTAACAAGACAGTACTCTCTCTGTCCCATATTAGTTGCTCACTATACTAAAAATAATTGTTCCATATTAATTGACCATCTTATTAAAAAAGAAAGCATTAATTAAATTTTTTTTCATATTAACTGTGCAATTAATTCTTTTTGAAAGTGTTCACATTTGCTTGTAAAGTTCAAAAGAAATTTTTTAAAGGATAAATTAGTAAAACAATCTTCTTATTTATGATTGATGACCATTGAATAAGTTTCTTCGGCTTGAGTTGGGTTAAAAGCATGAAATGTATTTGCACCATCACCGTCTTCAAATAAAGTATTTTCTACGGTAGCAGTGTAGCACCATGAATGGCGTATAGCAAAGCAGTGCCCAATACACCGGCAACTCCCATCATATGAAAGGGGTTCAAGGTCCAATTATGAAAGCCTTGAAAAAATAGGATGAATCGAAATATAGCTGCTACACCAAAACTAGGTGCAAAGAACCAACCAGACTGACCTAGTGGATAAATCAGAAATACAGAAACAAAAACAACAATTGGACCAGAGAATGCGATTGCATTATAAGGTCTCAATTGAACAGATCGAGCGAGCTCGAATTGACGTAACATGAAACAAGTTTTTTAAAAGGTAAATTAGTAAAACAATCTTCTTATTTATGATTTCTTAATATGCGTGTAAAAAGAAAAGTGTGCAACTAATATTGGACGGAGGGAGTAAAAATCAAAACCTTTAAAAGGGAACAACGTAACTAAATTTTGAAAAACTCATCAGTCATCCCTATTTACTTTTGGCATGCATGCATAGAGTATATATTTGATAAACCATTCATTAATTTTTTTTGATGAACAAGAAAAACTTCTGAGTTTTCCCAAAAAGATTAATTAAACACATTAATTTTTTCCTTACTATAAATAGTCATACGAGCCACTAACAAAAATTCATCCAACCTAGTTATTATTAAAACAACAATATAACAAATATGTATTCATCATATGGTAGCACTAGCTCTGGCTCTACATCAAAGTACCACATCAAATTTGGTGGACAAACAATTGAAACAACAGTGACTAACAAAGCTGCTGTTGCCAATGAATGGGCCAGTGCAATGCTCTCCAAGTATTCTGGAAAACAAACAGTTGTGGGCTTAGACAATGAATGGAAGCCCACTTTTAGTCCATACACTAGTAACAAATCAGCCACCCTCCAGCTCTGCATTGACGCCACATGTCTGATAGTCCAGTTGTTTTATTTGGACGAAATCCCACAAACCCTCAAGAAATTCTTGGATAATCCTAATTTCATATTTGTTGGTGTTGAGGTTGCTGAAGACATCCTTAAACTGAAAAATGAGTATGGTTTGGTTTGTTCTAGTAAGTCTGATATTCGTGATGTTGCTAAGAATAAGTGGCCTGGAAGATTTTCTCGTCCAGGATTGAAGGATCTTGCTAAAGATATATGTGGTCTTTATATGCCTAAGCCAAAACATGTTTGTCAGAGCAATTGGGAGGCAAGGGTTCTTAGTGAGGCACAAGTTGAATATGCTTGCATTGATGCTTATGCTTCCTACAAGATTGGTCACAAGCTTCTTATGGAAAATTGAGGCTATTTTAAGTTAAAGTGGTTCAAATATGTGGTTTAAGTATTCTGTCTGTTTGTTTTACCAGTGTTATCTAGTTTAATGTTACAGTTTATTTCAGCGTTGTCTGAATTAAATAGTACTTAGTATTTTAGTTGCAATGTTTAAGCAACATATTGCCGTGCGTACGTATCTCGTATGTGTTTAAATTGCTATTCGTGGAAGTGGAATGATATTCGTATTAATATATGTTTTTCTTTCGTAGTACTTTGATTTGGAATTACTGTTTTGTATTTTCTTCACATCTCCTTTAGTTTAGTATATATTTTACTTAATACTATATTTTTGCACAGATTCACTAGGTAAATTTAATATAAATTTGAGAACCTAAAATAAAGTAGGGTTACTGACATTACATTTTTTAAACTGGCCTCGCTACTTAGAAATATTAATCACGCGCATTATGGACTCATGCATCCGTTTTTTCTCTAATTGACGATTTCCTTTTCGTTTTTAAAACTATAAAAAGTCTAATGACAAATTCTCTTTCCATCCCAAAATTGGTGTTACATGAGCAAAAATATTGTTCATAAAATTTTTTATAAATGTATTTAATAAATATCTCTTGAATAAGAAAACGGATTATGTAAGTGTATAATTGAAAAAACATATTAATTTTTTTTCATGAATTCCTAAGGTGAACATTATGCTTGCCTTAATGCTTATGCTTCCTACTAGTCTGGTGCCAAGTTAATTTTTAGTACATAAGCATTAAGCTTTTGCTTTCATTAATGCTTATGTTTTCCCAATTGTCTATTTCACTTAACAGCGTTTTGGCTATTGATGTTTTCTGCATTTGAACGTTCGTTTGTGATATGTAAGTTTCGTGTTTAATGCTTTTTTTCCTTTGTCCTTGATCAATTATCTTTGTTATGGGATTCGTCATGTTACTTTGTTTTTGTGGCTTGCTGTTATTTGGATTGCATAATTTCAATTGCTCTATATATACTTCAAAAAGTGTATGGAAGACTTAATATAAGATCCTCCTCCAAAAAGCTTTCCTCTAATGTGGAGGTATCATTAATGTAATTAATCAGTTATAATAATGATAGAAAGTGCTTATTCAATACTAATATACAATCATATACCACTGTTTTGAAAGAGGAGTACTGTGAAAGAACGTACACAAGTTATTATGCCTTAAAATAAAATAGGGATAATTTCATACACATTCCTTTAAGTTACACTTTATAACAGTTTGATTAAGAGAATTATTACCAGAAAAAAACAAAATAAGATAAACTATGTAGTATTAATACAAAAGAATTACATTTTGACGAATTTATTACCATTATTTCTTCTCGATTCTAACGTCTCACTTTCTTTGGTTGGTGTAATGATTTTGAATGTCTTTCTTTACTAGCAGAAATCAAAGAGGAGTTTACCAATTTTTCCTTCCGTTCACTTTATTTGTATACTTGGATTTTTCACGCCTTTTAAAAAATAATGATTAAGATATGAATTGTGTTGGACGTAACTATAATTGGTTATTATTTTTTGTAAAAGAAAAACATAAATCTTTCATAATTGGCTAGTCTTTTTTCTCGACTCTATAAATAGAGGTTCATTCCTTCTAACTTGGTAGCATCCACAATGTAGTCATAAGGGCTTTGAGAGTTTTGTTTAGGGGGAGAATTTGTGAGTCACAAGTTGCGGTGTCACTTGTGTGAACCTCCTTTTTATTATGAGTGAATTTTGTAAGGTTGTTTCTCTCGATATTTTGTACTCTCTTTTATATAGTGGATTGTTCGTCTTCTTGTATAGATGTAGGTCGACTGACCGAACCACGTTAAATTATTGTGTCTCTTATGGTATATTTCTCGTTTGTCTTCTTACTAGCGTCTTTCGAGGTTTGCTTCACTAGCTTTCGCATGACACCTAATTATTTCGATTCTAACAGAATTGTACCATAACACCCATGTTAATTTGATGTTTAGTATTAGTCCTTGAAAAATAATTAAGGGAATAAGTAACTAATGCTAAGGGTATATAAAAAAATACATCTTTTTTTGAAACTCCTCCATTCTAAAATAAGTGGTTCTTTAATCTTTTCATTTTGTTTCCAATTTTGCACTTTGTGAAATAAAGAAATTTTTACATGATCAAAAAATTATTAAAGAGTTGCATCTTTTTCAAAGTTTTTGTTAAGGGTAAATTAGTAAAAATAATTTTTGCTTGCAAGGAATGAATAAATTTTTAAGAGGTGTGTTTAAGCAAAATAATCACTTATTTAAAAATAAAGGAAATATATTAAAAGTGACGAGCAAAAACGAAAATCTATAATATTTACGAGTCAGTATCCACCGCTGAGTATCGAGCCAATTTGTGGTGAAATCAGAATCTTTAGTAAGGATCCCTTTACCCCTGGGTCGTTTGGTCGCTAACAAAAATGTAGCTTAATTATGTACTATTTCCGTCTCAATTTATGTGAGTTAGTTTGACTTGACACGAACTTTAAGAAAGAAAAGAAGACATTTGAAATTTGTGGTCTAAAATAAGTCATAAATGTTTGTGTGACTAAAAATTATTTCAAAAAGGATAAAATAGACATTTTAAAGTTAAATTATTACTAAATATAGAAAAGTGTCATTTTTTTGGGACTGACTAAAAATGAAAGTGAGTCATATAAACTGGAACAGAGGGAGTATTAGTTTTTGTATGACTTATACCACGTTTAGTAGCTAGCTAGAAAGTAAATTATTCATGTATAAAATTACTATGAAGTTTGATTTGCAATTTAAAAATACGCATAACTAATACGTGTATAAATTATGAGGGACTTATTATATTATTTTATGCGAGATAAAAGATAGAATAACTAATACCAGCATAGTTAATATCCACATAACTAATACATGAATAATTCTAACCAGTTATCAAAAGATTCGCTAGTGTTGTCGGACTCGAGCCAAGTCTTAAAGTTTTCCATGCTCTCGTATCCTAGTTAACAAAAGGCCAGTTGGTTCATTAATGATTTTCTTAAGAGAAAGAGAAGTGTCAAGTCAATTAAAGACAAGTACAACGAAAAAAAGGGAAAATAGTTGAGTATATTAAAAATTACTCCTTTCGTCTTATATTAAGATATCATATTAAGGAGTATACTCTCTTTTTTCTCTTGTCCGTTTTAGTAAATGGAGAAAGATTTATTTATTTATTCTAATTATAACCTTATTAGAGTACTAATAACCAAATTTTGAATTTTCTAAAGCATAATTAAAGAATTAAACAACTTAGTAAAATAAATACTTAATATTTTTTTTGAAAATTTGAAAAATGTGCTACACCAACATTAATTGGACTGGTAAAAGAGAGTGAAAGAAGAAAAAGGGACGACGTGGTTAATGAAATTATCGGATCCTCACTAATATGGGAAGATCGATGGAGGATTTTAAATGAATCTCTTTAATTTATTGGAAGTTGGAACGAATTAAATTACGATTTTTTAAAAATCAAAGCTAGAAAAAGAATTAATTGGGCTGCTAATTAATTTTTGGAAAGCTCAACCGTCAACCATATTTACGCTACGCATTAAGTGGAACCATTCAGTTTCTTGGTCACCCTTCATTTTAGTATTTTTCTTGGTCCTATACTAAAAATGATTTTTTCTTATTTTCTTGTCGATTTCAGCAAATCATGAATTTTTTCTAATACTAGTCTTATTATTTAATAACTATATGGAGTATTAGTAGTTAAACTGTGATTTTCAAAAAATAATTAATAAGATTAATTCACTATTTTCCTTATTTCAAAATAAGTGATATTTTTACTTAGGATACACCGCTTAAGAAGAGAGGAGAAAACTACATATTTCTAGAAAGTAAAATGTAATTTTACTTGTAATTAGTAATTACCCTTAATAAATAATTTAAAAAAGATGTAGCTCTTAATAGTTTTTTCATTATGTAAACCTTTTTTTATTTAAATAAAAGTAAATTTGAAAAAATATCATTAATGCTTTCTTGATTATGTGAAACACTACTTATTTAAAATAAAAATGAAAAGGTAAAAAATATCATTTATTATGAAAAGGAGGGAGTAAAATAAAACTCGAACAAATACTCTCTCAATTTATATTTATTGTTTTATGTTTGACTTGATACATTCTTTAAAGAATAATAGATAAAAATGATACTCTTCTGTCCAACACACTTCTTGAGAAACTATAAATAAAAAATATATTTTAAAAAATATATTAAAGAAATGACTATAATTAATGATAAAAGTAAATTTGAAACTAAGTATTAAATTATCTTTTAATTTTATAGATTGAATAAGTATTATTGAACGTCTATTTTTTTAGTATAATGAACAAATAAAAACGGACAGATGAGTAATTTTATGGCATTAGACTGGATATTTTTTGGATCGACCCTTCCCAATTGAGTCATAAATATAACGAAAATTCTTGCTTTACGAAGCATTTTTTCCTTTTCCCGACATTGATATGGAGATATATTGAGTCAGTCTTCCTTGGGAAGTTGAAACGAAATAGTACTGCTACCAACAAACAATAAAAATCATATTCCATCCGTTTCATTCTGTTAACTTGACACAATTTAAAAAATAAATAAATAAATAAAGAGAATATTTTGATAAATATTTTCTTTGTCTACTATACAAAAAGTAGATGTCCAACAATACTTATAATTCAATTTGGAAAACGAATGAATAATTTACACATTTGAGCCCATATGCATTTCTCATGGCATTAAATTTATTATATTGAAATGGTGATATTGTAAAGTTACTTTATTACTTATTATTTGTTAAGATGTGTGTCAAGTCAATAGTGGACATATATTATTGGACGGAAGGAGTATGAACAATTAAAATGAAACGGAGGATAACGTTAAAGTGAATGGTATTCTCGATTAAGGAGATATACTTTTTAAGATTAAATGCGTAATACAGCTTTTAAGATTTCAAAGAAAGAGATGTATGCTATAAATAGTCATGCAAGCTGCTGGCCAAATTCATAACAAGATGTCTTCTTGTGGTAGCTCCTCTAATAACCTCCAGTCTTGTAAGTACAAGGTTAATTTTGACGGAAAAACAATAGAAACAAACAGTGACTGACAAAGCTGCCATTGCAAATCAATGGGCAAATCAAATTTAGAAAATAGTACCGTTGTTGGTTTAGAAATGAGGCACTCCAGTTGTTGTATTTGGATGAATTCCCACAAATCCTCCAAGCATTCTTGTCTAGTAACAAGTTTTCATTTGCTGGAGTTGAAATTGCTAGAGACGTAGGTAAACTTAAGGATGAAAATGGTTTTGTATGTAACAGAAGTGAGGATCTTGTTGATACTGATGACAATCTGCCTACTGAAATTGGAGGGTATGGGACTTTCTCTGAATTAATATTCTCCAGGTTTGGAACAACTTGCTAACATATCTCTAAACCGAAACATGTTCGGATGAGCAAATTAAAATGAGAAAAAAAATTCACTTATGAAATTTTAGATTATTCCAACTTAGTCCTCTTTCCAACGGTTGGGCTGTACAAGGCCCTTTTATCTTATTGGGCTGGACTTCTTAAGTTCGCCCTGCCCATATGACATGTTTGGTTGTTAGTTACCCATAGAGTTTTGCATTTATTTACTTTAAAAGTGTAAATCATAAAGATTAGAGCTTATAAAATAAGTATTTCACTAATTGCAACCTTTGCTCAAGGTAAGCACCATATAAAAAAAATATACAAAATCATTTGTACCAATTCTTTTCGATTCATTACTAATAACACTACTAAAAAAACTTAAATCTGACGAAATTCATTAGATTGGCAATTATTTTTCTAGAAAAAGAAATTCAATAGACTTATTTTCCTCAATTATTTTTAATATAACTTTTAGTATTTCAATTCCATCATCATCCGATTTTCCGAAATTGCTATAGAACCAACAAATATGCAGTCTTATTCTTACTTTGTGAAGATTAAGATATTGTTCTTGATAGACTCTCAATACAAATAAAGCATATTAAAATTGGTATGAAAATGATGACATGACTTCATGTCTTTGAAACATACTACTTCCTCAATTTTAATTTTCTTGTGTAATTTTAACTTATACTGAGGTAAATAAATATATGTGAAATATACCAAAAAGAAAAGAAACTTATTTTTTAAAATGGACTTAACAAAAATAAAACAAATAAATTGATCTGAAGAGTAATTAAAATCATTAAGAGATTAAAAATGTTCTCTACCTAATATTTCTTCATTCGTAGAGTTGGAATCGAGCCCATGGATTTTTGTTTTTGTTTCAATTTCAAAATGTGATAAGATTTAATTTCAAAATTGTAAATTGTACATTAAAAATCTTTAAATTCCGACAAAGACAAATAATAAACCGGCGGAAGGGTCCCACAAACCGCACACAGAAATGCCAATTGTTGTTTTAACATTATCTACAAGTGTTTGGGAATGTCCCAAAGCATCCTTTGACCATTACACAGGTAAAATAACCATGTCTTAAGGACACGTTTTTCTCTTCCAAAACGACCTCGTTTCCTTTCTCTTCTTCCTCCTCTCCCTGGCCCCACCTCAGCATGAATTCCATTTCCATGGCCAAATCCTCCCCATGTTGTCACCTTCTATGTATGTATAACTACAGTCCTCTTTAAAGCACCTTTTTTTAAGAAAAAAATAATAATAATTTCAAGAATGTATCTTTCTGTGTTTGATCTGTTTGTTATTCATATATTTTTATACCCACATGGGGTTTTCTCATAATTTCCCCTCCTTTCGGTTGTATTTTGAGATATTTTTTAAAAAAAATGTAGTGTTTGAAGAAAAAATTGGAACAATGGATTTAAGTTCTTTAAATTATTTGAAATAAAAAATATTTAAATCGGATTGTGACCAACTACCTTTCCTTTTGTTTGGATAAAAAAGAAATTGGTGTATTTGACCAACTACCTTTCCTTTTGTTTGGATAAAAAAGAAATTGGTGTATTTATACTCTCCTTTCTTGTATAGATTTGCTTTGTTCTGAGCTGCAAAAAGGGACCACAGTGATTTTCAAATTTTTTTGATTTGTCATTTTCCATGTCTGTATTTTGTGTTGGTGAAACGAATCTTCCATGTGATTGAGATTGTATTGGCTTTGGCAAATTTTAAATTAATTACTATTAATATGTACAGTGGTATATATGTGTGTTTGTGCTTTCCTTGAGTCGAGAGTTAATTGGAAACGACCTCTCTACCAGACAAGTAGGGGTAAAGTCTGTGTACACTCTAGCCTCCTCAAATCCCACCTGTGGGACAATACTCGGTATATGTTTGTTGTATTTGTATATATGTGTGTTTGTGCTTTTCTTTATTCGAGTTTCTAGCAGAAACAGTCTATCTACCTACCCACATACCCCACTTGTGGGACTATACTGGGTATGTTGTTGTTAACGTTGTATATAAGTGTTTTTGTGTGTGTTGTACTTTTAAAAAGCAACACAATATTAAGTGCTTGATGATGGTATTTCTTTAAGATCCATTTGAAGTTTGTGGAACATGAGAAAAAGTTAGTATCTTTTTTTGGTTGTAGGATAATGTTGTTTATTAGTCTAAATTTGGATAGCCTTTTTAGCTCAAGTAAATATATTTTTTAAGTGGAAAAGAAAAAAGTGTTCATTTGAATGTTTTGGTGTCTTTTGTTTTATGAAAAAATAGATAAGCTTTTCCTTTGTCTTTAGTTGGTGGATTGACTGCAAGTTTTTTTGATGTGACGAAACAAGAACAAATTTGTTGTACAATGGCTTAGCTTTTTAGTAACTTTGTTCCTAATTTATGTTTTTGTTATCAGCTAATGGAGTAGGAGAGAGGTAGACAACACACTCTGGGTTAGCTATGGATCATATACAGTCAAGGGAAAGTGATTTCGAGATAGATTTGGAGAGTGGGGGAACAACTAGTGATGAAGATGGCAGTTTTAACCATGATCTGACTGGTGAAACTTTTAATAAAGAGTTGTATAAAGCGGGGAATGGGTTTCGTGGAGTTCAATCGTGCAATGGATCTGTAAGGAACAAAGATGGTTCAAATACATATAACAAGATGTTGAGTGCTGATGAGCTTTCTGTTTGGTCTAACAAAGTCAAGGAAGAGATGGAAAATTTGGGGGACAACAAAATGGATATCGAGAAGACAAGGAAGCCAAAGCCTCCTAAACCACCTAGACCCCCAAAGGGTCCATCACTGGATGCCTCTGACGCTAAGTTCGTCAAGGAAATATCTGAGCTTGCTATATGGAAGCGTAGAAGGACCGAAAGAATTAAGGCATTGAAGAAAATTAAAAAGGAGAGTGGATCATCTTCGAAGATGAATATATTAGCAACTGTGATCACAATTCTGTTCTTCTTGATTATTATATTTCAAGGTACGTTTCATATCCTAGGACATCTGTTCTTTTAATTTGTCAGTTGTATTGAGAGTATGAACTTCTTCATAAAATTTATTATCATGAAGATCTTTTGAATATTCTTCTTTTGGCTTCTAAACCATGTATGTTGTTTTATTGCTGACCTCGTGTTTATTGCTGATGAAATTTTAACTCGTCAGCTGTATAAGTTCATTTCATTTGTTTTCGTTTCTGTTAATTAGCAGATATATTTTAGATAAATGCCTGAGGAAAATGAAGATCATAGCTCTTTGCTCCAAAGATACTGTGTGATTCAAGTCACAGTCCATTTAATTTGGAATAACTCAATTAAGCTTTGATGATTAAACTGTTGCAGGAGGATAGAGAAAGACGTGTTAGGATTTAGGATTTGCAATTTACTTGGAGAAATTATCAAGTGGTTTATCTTGTATGAAAGCTAACAGATTTTAGTGCTCATGCTATAGCTCTATGAGTTTACTGGTTGTCAATTCTTATTTTTCCTTCTGCTTTTCACTGTTCTCGTTCAATGTTCCTTATGAGAAGAAAAAGCATTATGAGTTGCTAAAGAAATTAAACAAATAAGGAGAAAGGGAGAGATCAAAATTCTAGCTTGCAGCAGTTGCCTTTATACAAAGCCATACGTCCTTCCTTGCTTATTCAAAATGCTTCGAATATTTCATTAGCTAAAAGCATGACGTCAACTTAAGTCTGTCATTATTAAGAGCCAAAACCTCTTGATTTGCAAGTTTAAGATTTCCTCTTCCTCTGGTTTAATCATATAATGTCAGCAGCTTACTGAAACTTGTTTTTTCCATTTTCCTTTATAGTCTTTGCATGAAAATCTTAAGCTGGTTGAAATTGGCACCCCTCTAGTGTTTCAATTGTAGTTGCATATATTTTGATGGCATTAAATAGGTTGTTTCTGGTTTTCCTGTTAGGTTTTAAAAGATGAGTAAATTGTGCTTAATGAAGCATGGCATATGAGATATCAATTTTGTAATGTCTGTTCAAAGATTTTCCTAATACGTAGTTGAACTTTCTTAGGTATATCACTGTTGTTGGAAGGACCATTTTCTCTAAATGAATTTTATTCTCAATGAAGTGAATCGTGATTATATTTTCTACTTTGCAGGTGTTTTGGGCTCTCGTGTATGATATCAGTGTGTATGTCGCCTTTAAATTCAGTGGTAGGTTCACGTACAATTTCTTTTTAACTTTTCTGTTCGACTGGTTTATGATGTGGCATCTCAAATAGTTCTCTTCTACCATTTTTTAAGTTTACCCAAGTCACAATTCACTTTAGATACTCCTGTCCGCTCACAGTCAGCCAGGGGCAGTTTTAGAGGGAGTAACTGGGGGCTTCCATCCCCGTAAGTTTCAGAATCATATTTTAACTCTTTCCCTTCCGTTTTCTGTACAAAAATATTGGTCGTGTGTTTCTTCCTCGAAATAGAAACGAGCTTTCACAAATATCTTAAGAGAAGCATGGTTTATTAGGCACTTAAACAACTACCGGACTATGACATTACCTTGCTTTGTTTTCCTCCTTATACACACAGGAACTTTACCATGCAACAACCAACTGCTTTACTGCAAGTCGAGAATGCTAGCATAGGGTTACTTGTCACTTTCGACAAGAAGGAAGCGCTCGATCATTGTACCATACATATTTTGTTTTAGTGTAAAGTGCCTTTACAAAAGTCTTGCTTGTAGTTTTAAAGTGCAACTCACAAGCGTGCTTTCTTATCCTCGAATATACACCCGGCCCAAAAACCAGAAATACAAACAATGATATCAGCACAAGAGAAGCAGGTTTGATCATTTACTAACTGTTCACTTCTTGCACCAATGCAGATCTGGGTTTGTGGATTTGGAATCACGGAGGAACTCGAACAAGTAAAAGCATTTTGAATCTTTTGGCAAATAGTGGCTGCTTATTGTACAGAAATGTAACAACTACCATGGATTTTGTAGAGTTCCTGATATATTTGTAGCTAGAAAAAGGTACTCTGATTACATGCTCCTGGGAGGCATGACTTTGGTGCTCTACTCTAGGAAACGAGACAAGCTTAGTAAAGGGGCCATCGCAGAGCTTCACTTGCGGAATAGAACTACCGTATCTTGGTTAGAGATATGCACGTTCTTAATGTATTGGTTATATTAACCCTCCATTTATGTATTGCACCTTTCCTCTACGCCATTCAATTTCACTGTGAGGTCAAACATCACACTTTTAACATTATATAACAAGATTTCCAAAAGAAAAAGAGATTGTGGCGTGTGTTGATAAAAGATTTTTCCCAGAAACAAAAACAATTCAACCAAACCCCATTGAAAGAAATCTTCAATTATTGCAATACTTCTAAAACAAAGGCCATAGCCTAATGAGCGTCTACTCCCTGTCCATATTGCTGATCTTTCCTGTTACTTCTATTCTAAAGTTACCCATTACATATCAAACTTACAAATATAACATTGTAATATGGGACGCATGCACTTATCAGTTAATACTCAATAGAAGGAAAATAAAGAGGGCATCCGTTATTGATGTATGCTTACAATGCAAATGCCTAATTTTCACTTTACTGATCAAAAGACAGTTCCAAACAAGGGCAAAAATCCCCTGATGCAGTTGGCTGCCCCTACGAAATTTCAATCCAAGTTACAAGACATGAGCTTCATAGCAAAAAGTTCTTCGTGAGAAGTACCACCAACAAAAAAAAAATTAATTAAGCTTTCACAGGCTCAGCTCTGGGCCTCCAAAGTCCCAGCCTATATTTGTGGGTGTATTTCAGTATCAGCTTCCTCTGCAACAGCAAAAGCAGTGTGTCATGAAGGGATAATGGATGCAAAAACACAGGAGAAAGAATTGTGGCTGTAATTCAAACCAGAGCGCCATCATCCATAGCATGCTATCAGATCGAAAATAAAATAACATATAACTAGTTCTAAGCACTAGTTCACTCATTTTATAGGGTTATCACTTTGGCGCAGATTAAAAACTGTTCATAGTGATCCCCCAAAAGAAAAGATTACTGTACCACAGACTAATAAGCATAAAATTCGGCCACCAGGAAACAGTAAACTTGATCTGATCAGCAAAATTTCCTCTTTCTTTGCAGTTTATTGGGTTTTGGTCTTAGTACAATATTGCAAAGTCAGAAAAATCTCTGGTATTATCAATCTAGAGTCCTGGTGTGGCTTAGTCGTTATAGTCGATGCTCTACCCTACACAACATTACGCAAAGTGAGCCAACTTAAACGTTCACTCCAAGCAATGAATTTACTTTCAACCTTCATATTTATGTGTGATAATTGGAGCGAAAAAGTAATTTTCTACATACAGTCCAAAAGTAATCAAGTGTTCATTATCCTCTATGATTATAGACATGCTTTTTACACTGAGTTGAGATTACAGATGTTTTGGAATACCCAAAAATTGTTATTAGTAAATAGAAACGAACCCAGGCTTCTCTTTCTAAACACCATCTTATAGTATAGCTCCGCCTAGTTTCCTAGCGCATCTAAAAGTTAGCACCCCATTTCCGTTGTCCTCGCTAGAATTCCCAACCCAAGATTTACTGTGAACCTCTGAACTGAAGAAAGCAAGCATTTTGTGCAAAATGATAGTGGTGTGAGATCTCATAAATTAACTTGGCAGTTTGGAGGGTAAAACTTCCAAATGTACTAAAAGTTTAAACTAACACAACGGAGTATTTGATCATCTCAATATGATAACTTGCAATAGGACATTATCTTTAATCACATTACATCATTTAATATAAATGTTTAAGCACACCACTAACACAACTTATGCTCTTCCCAGTAATAGCTCATCCTCAGCATGATGGACAGCCAACTACGAAATATTTTTTTGTTTTACAGGTAAAGTTACGAGGGACCAAACTTCTCCATGGACACATTATTCACTCAAGAACTCAGTTACCCACTAAATCAGATAGCTTTTAAAGCATAAAAAGAATATTTATGTCAATTAACATTTGGATGCAAAAACTTAAGAACCAAAAATGGATGTGCTAATGCATATCAGAAACAAAAGTGGATCCTAACGTTGATCATACTTGGTTATCATATCTAGAACTTTGTTTAAAAGACGTTTAGTCTCAAAAGTTACATCTTGAACGTGATCTTTTAACCAACTAATCTAATCAAAGAACATCTTATGAGAACTTAAAAGTGTCCATTATATTCTTGATGAAAAGACTTTAGGACTCTCTCTTTCTTCGGATTAGCAACAATGTGGGCCTATTGACGCTACCAAAGTGAAACTTTTAGGCCCAGACACATTATGCTACTCTATATACACAATGTCATCGCAAAGATGCTTTGAATTAGATATCTCATAAATACTTTTTTTAACAGGCAAGTAATGCATATATGAGAGAAAAAGAAAAGAAAATCTAGCATTAAGTTGGTGCTAGTACATTTACATAGTCAGAACCCTCCTATACCAAAAAACAAAAAGAAAGGGCTCCTTTTGCAATTCCTATCCTTGTAGTGAGTCAAGGAAGTCTACCAAGCTATTCTCATCTTTGACATCCTGAAGATTACACCAAAAAGCCAAAAGCATCTAAACTTAATCTTCTGTATATGATACTTTTTCTTCAAAACATCTTCCATTTCTTTGATACCATAATATCCAACAAACACAAGCTGGTATGGTTTTCCAAATCTCTCGTAGGTTTCCTTATTCCTTAAACACCCCAGATGGTCAGGAGCTCCCTCACTGTATGAGGAACGGTAAAAGGCATCCCGAATGGGTTGAAAATTAGATATCTCATAAATAGAGAGATGCAGGTAGATATGGAGAGGCCAGAAGTGTGGCATCGTCACAGTGAAATCTTCTTACAGCAGATTGTTGAAAAGGGAGTGCAGGGAGTTTCCTGACTTCTCAATATGGATCCGTGGATCACCGAGGAAAAATTTCCTCTTTCACCTGAACAGCAGTAGGGGCTCATCTTAACAGTTAACAGTGGAAAAGTTAAGGGGGAGGATAATCCAGATTATATGGTGCTTAATGTGCGAGAAGGCAGGAGAGGATGACAATCAGTTACTACTTCACTGCTTATTACATACAGATTACGCTATATACTGTGGAGTATATCCGAAGGTGCTATTGGTGATGCCAGCAACGGTAAGAAAGGTGCTTCTAGTATGGAAGTTCAGAAGGAAGAGGAGAACATCGGAAGTAGGTCTTTTAGCAGTTAGCACTCATGTGGATAATATGGAAATACTCGGGGTATAGGTCTAACCACCTCAACTCCCCTTTTTTGGCATGCTATAGTTATTAAAGTCTCTCGACGTCGTGAATGGGAGACTACCGGTACCATATCAACTATGAGGCATTTTTTAGGAGAGCGTTTAAAGGGGTAGGAAAACTTGATCCTACAGGTCACTAGGACGTTTTTTGTCTTTTATATATTGTTGGAGCACTTTTGTTTCTCTTGTTAGTGCTGACAACCGGATGTCTATTGTATAGTATCATATCTTATTGAAAGATTGTCCACTTCAGCCAAAAAAAAAGAGACAAGTATCATCTAAAAGCTAAACAATCTCCACTAGGCACTAACTTAACAATTTACAACTTTAACAAGCAAATAGTTCAAAATATATCGCAAACGAATTGAAAAATAAAAACGCTCACAATATTAGCTCTTTCAAATCCTTAATCCACGATTCTTAACATTACTCATCATCACATCTACAATTAACCACCGAAGATTCTTTCTCTTTACTAGAACCAAGACTACAACTATGCGTTTTATCATCCTGACAGAGGAAACAATCACACAGATCTAAGCCCTCTGGTTTTGAAGAATTACTTCAAAGCTGGAAAGCAGTTTCCTTTTATTTTCTCTTCACCTCCCCCACCCCCTCAATTCCTCAAACCCAGTGCGGAGACACCTTATGCTAAGGACCGGAAAATTACACTATTTAACTAGGTCGGAATTTTAGTTTTCTGTATATATACTATACGTTACGTGTGTCTACTTTTTTCAATATTGTGACAACCTTTAATAAAATTCCTGGCTCCGCAACTGCCCAAACCAAAAAAATAACAACTACCAGTTTCCAGCTAAAGAGTACCCTAGTGCAATGGAACATAATATCAGAACAATCCAATAACACAATCTTCCATCACGCAGTTGTAACAAAGGAAAAGAAAAGAGAGATTTTCAGAAGAAACTGCTGTCAATTTGTTTTATTTTACTGAAAAAATATTGCACAAATGAAACAAAATTAAAAAGGAAAAGGAAAAATACTGACATGTTTACAAGGGATACCAAGTTTCTTGAGCTTAAGAGTGCGAGTAACAAGAAGCTTTGAGAAATCTCCAATCTCCGATTCAAGCTTCTCAACGTGGGTCTCTACTCCCTTCCCTACTCCATTCAAAAACTCTGGAATCCCCACTTTCACTGCACCCACCCCACCATCTTTGTTATCATTCCAAAATAGGCAAAAAGTATAAATTATTTTCACATCGGTTAGGTTGAAATAGAATTACAATTACCTATATAAGGATTGGATTTGGAGGAAAAGGTAGCGAACCCAGATGGGACAGAGTTTGAAAGTAATCTTCTGTTAGAAAATAGAATTTGCCTCCACGCCATTGTTGAGCCTCCTCTCGATTAAGCTTCTCCGGCTGCTTCCCCAAACAAAACCCTCACAGTAATGTGGAAAGATGATAAAATGATCAAAATAGTCCTGGATGTATTGGGGTTGCTTTGTTTTGATCCTTTATGTAACACCTTCGGTAAATGTAACCCCTAATGTAGATAAAATAGATGTATTTGGTCCTAAATCCTAATCTCAAAAATTTACGGATTTTTAAATTTTTTGCTGTTAAGTTTTAACATTTTGGAGAAAAGTTTATTTCTCACAAAAGTCTCTCTTCATTAGTATTTTGCAAACACATGTAGTGGCATGTATCGCAAAGTTATATTGCTCGAGTTCTTTTAAAATATCAGAGGTACGTGTTGAATTTTCTAAAAATACATTATTTTAAAAAAATTCAATATCAATAAGATGATATCTTTGAAGAGTTTAAACAATATAACCACAAATTGTTGAAATAAATAGCAAAAATTAGAAAATCGATTAGCTTTAGGATTTAGGACCAGATGCATCCATCTTTTACCTACATCATGGACTATATTTGTTAAGGGTGATACATGAAGTACCACAAAAAAAAAAGCAATCATAATACATTAATGACCATTTTTGGTAGTTTTCTCGCGCAAAGATGGAATTTCGCCGGCTTAATCACTAAGAACTCCACTACGCAAGGAACAAGAACATCGTCATTGTAATATACTTTTCTTTTTCATGAAAATTAGCAAATGTATAAGATGGATAGAAATTAGGCATAATTTTTGAAAAAAATAATTCGGGGTTTAAATTTGTTTAAACATCAATTAAGGAACTTATTGGAAGGCCTTTTTAATTACATGTTTTTTCTAAAAAAAATTGAATGAGGACTCGAATACTTGATCCCAAATTGTTTTTTTCTTTTTGCCAAAGAAGATAAGCTAACTATTTTGAGCTTACTGAAAGTTTATTCACCTCTGATTAAAAACAAATAAAAGAAATTATGAAAATCTTGATTAATTATAGATTGGCTCTTTGAGTTTTTACCATGTTAAAGAAGATTGATTCTACACCTTATAATTCCTTTACCTGTGTATTATTACTGGTGGGAACTTGATCTTTAAATGGGCTCCATGGCCCAACAATATATTGGATAATCTGTTGAAATGCATTTTTGACTAAATTGATATGGATTAAACAGAACACGGATCCAATAGCCACTTTGCACAAGGCCCTACGCCACATCAATAGCTTTCCTTCATTTTTCTTTAAAAGTTGGCCCTTTTACTTGTCTTTGTTTCGCTTTACAAGAATCAATTTAATTAGAGATAAGGACAAAAAAGGCCACTCGATGAAAAATAATTTCAACCGAATGACCCCTGAATTGGATTTGTCAAATTGTGGCCTTTTGTTGACTTTTCAATGCCACATTCTTTCCTTTTTGCTTGTTGCTTTATTCTTTCTTTCTTTCTTTCTTTTTTTAAAAAAACCTTTATTGTAACTATTTGTTTTTTAAAAAATCATAGTTCTTTTTTTTTACTGCTTTTCTTTGTTTTTATTTTTTGATACCTTTTTTTAAAAAAAAAAATCTCTTTTTTTAACAATCAAATAAAAACGAGAGTATTTTTCCGAATATAATTTTAAAAAAAAAACATATTTTTTCTATACAATCAAAAAAGAACAAAAAATGTTTTCTCTTTTATTTTTTAACAATCAAATAAAAAAATCACAATTTTTTATGCAATAGTAATATAATTTCTATACACATCTTATACAGATACATATTCTACACAACAATGTTACAATTCTATACACATTTTATAAAGATACATATTCTATACAACAATTCTATAGTTTCTATACACATCCTATACAGTTTCTATACACATCTTATACAGTTTTTATATAAATCTTATACGTATATATATTTTATACAATAACTATACAGTTTCAATACACATTCTATACAGTTTCTATACACATCTTATACAGTTTCTATATAAATCTTATACATATACATATATATTTTGTGCAGATACATTTTTTATAAAATAACTATACAGTTTTTATACACATTTTATGTAGTTTCTATACATATATCTTATATAGGTACATATTCTATTCAATAATTATATAATTTTTATAAAAATGTATTTAATTTTTATTTTTTATTTTATAAAAAAAGCAGATTTTTTAGCCCAAAAAATTGGAGCGAAAATAAAATAAAATAAGGACCCGAATGACCCAAATTATGAAATGGTCAATATGTGGTATTAATTTGGCCGATAGACCATGTATTGTCCAATGGCCAAACATGAACCATTATTTTTTTAAAGTGTCAGCCCATGTCCTTTTCCCATTTAAAATTAATGAGTAACTTATGAAAAAAACCACATCTTTAGAACCCATTACTCTTTAAAACACCAGTTTACTTAATTACATTTTTTTTTTACCATTTTTCATACTTTGGATACATGCATATTTCATGCTGATTGTATGTATCTCATATACATGGACAACTAATTATAGAAATTTTAATTAATCAAATCCCTTAATATAAGGTGGAAATCAAAGCATGTATATGTGTTTAATTAATTTTATTTTTTACTTTTTAAAAATAATAAATTCATTAATTTCATTAATATAAGACGAAAACATGTATATCTTGGTTATATAATTTAGTTACTTTTCATCTAATGTATCATTTTATATGTATCTAGTATTAATTTCATGTATATTTTAATATGTATCAATTATTAATTTCATGTATATGTTTATATGTACCTAATATAAATTTCATGTATTTATTTGTATGTATCTATTATTAATTTCATATATATGTTTATATGTACTTAGTATTAATTTGATGTATCTAGTGCCAATTTCATACATTATATCCAAAATTAAAAATACAGAGTATTAATTTGATGTATCCAATATAATAATGAATTGATGTATCCAATACTAATTTCATACATTATATCCAAAATACATATATTTATAATCAACTTAATCTAATGTATCCAGTATTAATTTGATGTATCCAATATAAATTTCATACAGTTAATCCAAAATACATGTATCTAGTATCAAGTTGCCCCATTGAAACTTTCAGTACATGTATCTGTGCATAGATACATGCTTAAAAGAAGAAGAAGAAGAAACACAAATCTGACAGAGATACATTCGTATGTACATGAACAAACACTAAGTTTCATATTCAATATGAATTAGTAGATTATGATACATGGGTACGCAGCAAGAAAATCACAAAAAAAATGTAAACTCCGTCCAGATCTGAAAATAGGCATAGAGGAGATGGAGTTTTCCGGCCAAATCTGATAATTTTCTTCCAGATCTCAGAGTTGCCTTCTTCCTCCACATGACTCGTGGCAGTGATAGTCGTAGCGGTGGCTAGGGTTTGATGATATATGAAGGCCCTTTGTTGGCCATTAATGGGGTTTTCAAAGCTATGCAGCCAAAAACAAAAGATTTTAGAAATTAGGTTTGAAATTTGTTGATTTCATTTGCAAAATTAGAATTGAAAACTTGAATATATTATAGATACATGAATAATGGTTCAATCATCAACAAAACTCAACAATTTTAAGCATATAACCATCAAAATATGCTATTAATGATGGAAATTCCTTTGTTTAAGACGATGAAAGAGAAATAATGGCAGATTTTTTTTTTACTGTGACTATGAAGAATTATGTTTGAACTATGACAGTTGCCGTACCAAATCTGGGATATGGATAAGGGAGGGGTGCGATGTATCTGGGGGATGAAGGTTTTTTTTTGATAAATTATTGTAAAAAGTGTAATTAAAATAAAGTAGTGGGTTATTTAGTAGATATGATAGGCATGTATGTTTATTTAGGTAGTTTTTTCTCCTTAATTAATCTTCGAACTAAATTGAATTAGATTAGTTCAATATTTTAAATTTAAATATATAAAAGATAATATGAAAAATATTATAAGTTGTATTTTTCTCATATTAATATGATGAAAAAATATATCTTAAAATATTGATTTGGTCAAAGTAGATGTAGTTTGACTCTTAAAAAGCTAATATGCGAACGGAGGGAGGGAGGGAGTAGTTAAATGAATACCAGATTCTTGTAGAATATATAGAAAATGACCACGGAGTTGGTTAGTGGAAGAAAAAGAGATGATCCCTATATAAAGGAGGAGACAATGCAAAATTCTGGAAATTTGGGGCATGTTTTAGCCATTAGAGAAACTTAGCTGGCTTATTTAGCGGCTCAATTTGCGCAACACCACTCACTAATTTGTCTTTTTTTTCTAGTTTCTGCCTGTCACTTTGACATTACCTATAGCATTTTGAATTTATTTTCCCGCTATAAGTTATCTAACACCAAAACATTATTTATTACTCATGTTTCACTTTTTGTTTTTTCGAGATTCAAAATATATAGATTTAAATTAATAATAGAGTACATTTTTGGTAGTATATTAGGACCTTTTTTAATAGAGGGGGAAGAAGAAGAAGTTGCAAGAGGTATTGTCTAAAGTTGTGAAACAAAAATAACAATAAACAACCCGAAATTTATTTTTCTCGTGTCTTGTCTCTTTGGTAAATAAACAATAAAGTGAACACGCTAATAAATTTTAAATTTACAGTAGTATATAAACTATTACAAATTTATAAAAATATATAATAGCTAGTCGTGAATGTTACTTGTTTTTGTGAATGTGAGAAGTGGCTTCATACCATTTGTGTTTCCATCACAAAATATGACTTTTAGTTTTTTACAATGTGTTCGAGGGATATATAATATAAAACAGTTCACCAAACGTTCAACAGGAAATTTCTCCCTCCATTTCAAAGAAAACCTTTCTCGATAGGAACAATATAGAAATCTGTCACTTTCGACACTATTTTTTTGGGTATTCATCATTCATCAAAATTAAATCACAAATTTCCCAGACTTCTTTTCAGTAGTAGGTAGGAGGGGTAAGGTATGTGTATATTCACTTGTAAGATTATATTAGATATGTTGTTATTGAAGTTTATTTGATTTTCTGTAATTGACCACACCTTCTCTGAGTTCTTAAGAATTGGAACTACATTAGTAAAGTTACACTCTTCATCGTGAACACATTTGTTAAATGTTCTCTAATAAGATGCAATTGAAAATTTCAAATGAGTAATGAAATTTGTATGTATTGCACAATAGTGTAAAAATTATAGGGCGAAATGTTATAAATAACGAAAACCGACACCTTATATACAAGGAGGAAAAGGTATTAGACATCCATATAAAGGGAGAAAAAAGGACCTTATAGGCTATTAAGCTATATAGTTCACACTGAGTTTTGAGTACTTAAGCTTCATTAAAAAGGTAAAAAGAGGAGAAAAAGTAAAATAGAGTACCCCGGGTACTCTTACCTAATTGACAAAATTACCCTCAGCCATATGTCCACCAGTCACATCACGGCACTCTCCACGTGCTGGATACAGCCTCAGCATCCTCCCCCAATCGTCAACTACTCGCCGGAATGTCCAAAAGCCGGTCCGGCCGACTAATCTTCCGGCTATACCGCTATAGAAACTTCTATAACTACGTTAGACATATAGATAAAGGATCAATTTAGATAGTACATCCACAGAAAAGGAAGAAGAAACAGAGCATGGAGACGAGAGCAACAGATTCAACGGCGGAGATGATAGACCAGACTATAGAATCAACGATGTTGAAAGGCAAGTCAAGGTGAGGCCATGTCCACTGCCGAGGGGAGAAAGCGAAGCTGATGCTACCCCATGGAAACGAGGACGACGAAACGACGCCGTCGTGGCTTCTCGGACTCCAATTCGGCGTGAAATACGAAGTGAACAGCCTTGGCCAACGCATAAACGACGTCGGAAGTGAAAAACTCACTCGGATCCACCTGAAAGCTGACGTGGACGACCGCTGCCACCCTGACTCCGCCATCTATCTGGTTCGTTTTTTCTAATTTCTGTTGGAGATATTTTTATTTGGCGAAAAGGAATAGAATATTTCAAGTATATATTCTTTGTCACAACTCACAAGAGGATTCTAGCAAGTGGTAAAGTTGGGGCTCACCTATATATATATATATATAAAAAAAATCAATCTGAAACTATTTTACTGTGTTCTGTTTGAACGAATAGAGAAATGAAATTTGATAAGTTGACAGAATTCTTCTTCTTCTAAATTAACTTTGGTCCCAATGAGTTCTTACATTTGTGGCCCCTAGTTTTAAAAAAAAGCATTTTAAGAAATTAAAAAAATTAAAAATATTAGGTAATTTATTTTCATCGATTTATGGCCCCTAGTTCTTACATTATGATTATTAAAAAAACAATTAAAAAATATTAGTGTAATCTGAATAAGAACAAAGTTTAATTATAACCAAACGACAGATTTTTTGAAAAAACAAGATAATGTTGCCTGAAAAGATATTTTCTCGTTCAAACATGCAACTTTGCCCAAAACATATTTCCTTGAAATTCTTGTAAGACTAAAAATCAAAACTATACCCAAGCCATCATCTAAAGGCCTGTTTATACATTAAATCAGGTTGATTTGAAAATTTTATTTGAATATGTAAATTCAAAATTCTCAAGTTGTATTTTTCTCATAAATTTTAAAGCTCCAGAAATTTTGAGAACTATCAAAATTTCTCTAACTCTTTTACAATTTTATAACCAAATAAGCATAATTCATAAACAAGGTATTAGAATACTCTAAAACACCATATTAATGAATCACATAAATATATCCATGTTCCTTTTATAAATAAGGGGGTTATTTAGTAACTGGTTAAAATTATACATGTATTAGTAATACATAGATTAGTTATGAGAAATATATGTATTATTTTATGTAGGAATTAGTTATTGAGAGTTTAGTAATTTATGTATTAGTTATTCCACCTTCTATTCTGTATAAAAGAATACATAATTTCTCTCATAACTTATACGTATATTAGTTGTGCGAATTTCTAAATTGCAAATCAAACACCGTATTAATCTTATACATGACTAACTTACTTGTTAACCGGCTACCAAATGGTATTATTTATGCGGAATTTAATACATACCTGCTTGATTCACCTGCAAAATCAGTTGTCAAATGATCTCGAAATACTTGCGATTACATGTTGTTGCAAAGTTTCAAATGCATACAAATTTATAAAGATTCACTAGTCAACAATAATAGTAAATAACTATTCTTTATTTAATCATTCAACATAGTACATATAGTCTCTTCACGTCGAACATAATTTTTTTTGGTGCAAATTTCATAAAAACAACCCTAATTTCAAATTAAAACTTGAAATTGGAACTTAGATCATATGGCCAAACGCCTAATTAATAAGTATTTGATACATCTCTTTTCGTGATTGGCATTTTCTCACATCAGAAATGATCCGTCACATAGACTATACTATTTAATAGTAAGGAGTACTATTTAATTATATTTATCATAGCATATTATTGCAACCCACGTCTAAAATAAATGCTTGTTGAACTCTTGGTTGTCATCGAGTTAGAGCAAGTATTTTGAACATCAATTATTAAGACTAGATTGATAGAGTACTATTATAGTTCTATTTTTTTTAATAGTATTATAATTCTGGTTGTGAATTTGTGATGTTGCACTTTAGAGTACAATTTGCAAATCTATTCACAAAAGCCATCATATTTGAGTTATAGATAATGAAGGCGACAACTCACTTTAATAAAGTTAAACAGAATTGCTGTGCGTGATTAGTTAGACCAGAAAACACATGAAATACGACTCAGTAATATTGGATTAAATTAAAATATACCACCAACATAATGTCTTTATTAATTAAACAAAATTAAATTATATAATATAAGTTTGTCACATGTTAATTATTTAAGTTTGCATCATAGGACACACGTTTAGATAAATTTGCCGTTTTTCTGGTCTAACCTTTCCGATCTATATGTCTTTTCTTCGTGTGTGTTGAGCTTTTAATAACTATAGTTAAAAAAAATAAAAATACTCCTAATAGAGTACATTAAGGGGTCGTGTTTGGTTGATTATGTGATGGTATTTGATTACCTGACATAACTAATTTCAACATAAATTGTATAAAATAATGAGCAACACTTCCTCGTATGGTCACTAAAGCAGGCTTTTTTAGCCGCTTCGATTGTTAAAACTCACTTCACATCAACAGAATGATTAATATTTGGTTGGTCGTATTAGAAAATATTATCATTGTGTTATTTAATGCAATGTTTGGTCGGTGATATCCAAGATAATATCCGGATTAAGTTATACGGGGATAATTTTATTCGAGGTAGAATCTGAAACAAAATACGTGTAAACAATACGAGAATGGCATCATTTAAAGACAAAATTACCCTTCATAGTCATGGTAGGGTGAAAATGAGTCTCTTCTTATAAGCTGTGTGTCTTTTTTTGGTGAGGAAATCTGTCTTATATATAGATGCTCGTGAGTTGTGTCTTTTCAATTTCAGTAAATTATACTAACTTCCAAATATATAAAGTCATTATTTCACATCCTTTATTGAGATATTTCTTATAAATATGTTCCATTTGGCAGCTCTAGTTTCCCTCCAAATTCCCTGTGATTCCCAAATTTGCCTCCAAAATTTCACATTTTCATTCGGACAGATATTTCAAGACATTTTTCGATGATATTTATGTTCAAAACTATATCTCATGTGATTGCACCACGTTAAATCTTTCTTATCTTTCGATGTTTCCACGTTAGTTATTTGTAAATGCATTTTGTCTTGTGAAAAAATTTCAAATATACGCATCATATTTGCGATTTATCGTATAATATGTTTGTTGTTTACCTTTTGGTTCATAGGAGCCCACATTTTTATTTTTCCTTTCAAATATGCCCTCCGACTAATAGTTTTACACCGAAAAAAATTAGTCAAGTCACGTTTGGAGAAAAAAAGAGTTAGATTACATATAATTTATCATCATATTTTTGTTTTTCTTCTATTTTTCTTTGTTCTCTTGAAGTATAACAACAATTAAATAGAACAAAAATTTCAGAAAAACAATTTTTATCATGAAATAATAAATATTTTTTAAGAATCGTATATTGGGTTGAAGTTCTTAAATACGAGTATGTAAAAAAAAAATTAAAAATAAATGAAGAAATTGATTATTGTGATTGTTGTCATGCAAAAAGAAAATCAACAACATATCAATTTTCTTTCTGTTGAACTAAATTTATGCATATGATTATCTTGAAGAAATTGAAAGAGAAAAAAGTTATTTGTCATCTGTTGAGCAAAGAGGAATGTAATAGTAATTCAGTATTGAGAAGCAAAAGATAGATGTGCTATAAATGGACATTATGTCGCTACATGGGGATGAAGAGTCCTTATTTATAACGACTCAATTTCTTTGATGTAGCACAGTGCGTAACAAGTTGAAAGTACATAGTGATATGGTTGTTTTATAAAGAATGGACAAATTTCTCCGGAGATAAAAATACTAAGTAATATATATAGTACATCTTATACGTATACATATTTTATACAATAACTATACAGTTTCAATACACATTCTATACAGTTTATATACACATATTATACAGTTTCTATATAAATCTTATACATATACGTGTTTTATACAATAACTATACAGTTTCTATATAAATCTTATACATATACATATATATTTTGTGCAGATACATTTTTTATAAAATAACTATACAGTTTTTATACACATTTTTTGTAGTTTCTATACATATATCTTATATAGGTACATATTCTATTCAATAATTATATAATTTTTATAAAAATATATTTAATTTTAATTTTTTATTTTATAAAAAAAAGCAGATTTTTTAGCCCAAAAAATTGGAGCGAAAAATAAAATAAAATAAGGACCCCGAATGGCCCAAATTATGAAATGGTCAATATGTGGTATTAATTTGGCTGACTGGCCATGTATTGTCCAATGGCCAAACATAGACCATTATTTTTTTAAAGTGTCAGCCCATGTCCTTTTCCCATTTAAAATTAATGAGTAACTTACAAAAAAAACCACATCTTTAGAACCCATTACTCTTTAAGACACTAGTTTACTTAATTATATTTTTTTTAATCACTTTTCATACTTTGGATACATGCATATTTCATGCTGATTGTATGTATCTCAGATACATGGACAACTAATTATAGAAATTTTAATTAATCAAATCCCTTAATATAAGGTGGAAATCAAAGCATGTATGTGTTTAATTAATTTTATTTTTTACTTTTTAAAAATAATAAATTCATTAATTTCATTAATATAAGACGAAAACATGTATATCTTGGTTATATAATTTAGTTACTTTTCATCTAATGTATCATTTTATATGTATCTAGTATTAATTTCATATATATTTTAATATGTATCAATTATTAATTTCATGTATATGTTTATATGTACCTAGTATAAATTTCATGTATTTATTTGTATGTATCTATTATTAATTTCATATATATGTTTATATGTACTTAGTATTAATTTGATATATCTAGTGCCAATTTCATACATTATATTCAAAATTAAAAATACAGAGTATTAATTTGATGTATCCAATATAATAATGAATTGATGTATCCAATATTAATTTCTTCATAGTCCTCCACTTTGCTTCACTCCAATTAAAGACCCAGATGATGACAATGACTTCCACACTGCATGGACATATGCCATTTTAATTCTGTCGGCAGCTTGCAATAATAATTATTTCAATCTAATTTGTATTTTTAAACTAATTAAATCGTCATAAAATGATAATTGTTATAGTAAGGACTTTAAGTTACTTGAACACCACTTTATATCAACGCAATTTTGAACTTTTAGGTTTAATTACTTTGATCTGGTATAAATACACGGTACACATAAAATATACTTTACGTGTAATTAGAATGCCAGAGTGGTCATAAATGTATAATGTCTAATATTTGTATCAAGAAATCTATATTAAATATGTATAAATATTTAACTACGGACCTAACAACTAAGACAAACTATAAGTTCGATTAATGCGTTCAGAACGCTAAATTCCAAATTTTGATTCGGCCTCAGCTTAATACTTATTGTAATTAAAAACGAAATAATAATGAAAGCCTAGTTTATGTGTTTACAAATGGAGCCTTAGTAATTAAGACACATGGAAAAGTCAATATCGTCATGTCCTATTTGTTTGAAGAATTGGTAATTTGTATGTTCATACAGAACTACCAAAACCTATTCACTAAGAAAAAGACTTGAGATGTTGTGAACTGTTAACATTAAACGAGTGATGTATGCCACGTGCTGTGGACGTTACAATTTATATAATCTAATGATGTATGCCTTTTCAATTTCATTATTATATGTGGACGTCAAGCTTTCAAGATATTCAAGACCTATGCAGATCCTTCTACCCAATGATATGGTACTTTCGACGCAGAGTATAGATTTATACTATTAAAACTAATTAAGATTATTAAGAAGGCATGTTAAAATAAATTTAATGATAAAAATCTCGCGTGTTGAACCTATAAAATTTAAAATTTGGATTCGCCTTTATACCCAACTTCTAGTCTTCCTCCTCAGTTTCATTGTAACTATCTACATCAAATATTTATTGACATAGTTACTTCGATCATTACTAATAATCCGAGTGTCATGTAATATTGTTGAAATTTAGTTACTTTTATTGTTAAAGTAATGAGTAGTGTAGAAATTATTGCAATTGTTCTCGATAAAACGTGCTAGACGAATATACACCTTTGTTAAAGGAGATCCCATATAGTGTATTACTTCAGATTTCAATGTAAGAGTGTTAACAAGAGAGTTGCTCGGACGGTAAGCATCTTCCACGTCCAAAGGAGCAAAAAGAATGATAGCCCAAGAGAGGAGAGGAGTAAAAAAATGAGCTAAAAAACATGTAAGAGTGAGATCCTGGCCTTTGAAGCCATATATAAAGGGCACTGCAAGATTGTCATAATTACTTCATGATTTGTGGTTGATATAAACAATATAAAATCCTACATTGAACAATTGCCAAAAGATGTCTATGACCAATTGAGTATATGGTAATTTTCCTAGTTGTTGGAGTTCATTGAACAATAGTCTGTAAAAGATGGTGTAAACAAAAAAAGTAAAAGAAGATGATTTGATTATATAACATTCATACCATCACAGTTTGGCAAGATTTTTTTTATGATAAAATAAAATATCAAATGTTGTCTAGTACCACTCTGTCTTTTGATACTGCAAAAGCTTACATTAATACACTAGATTACTTGGTTGTGAACAGATATTCTTGAGCAACATTTAACCACATATTATGAATTCAAACCAAAAATATAGAATCCTGTAGCTCACACAAAAAGCCAGCCAAAAGAACACTCTTGTAACGTGATGTTTGGAAGTTCAATGAAAATTTAGAAACACAAACTAAACCATTATATTTTCAGACAATTCAAAAGGCCTTTGTGCCAGACCAAAAACCCTGACCCTTGGCAACAAGAAGATCCAATTACATAGTCTAAAGTTGTGATCCACGAGTGAAGAGACCTATAAAACAAAACAGACTCACTATAATCTTCTAGCCAAACTTGAATCCACCTGCAGGAACATTAGGCTGGTTGTTTCCGAATTGGAAACCTTGCTGATTTCCATCAACACCATCGGGGAGGTTTTGCTCTTCATCTTCTTCAGCCCAGTATTTCTCCAAGATCTTTACGGCCTTCTCATATATCTCATTGTTGTCGTGAGTTTGGAGATTCTCAATCTTATCCAATCCATCACATTCATCGATCATTTGTGCATACAAATTGATTCCACCATTCGCGCCAGCTTCTTTGTCCACCTCGCCCACCTTCAGTATATTCTCGAGCCCCTCCAAGCATACTGTAACGATTCTGGGATCTGGACAAATGAGGAGATCACATAGTGGCTTAATGCAACCTTGACTTGCCAAGAACCTGCAAATAGGATAAACAACAGATCCTATTAATAAAAACCGATTGCACCATTAGCATGAAAGAGACAGCTTCTGACCCCATTGACTCCTCTTATCCCCAATAGAAAGGGAAGTCTTTCAACTCGTGACTGAAATGCTCGTCTTTCCATGGTCGCACGGTAATCCACAATTTGCTCATTCAAAAACCTACGAGCTATTCTCTTAAAAGATTTCAAAACTCTTTCCAGAAGTATTGGAAATCCTCTAGAATGTCAAGATGATAAGTAGACCAGCACTCATTAGTTATCAGTTCGTGTTTCAAAAGCAGGAGCTTTACCTATTTTATCACAAGATAACACTCCAATAGAATATCTATAAAGAGTGCCTGATCATCATTTATCAAATAAGAAAGTCTGCTGTTAGTTTTGCTCAAGCTTTCAAGAATAGTTATTTACTTACAACCTCATTAAAAATCATATCGACTCGGGTTACAAGAAGAGTATGACCCGATCATAAGTCATATCAGATAAACAGCAGAATTAAAGAACTCACAGAGAGTATACAGACAAAGAACAAACCTAATCTGGTCATTAGATCCTCCAGAGGTAGCATTTGAGATAGCCCATGCTGCCTCCTTCTTAATGTCAAATTCTGCATTTTGCAACAGGTGTACCAAGGGAAGAAAAATATTCGCCTCAATAACAGCCTGTTTAGAAGGAAATAAGCAAGTGCATTAGTAGCAAGACTCATACAAAGAAAAGAATATTTGAAATTCCTGAATCAATTTATTTCATCCTGGAAAGGGGAAAAAGAGAAGGCGAAAAACTTGACCAAAAGGAAGCGAGCTTCTTAATGAAATAAGCAACTTCTTAGTAGACATCTTCCCATCGCGTAACACTCCGGTAGCACTTCTTCATTTCAACAATCATACTCTAAGCATGTGCTCTTCATTTATCATACCATTCTCTGGAGAGTCGAGCTCAAGTATCTAATTGTGTATATTTAGGTAGCACAAGTCCATCTAATCAATTTCACTCTTATGATACCTCGACTTGCAGCGCAGATTATTGCTTCTACTTATCCAAAAACCTTGGTTTCTAAAGTGCTTCTTTGTAGTCTAAGCTTCTGGTTGATACCCTCACTAGTTTCATCAATTAACACAATATCATCCCCAAAGAGCATATACCACGGGAACTCATCTTGTGTACAGTTTGGTTAGCTCATTCATATTTAGGATAAACAAATACGGGTCCACTGCAGATCCTTGGTGTAAGCCCATTATTATGGGAACTTTTGTTGTATGTCCTACAATTGTTCAAACACTTGTAGGAGTTGCTTCATACATATCCTCTCCTTTTTTCATGAGGAAAAAGTAGCTCCTTTGTACATATCCTTAAATAATAATTTCTTTGTCCAAATAATTATTATTTGTGTTCAACCACGCGCAATCCCGAATTAGTCGAGGATGGCTTATGACTCCTATCCATTCTGCTTTTTCCTTTTTATACTTTATACATCTCTTTCACATTTCTGGAATACTTTCTGAGTTCTTTAATTCCAAATTAGTCAAAAAAAAATGTAAGATGAAATTTGTTCTCGACGCTGCCTGCATTTCCTTACCAATATTCAACAATCTCCAACCAGTGAGTCTCTTTCATTGTCTTGGGTAGCACCTAGGCAAGGTTAAATAACAAGAATACAAGCTTTTCTAACTAGTTGCTCATACCAACTACGCATCCAATGAAAAGTAATTACTGATTCACACAAAACTCTTAAGAACCCAAAAGATACATCTTTTACCATCTCAGCGTGGAAATGTTCAAAAGGAAAAAAGCAAAGAGGAAAAAGTACAAGAATTTAAGAACAGAAGTACATATAAAACAGTGCATAAATTTGGAAGAAGAGAGACACACCAAATGTAGGAAGAAAATTAAGAGTTAAAATCCAATAGACCAGTAATGTAATTATTCCTAAAAGTGTTACGAAGTCAAACATGAGGAGAGGTCTCTGAAATTATTCCTAAATTTTATGCTAATCCTTGACCTATTGAATCACCAGAAAAGGGGGAAAGTGCAATAACAAAACCACCTCAACCAAGCCCATCAAACCCTCAGAAAAGGAAAGGGTCAAAGACAGGTGTAAAGCATAGTCTACCTACTTCTGGAAGGTCATTGAATAATAAAACAGAAGTACCTGACAGAGCAAAAACTCACAACTATGTCTCGCATCTAGAAGACGATAACAGGGAGCTTGAGAGCTCAGAGTGTGGAAACAAGAGAGAAAGAGCAAGGCAATAATTAGCATTAAGCACAGAGTTTCCTCAATCCCAAATCTTTTTAGGTACTTAGCTTCCGTGCAAACAACTTAAAAACACATTTGATGTAGAATTGCTATATATAAACCTTATTTCCACTTTAGATAACAAACCAGTAGTTTGGGGATTTACTGAGGCAAAAAACTGTCAACTACTCCATCCAAAGATATGACCTGGCAGCAGATTAATAAAATAAGAAGCACTTAGTGGAATGAAGATATACCTGTATTTGGGCTCTGTTTCCAGCAGTGATATTAGAGATTGTCCAACATGCTTCCTTCTTGATGCTTTTCTTGTGATTTTGAGTTAACAATTGATAGAGACATGGCAAGACTTGGTTGTCAATCACATACTGAAATATAAATACCAGTAAGTCAATGTGAAAATAGACCGAAAGAAAGAGAAAAGAAGAACACTTTCTGAACACTTAAATCAATATCCAAGTAGCAGCAGAGGTGATATTAGCAGAACTGTCCAATTTTTCTGATTATAAAGAATACACAACTTCATCCTGAAAGACAAAGTGCCATAAAAAAATTCTGGCAATATGTTACCCAGAACTTCTGTTTTGCTCAATAAACAGATTCACATGATGCTAAATATGGATAACATAATCAACTGCATAACATTTTTCATATTATTTAGATTTTTGATGTGGATATAGAGTTGACCTGAAACACAAAGTGCAAAAATAATTTGAACACGATAAAGTAATATCAACAGCATTCATTCGGACAGAGTATGACGTCGCATTACCTGCGTTTGAGCATCATCACCAGTAACAATATTTCCCGCGGTCCGGAGAGCAGGTATGAGAACGGTAGGCGATGGATGACTTCATAGGACAAGGAGGGGAAAAGGCAAGGTTAGCATCAAATCAGCTGGAATTTCATGGAAATGCATGCATAAAGTTGGACGTCAAGAGCAATCTCCAACCCCCTAAACGCATGGACGCAGACTAATTTAAAGCAAAACAATGATTGTAGAGATAGTTGGCACTTACAGAAGAAGCTCCACTAGTCGTGGACAGACACCTGCATCAATTACAGCCTGAATCTTATCATTTGGGCCATCAGATAAATAAGAAAGAGCCCAGCAAGCATCTGTCAAGACTTCTTCATCATTCATGTGGATAAGTTGTTGAAGAACGGGTAATGCAGGTTTGACCTATAAAATACACTCTCAGCCAATTATTTCTGAAATAAATCTTTACCTATCTAGATAGATCCGGAAACAGTACAATATTATAAGATACAAAAATGCTGTCATTAGTAAGGAAGCATAATTTAAGTCCACATACTGCCTCAAATGGTGTTGGTGGTTTGCCTCGACAAAAGTTAGAGAGAGTCCATGTTGCATTTCTTAGCATTGAAAGCTTTGAGTGTTCATTCAACTGAGCTAGCAATGGCATCAGCGCACCCTGACTTAGAACAAGATCTCTACAACTTGGGGAATCACCAGCAACATTGCCCAAAGCCCAGACTGCCTGTTTAGTAAATTGGTGTCAACATAGAATTGTTGTCAGAATTTTTAGAAAGAGCCAACAATTATTGAAAAACTAATGTTTACTTTGTCAAGGGACTTGCACTTTATTTAGAAGTTTGGACACATAATTCTTTGAAGACAACACAGCATCACCAACACAAATTGCAGAAGCAAAATCTGGAAAACTTTCACACCTCTTATATTCATGCAACAATTAATAGCGCTAGTGATAGCATCCATGGTGATATACTTCTATTAAAGGACTCATGATGAAGCTTTGGAAGTTAAGGATATGCAAGACAAGGTTGATGAGCTTCAATGGAAAATCAAGATCTTCTTATCGTGGAAGAAGAGCCCAAGAATTGTGGCGAGGATTGGGCTAAGTGCTATACGAATTTCATGGTCCAAGTCCAAGAGGAGGAAGATTCGAGCCACAAGGAACCCAAGAGGAGGGGCCCACATGGGAGACCAAGAAAGGAGCTGGAAATTCTGCCCAAGATGGGCTGAATTTCTTGCCCAACGAGTGGTTGAAAGTCATGTCCATATAGAGCCCAAAAGGAGTTGAACTCACATGGGTTTTTTGGTGCAAATTTGGCACTTCTTTCCTTATTTTTGTCATGTAGTTTTTGAAAGAAGTGTAACATTAATTTACATGCTTTTTCCTAGTTTAAAGTTTCCTAATAAGGTTTTACTACTTACTATTTCCATAAAAGTAGAATTTGAATCCCATGATGTCCAATAGCGGAGTACACGATTTGTCCCTATATATAGGGGAGGAGTGCTTTTTGATTTTTCGGACAACATTATTATCAATATTATTGAGAGTTCTTTTCTTTACCACCTTTGTGTATTGGCTACTCGGGATTTATCTAAAAATCTTACCAGAACAATTTCTTTTAAGAGGTAAGATTAATTTTGTACTTGATATCTAAGGTTCTTACTCGATTAACTAAAGAAAGTAATTAGTCTTATAATAATTATTGTCTTTAATTATTCAATTAGGGATCTAGATCACTTCATCTAAGTTCTTGAATTGAATCTGATAGTAATCATGATTAGCCTTAATCAGCTAATTAGGTTTACTACAATCAATAAGGGTTCTTAGTAATCACTTTTGAGATTTGGCAATTTATTTCTTGAATTTCGCCTGTTTTATTTTTTCTACTCTTTTATCTTCGTATTTTTTGCTTTCGCATTATTTTTTTGTTTTTCTTTCAAGTAACCTGATTATTATCAAGTGGTATCAGAGGGTTAACCTTTGTCTTATGAGCTAGCTTTCACTTAATATTGAACTCCTTGACAACGGCACGATACAACTCATTAATCCCTTAGTAAAGAGCAAAATGCATCCCGCAGTTGCGACTCAATGCCCTAGCTACTTGGAAATTTAAATTTAGTAATCCAAATTATTATCTTTTGTTTCACAAATTCATTGCTTCTTTGTCTCTATGTCCAACTGCACATCAAAAAAACGTTATCCGTTTAATTATTTCTTCATTATTCTACTATTTTAAGCAAAATCAAATCTAACTTATGGAATAGTTGTTTTCCTTATCGAGGTTTCTTGAAGTATATTGACTCTAATTTAAAGAAGAACATCAGTATTGAATTATGTTTTAGGTTATATAGCAAATTGCAACGTTATTCCTGTTCCACAAACCGAAGATATATGTGCAACAAGTGACATGGTTTAAACCCTAACGCTCACCAGGAGGAAATTGAAATTCACGTCCAACAATCGGGTGAACAAATAAAAGGGAAAAATGTCAAATATACTCCCTAGCGTTACCAAACTTCACAAAAATACCCTAGTTTAACGGATTTCACCAAACTGACCTCATTTCCCCAATTTCACTTAAAATTACCCGGTTCCCTCTTTTAACCCGACTCTGACCCACTAAATTAATTTATCCCATACCAATTAAACCCCAAAACAGATTTTCCCATTTCACTAGTTGAGAGAGGAGAGTTACTGGCAGTGAAGGGAGAACTCGACGATCTCTTACTTCACCCAAAAAACAATTGTTGTTGAAACCACTTTCCCTAAACAGCCTTCACGCAAGCTTCATCTTGGATCCGCCACTGTAATTGCCCATCCAAAATTGCATTTCTGTTCCTAACGATTCGGACTTATAGTTCGCCCCGATTTGGGGAAAACTCTTCAATAGTACTAACCCTGTAGATCCACATCTCTACAACATTTACATACACGCTGATCCATCTATCAAAATCGCACCATTAATTGGTGTTTTTAAAGATCGATTTATTCCGACAAAGAGAACTCAAACGTTCGTCACCGACGCTCATCTCAACTGCCCGCCGACTTCTTGCTCATGCCTTACTTGATGACCCATCAAATTCGTATTTTGCACTTTATCTCACAGCATTGTATCCCTTTACACTTGTTTAATTATTTCTACAATATTTTACTTGATATCTAGAAATTATCAAGGAAAATGAGTTCCCTAGTTATATTGAGATTATTGATGAATCTGATTCGTTATTGGATAGGTATAATGCTAGAGTGGAAAAATTGATGGAACCTGAGGTGAAATTTGAGGAATTTAAAGTGGGGTCACAATATTTTGTGCTTACAAGGAAATATTCTTTAATGGTGATTAAGGATAGAAAGTTATGGAGAAATTTCAGAAAAATATGAATGTTGAGTTTATGGCCATCCACATACTTATTCTTACATGTTTACAAGGAAATTTTCATCTGATTGCTTGAACCCTTTGATGGAAATGGCAGATTCAGTCATTTTCAAGGGAAATGAAAGGAGAAAATGGATTTTGGGGTTTAAATTTTAATTGGTATGGGTTAAATTAATTTAGTGGGTCAAGGTCGGGTTAAAAGAAGGAACCAGGTAATTTTAAGTGAAATTGGGCAAATGAGGTCAATTTGGGGGAATCCGTTAAACTAGGGTATTTTTGTGAAGTTTGGTAACGGTAGGGGTATATTTGGCCCTATAGTATAACTAAGGACAAAGTTAATCAATAAACGAAAGTAGAGGAGTATATTTGACCCTTTTACCTAAATAAAAATAAGATGAAATAATGAAACAAGATTACCTGTTCACGGACATCATCACTGGCTGAGCTAAGAAGTTGTACAAACTTAGGAACAGCTCCATGGTCAATCACAACACGAGTATGTTCTGATGTTCCAGATGCAACATTTGTCAATGCCCAGGCAGCTTCAAACTTCAGACATAGCAAACAAAATTAAGATGGTTGCTGCATCTTGAATAAAGGCAACATAACAGGAAAAGAAGGAAGAATAAGCAACACTAACTTGAAGCTGAGGCAGGTCATGCCGCCCAAGGAATTCTACAAATCGAGGGATAACTCCAGCTTTAATCACCTCATCAATTGGAGGGCTGCGCTCTACAGTTAACAAAAATATTGTCAACAGCAAAATAAACTAAGAAATTTAAATCCAAAAACAACGGAACAAAGAAATACCAATCGATAAGAGCTTCCTGAAATGTGTAGTTGCTTCGATTTGCGCAGCAGGATCTTCTGACCATACTCCTTGAACCATAACAGGAATACTTTCCAGCTGTTAGAAAACACAAAAATATATTAGAAGTGGACCTAGATTATACTTAAAAAGCTTGGGGGAGAAAAGGATGTAAGTGTCATCTTTAATCTCTAGAGTACTCCACTTGATATTCAAAGCATGATATGATTTTTCTGATAAAACTAATGCTACCTTTTACAAAAGAAGGAAAAGGTTAAATGCTTTAACCTCTTAAACAATAGTACGCAGAGGATCTTACAGATTTCCATCCTTCTTAATTTTCAAGAAGAAAACTTGCTAAATTTTACATTTATGTGTGTGCTTGTGCTAGCATCATTCATCTTCTGTTCTCATCTCTTATTTCTACAATTCCTTGGTTCTGTTTCCTCATTATACTGCAGTACTATTACTGAAATTTGAAGCAAGTTTCTATTGAAATTCATGTCTACTGATATACTATGTGACTAAGATTGTGATTCTATTAATAATATGCTGAAAATAAAGGCTAATATTTAGTATGTTCAGATTTGAAGTCCTTGACCTTCCTTAAGTTAAAAATAGTGTTTTAAAGCGAAAAGCACAAAAAAACGACAAGATTCACGGGGCTTAAAGTAAAAAGCGAAAAGTATAGTGCACCCTTCTTTGAAGTGAAATGTGCAATTTACAAAAAGTTTAAAAAGATCAAACTATAAACTTAGTACTATATTAATCAAATTGCAAATAAAATAACTAATTTCAGCATCCATTATACAATAATACTGATATTAATCCAACTCCTCAAAGTTGAGATTCAAAGAACCAACTGCTTATCTTTGGACCTCTTTGCTCGTCATTGTTTGAAAGGTACACTTCTCTGAAGCGCACATAACTTCTTGATTTGCATCACTTTAAGCAGTGAAGAGATGGTTTTAAACAAAAATGTAATCACTTGGTCAATTTTAATGAATTTCTGCGTATAAGAGTTTATCTTAATTATGTTGGGAAAACTTTCACATTTTCTAACCCAGATGACATTTATTTTGATGAAGCACGCACCTTGTTTGAAGTGTGTGCTTCACTTCTCACCAAAGACAATAATATTATCAAACTTAGTCTTACTTTTCGGTTTTCATTACACTGTCACAATTATAAAATCATTTCATGCCAGAAAGAATAGGTTAGTGATGATATGTTACAAAATGGAGACACCCGTCACATGGAGCCTCAGAAGGTAAGAGTTCCTTTGGTCTTAACAGAAGTCCAGCTAATTATTAGCAGATCAATTATGGACATGTTATTCACTAAATAATTACAGATATATTAGCCCGATAAAAAATAATTACAGATATGTGAACCCAAGATTTTGACTTGTCTTTTTCACACTTTATCCAAAAATACCAACAGACGGAAAGATATGAAAGAAAAGGCGGAAACAAGAACTCAATTTATAAAAAAGAAGTTAGCTCTAATTATGATTATCTGAGATTACAAAGAACTTACTGAGAAGCCATTTTGTTGATTAGTTTAAAATTGTTGTGGCACACTATTTGTAAAGGATGGGTTTCCTTCAGCTCTTTCTAAGTCTTGCCAGTGCTCCATTCCAACATCACTCCTTATTAACCTACTCGGTCTACCACTCGCTCAATTTGATCAGCATATTGAAATTTGACAAATAGTTAAACATTTTTAATAAATCAAGAGATAATTTCATTGATTTCATACTAGGATGGTACAAAACTATATACAAGTGATTGAGTGTGGCACCCACCATATAACACTGTCCTAATAACCTATACATACTAGCATTCTCTCTTTATACCGAAAAAATTGAGTTTTGTTAATTATATTAATTACTCAAAATTGTTATGTATAAGATTATAAGGAGTTCATTTATTGATCCCACTGGTAATCAAGGGCTGCACAGCTTTAAAAAAGTAATTTTAGCGGAGCAAGTCCACACAGAATTCTCTAGGTGCCAAAAAAAAAAATCAAAGTCAAAATATCTGGTGTTTCTTGCTTATTGCTAAAATATTTCCAAGCAATTAATCACGATCTCAATAATTAACACTAAAATAAAAGGTGGACTATTAAGTGTAGTCAAAATTCAGCAACAACAAAATAAAAAAATCAGAGTCCCATTAATTCACTTCAATCAACAACAACAACAACAGTGAAATCCCACAAGTGGGGTCTAGGGAGGGTAGAGTGTACACCCACGGCCTCGGGGAGATAGAGAGGCTGTTCCCGGAGGACCCTCGGCTTATTAATTCACTTGAATGAGTAAATCCAAAATACCCTAATCCTTAATTAGTCGAAAGAAACAAACTTCAACCGACCAATCAAATCAAGAATCACCCCATCGATAAGATCAATAACAAGATCAGTGCAACATCAAAAAAATAATAAGCAATAAACAAAACCCTTTTCTCAAAAGGGCAAAATTGTTATGGAAAAAAAAATACCCTTTTCTCAATAGCGTCAGGGGTTTGAGTAGCATCGGTTAATTGTTGAGAGTGAAGAAGAAGACCCTCTCGTCGTTTCTTGAGAAGATTGTCTTCGCGCTTGTTCTTCCTGATCTCAACCAAATTGTCCTCTCTTCTTCTACGGGCTTCATCTGCATCAACCCCAATTTTGTAAGATTTCTTGCGGACTTCAGTACGAGTGCTGGGTCGAAGAGACATTTTTGAGGGGGACAATGGGCTCTCCCTCGCTCTCCCTCCCTGTAGAAGAAGAAAAATAGAGACTGGAAAAAGGTGAGAATTGTTGAGAGAGAAGGGAAAAATCGATTTTGAAGAATATAAAGGGGAAGAAAAAGTAGAGGAATGGGCTGTGAATTCACACTTTTGGTATTCCTGTTTTTGCTTTCAAGACACGTTAAGGAAAAATACAGGGGTGATTTTTGGTCTTTCTTTAAGACCTGGGAGCACTAGTCATATTATATTAAAACATTCCCTAACTGTATAGGTGATCCAACAAATTCAATGAAATAATCACATATATATAATTTGTTGATAATTATTTTATTGATATTATCTAAATAGTTATACAATGTATTGATATTGTATGTATATAATTGTGTGTGTATATATGGGATTGAGGTTTATTTTTTTATGGCCAAACAATTTCAACAATCACATAATAAAAAGATTATTGTAGAATTGAGAGAATCTTCAAATTAAACTCGTAAATTTAGAAATGAAATCTTGAAACAAGTTAAAATCATGAATTTTATTATCGGTGTTGAAAGTTCAGCAACTTAAGAAATTATTTATTTTTGAAATATTAGAAAAAAATTAATAACACAAATATCTCAATCATTAAATATTCTATTAACACATGACAGTATCCTACAAGTTCATTGAGAAAAATGGAGGAAAAAGAACATAATGTAATCCCAACTCACGAAATGGGCAAAGGAAAAGCAATAGTTTGATTGCAATAAAATAGGTTTTTAAGTAATAAATAATAATTGAATTATTTTGGGTAATTTTTTTTGATTCAATAGATATTTTGCCTAATTTTTTTCTTATATTAAAATCATACACACAAAAAAAGAGTGATTGCACTGAAGAATTCTGATGAACAATTCATAAAAGAGACAATTAATCTTTTCTATTTATTGGAAATAATACTGTCAAAATTAACTCGTGATTTATCTTCTTATCAAATTTTGTCTAATTTCTATTTAAACTTGAAATTAGTTTTCAATCCTTAACCCACATATGCTTTCAGCCAAATAATCCCCTTTTCTTTTTGTGTCTCCCGTTCTTTTCTTCTTTTTTCTCTATGATTTAAACTTCTACATGCATTTTTTTTTTGATTTTATGTTTTCATTCTTCTTTCATGTATATATATTAGTTTTATTATTTTTTCACAGTTGATTTATATTATTACTTTGTTTGCATTTTCTTTTTGTTATTGAAGTAACTTTGGAGCTTGAAATTTTATTACAGAAAAACTCATAATTCACTGAAAGAGCTTTAGAGTTCGAGGTTTTGTTGCGGGGAGATTTAAACTTCGTTAAAAGAGCTTCAAAATTCAAAATTTAATTCGATCTGGAAAGTTCAACTATAAGATGATTGAGTGAAATTAAAAATTATTGAAAAAGCTTGTAGTAACTTGAATCTAGAATGTTGTGCTGAATCAATTTGATAAATGTTGATCTTAAAAATCATAGCAGTTGAAAAACAAAGTTAAAGATGAAATTCAGTTTTCGTATACAATATTACACATCATTATTATTATTATACAAAATTATAAGAAGTGTATAATGTTTTATATTTGATACGTAAACACTATTATGAAATATCATTTTTTCTTTTCATCTTCGTCTTTTTTATTATTATTTTTGAAAATATATATATTATTATACATTTTATATGTAAACTTATACATCATTGTATATATACAATGTAAAATGTGAAGTTAAAAATTATCTTATGGATTTTTTTACTTTTTTCAAATAATTTATGTATAAATCGACTTCTCTTGTTGATTTATCTGCCAAATCATGAAGTTGCAATGTTTTTTATTTCAATTTTTAATTTTGATTATACGTATTTGAAACTTGGAGATGATTTTTTTTTAATAAAAATTTTCAAGTTGTATTTTTATAGTTGTAATACGAACTTGATGAAGAAGAACGAGAAAACATCTCTTTTTTGCTCTTGAATATCTGCAGAATAACAAATAATAGAAAATGTTCATTTTTTCGTACCTAGACTTATTGTTTTTGGGCTACAAATTTGCAAAGTTAAAACTGAGTCATTTTATTGCAATACATATGTTGTATTTATACGCATTCTTCTCATTACCCTTTTTTTCAATTTATTATTAAACTATTTATATGTATACGTATTAAATATATTACTTTATGACGTGATAATTAGAAAATTTGATGAATTAATATACTAAATTTGCTAATTTGAGTTTACAAGTAACAAAATACAAATATAAAATTAAGATTGTTTTATACTTTGTACTTGACAAAAAGTAATATTATGTACTACAAATTAAAAGATCGCATACTTACATAATTATTATTTTTAGCAAAGACGTGACATAAAGTCATATATATTTTGTGTACTAAGTACTCATATAATTTGTTAAATGGAGTATTTAAAAGTGAAGATGTCTTCGAAAGATAAAACATTAAATTAGAAAAAAATTGAACCAACAATTATGTGAAAGTAAAAAGAAATCATATAATTGTAGTATTTTTTACTTTTATACACCATTCATCAGTATAAAAGCCGAACCAAACATCCCCTAAGATCTACAACGAAATATAGGGGTTAACTTGCAATAAACCAAAAGATGAAGGACTTTGCAAGATCAAGAAGGACAAAGGGTTTAAGGAAATCACCGGAAGCTGCACAGAAAGAATTATCGCATCAATGGCGAATCAAGAAGTAAAGGAAGAAGATTATGGCGTGTTGTTATACTACAAGTACGCTACCATTCCCGACGTTGAAACACTATTCAACTTCTATGAATCCAACTGCAAGTCTCTTTCCCTCTTGGGTCGTGTTCGCCTCTCTCCCAATGGCGTCAATGTCACTGTAACTTCCTCTCTCTTTCCCTCATTTTCATCATTTAATTGGAACATGAAAACCCCATTTGTTCAAAATGGTGATTTTTTGTGCATTGCAGAAGAGACTTCACTGTACTCTCTGCTCCATTTTGTTTGATACTATTCATATTTGGAGAGTCAGAAAGATTTTTTCTTAGACTGCGAAATCTTCAGACATTTTTTCTAAATATTTTAGTTTTGGTATCTTTCATGTATTATCGTGTTGTTTTGTTGTAGTCCTGTTCAGTTACTATCTGATATTGTTGTTACTGTTTTTGTTATTACTAGTCGTTTCTTGTACTTCCGTTACTTCTTGTTCGGGACTGCTTTGAATTGTTTTCCCTTGAGCCGAGGATCTATCGGAAACAGCCTCTCTACCTCTAAGGTAGGGGTAAGGTCTGCGAACACTCTACCTTCCCCAGACTCCACTTTGTGGGACTATATTGGGTATGTTGTTGTGATTGTTTTTGTTTGTATCTTTATGTAGTTTTAAATAAATTTTAGTTGACTTTTTTTATAAGGAATCGTTGTTTGTGTTCCTAATATGACTTCAAACTCCCCCATTCTTTTGGGAAGTATCACACACCGTGACAGCTATCTTTCAGTGTTATGAGTGTCCAAGTATGCTGATTCTGAGCTATTAGGTGGGTTTCTGCAGGTTGGGGGCAAGTTATCTGCTTTGGAGGAGCACATTGCTGCAGTGAAGTTGAATTGTTTGTTTGAAGGGACAGACTTCAAGCTTGCATCTTGCCATGAACCATCAAACAATAGGGTCGCCAAGGAATGTGGATTTACTTCCCTCTCCATACGTATAGTTAAGGTTGGATTACTAATTTCATCTTGTTCTGTTTTTCCTGTTTTCATTTGCAGAAATATGTTATATGGCTGATTCTGGTTAGTTGTCAGAGTTGGCCATACTTATGGAACTTTTAGTTGCATTAGTGGCAAATTAGTAATTAAATTGAATGAAAAACTTGCCCATGTTTTGACTTTTTCTTTAAAGAGAAGTTTGGTTGCTACTTTCTGTTAGAATTAAAGGCACCCTGAGTTTTTGGGCAATCGGCATTGACCCTGCTCAGCAATTAGAGAAATTGGTAGATTGCATGTAATTGCTCCTCACTGTTCTTGACTTGCACCCTCACAGTTACATTTCACAAATTTATTAACTTAAATGAACCAGTCAGTCAAGTCCACCTTTTTGGATAGAAGTTCTACTACAATGTACAAACCCCTAAGTCATAGAGTATTAAGAAGGTGAACTTGCATTTGTTTCTAATTTAGCAATTAGAAATTTGAACTATGACAAAGTTTGATATGCCCAAAAAGAAAAAGAAAAATCTGACTGAGTATGTTAATTGTATGTATTAGTTGAACTTTTAGTCTTGACACCTCTATTGATTTTTTCCCAAATCATATAACTTGCTAAGGAACATAACATCACAAGAAGCTAGAGCGATCTCCTCCAAAATCCTTAGATGATTCTTCTTTGTGAAGCCAAACCAATGAAGCAATGTCTTGGAGAAATCACACGTGGGCCCACTTTGCAGGTCCAACCACACTTTTCGAGGTATTGCGTTTGAAATACCGGGGACTACAGCCCTTCTACTCTAGTTCCAACTTAAATATCTTTTGTTCACAGCAGGATTCAAACCCGTCACGTGCACCTAACCCATACTTCACAAACTCAATCCTTGCCTTTGACCTAGCCCTTTCGGCATACCATTGGAGCAATGTAGAAGTAGGCTATCGTGATACTACTCTGTTCTGGTCCTATCTTGCTTAAATTCCACGTGGGTTTTGGCATTCGATTGGCCTCTTCTACATACGCATGATATTGCTGATATTTCTAACCAAAAAAAACAAACAAACAATTAGGGTATACCTGATTTGGGTGTCTACTAAAGAAAGCAAAATGCTGCTAGCTTCGGCTATTTATTTAACATGGCCAGCAAATCTTAGATATAATGGAGTGGACTTCTGTATGGAGTGAAACTGACTCTTATCAGGATGTTGAACTTTGTCTACGCTAATAAACAGAGCACATAGACTTTGACTAGAAAAGCAATTGTGCAAGCATCTACTGATAACAATAAATGTGTTGGGTTTTCTTCAATGAAGAGGAAAATCTGGCTAATTTTTGCTGAGTAATTGAATTGCAGTGAAGTTTGTTTGTCTTTGAGGGTGTTTGGATTGGCTTATTGTAAGTGCTTTTGGCTTTTAAGCTCTTTTTTAAACTTTTGTGGTGTTTAAAGATAAAAAGTGCTTAAAAGCATGTACAAAAATAAGCTAAAAGCTAAAAGTTGGTCCAACTTATGGCTTTTAGCTTTTAGCTTTTAGCTTTTAGCTTATAAGCTATTTTAAAAAAGCCAATCCAAACACCCTCTTTATCTCTTTCTTGATTGCTTTCTTTCCAAGAGATGCTAACCTCACCTTCTCACTCAGGAATTGGTAACATTAAGTTCCTGTCCCCTGCCAAGGTCACCTGAAATTTCAAATGCGGGGAAGCATCTCTCTGCAGCTGAATTCCACTCTGTCCTTCACAATGTTGGTTTGTGCTCCACCTCTCTGATGAAGCTTAATCAATGTGCTTATAAGTTAACTATGACCATTCTGATGTACTCACATTGAGATTTGTAGGAGGAATCTGCATATTTCTCTAGTAGCTGCTTAATTTCCAGTTTTTTTATCAGGGAACTCTCAAGACAAACTGATTCCAAGCAGCGATAAAGGAACTGTCCTTATTGATGCAAGGAATTTATATGAGACTAGAATCGGGAGGTTCTGTACTCCAAATGTGGAGACTTTGGATCCAGAAATTCGGCAGTACAGTGACCTTCCTTCTTGGATAGATAACAACTCCGAGAAGTTGCGTGGGAACAATATTCTTATGTAAGTGTTGTTTGACAACATTGTATATCATTGTTGGGTGGATTATAATTTTGATGAATTGCATGAAATATTTCTCTCATGTTCATTCTTGTGATTTTGCATTTTTATTCGATGGTATCTTATGTATCTTGCACTGTGAGAAACTGTATAGGGTTTACTTCTACTCAGTTAAAGCGTTGCTGCTATCCTCCTTCACTATTTTGTTCCCTTCACTTTTCTAATCTCCCGTTGGCTTTATGTTACATTGCAGGAGATGATTTATTCTAAACTTCAAATCTGTGCCATTGTGCCTTCATGTTATTATACTACGTGAATTTAAAACTTGCTTCCTTTTGTTGATAGTCTGTTCAACTTCAACTATTATGTACACACATTGTGTCTGCTGTCTAGTTGCAACAACTTGCTTCTTATTCCTCTTGCTATTTTTCTTAAATTGTTTTTCTCCTTTTGTATTCTTGGATATGGCTATACTGGTACATGACTATCAGTAGATTTTGGTGCATGGAAAAGTTTCATTAGGACTATTAGAGGAAAAATTGGATGGATAGTGCAAAATGCATTTAATCAGAGTTAAGATGTATAATAGCATTTTATGGATGCTTAGCTATCAGAATATACTTGCATGCATTGTAATATATTGATAATTTAGATAATTTCTTTAGGAATATTAGGATTTGGGAGGAAAAAAATTGGACGAGAAGTTGCAGAGTATGGTGTTAAATGCATGTAATTCAGAATTGAGATGTAAAATAGCAGCGCGTAGACTCTTAATTATCAGATGTAATACTGTATGGATTGCATGCATTCTAGTAATGATCTACACCTTGCTGTTGTCTGAGCATCTGGGTTTCTTGTCACTTGTTGATGTTTTTCAGGTACTGTACTGGAGGAATTAGATGCGAGATGGCATCAGCCTATATCAGGTCTAAAGGTGCCGGCTTCGAAAATGTTTTCCAGGTAAAGTTTTATGAAAATCAGATCCTTCTAGTGCAGTTGTTTAACATTGTTGGGCCTTTCTCTGGCATTGGAAAGTTAAACTAAACTATGGTTTATATTTATTAAGTGCTATTCTGTTGAATTTGGAACGTGAAACCTTATGCCAATGGTTAACCTTTTAAAATTTTGTTTTGAAACCATGAAATTGATCTTTTAAGCTTTGCCTTGGTAAGACCGAGATTTCCTAATGCTTAGATGAACGTGTTTTGAAATATCCATGTTTTGCTTTCTAAAGAATTTCTTTTGGAGAAACTACCAGATTCGTTTTAAATTATGCGAAATTCCATTTCACAATTATCAGGATCTTTGTACTATGTGTAAATTCTGGGTTACGGACTAAATGATGTTGAATGTTAATTCAAAGTATTTACTTTCCACAGCTTTATGGTGGGATACAACGATATCTGGAGCAATTTCCTGATGGTGGCTTTTTCAGAGGAAAGAATTTTGTCTTTGACCACAGGTATGGTCACTGTACTTCCATGCTTCTTAGTCAAGCTCTAGTCGGATTCTTGGTTTCACTGATCCAGCATTCTTACAGATGTGATTACAACCTCACTAATACTAGGAAACATCTTTGTCCAAAATATGTGTATCTGCACTTTATCTCATAGGAAATAACTAGAAAATTTAAAAATAATCCGGCTTTTGATGTTGGCACATTAAGCATGTATAGGTCTTTAACTCAATTACAGAAATTTATTTTTTCCTGCGTCTGTATCCGTACCATAATACTCTTTTAGAAATGCTGTGCTGGGTGTTCATTTACTTCCTTTGTAGAGTATACACTGGAGGCATTCTCAATGTTTTGCCCTACTTCTTTCTGGTTTTGCCAGGGTTTCAGTTGGAAGCTCAGATTCAAGAATTTTGGGTGCTTGTCTTCTCTGTAGTTCTCCTTTTGATGATTACTCGTCACGGATCCGGTGCACGTACTGTAGAATGCTTGTATTAGTGTGTGATAATTGCCTGGTAAGTATCACTAGGAAGATTGATCTTACAACTCTCTTGATTGCATTAGATTGATTGGGTACTTAAAACTATTTGGTGGCTCAGAGGAGTCCGGAGCCAAAAGGGCAACTTTTTTTTCCAAAAATTCCAAAAGGGCAAGTTAAAATGGGATATAGACCAAAGGGGCAAAAGCGTGCCCCCTGCACGCCTTGTAAGAAAACATGACGGTGCCGTCAATTAGTGGTAAAGGGAGGGCGTGGTAGGCAAAACGCCTTACAAGGCATGCCCAATTCACACGCCTTCTCTCCACTAGGACAAAACATATTCCCCCCATTCCCGAGGAAGAGCGACAAAATATATTCCTCCCATTCCCGAGGAAAAGCAAATGCAGTCACAAATATTTTAATTCACGGATGCAGTCAAAGGAATTTAAATTCACGGGTTTTTGGATAAGGGTGACAAGGCGTGCAGCCTGTCACGCCTTCCTATAAGGCTGACAAAGTTGGTTGACCTGACAAGGTGTGCCCAACCTATCGCCTTACTAGGCGGTGCCATGCAATCCATGCACAGAGTGTATATATAAATTGTGTATTCGTTTTTTATTTTTATTCAATTTCTATGAGTGTTGGTTCAAATATTAAAAATTTAATCAACTAACCATTAAAAAATAGTCACAAATTTTTAATTCAATTTCTATGAGTGTTGGTTCAAATATTAAAAATTAATCAACTAACCTGTAATTAAAAAATAGTCATGAATATTTTATATGGACAAGGGTGACAAGGCGTGCAGCCTGTCACGCCTTCCTATAAGGCTGACTGACAAGGCGTGCAGCATGTCATGCCTTTTTAGCCTGTCACACTGACAAGTCGTGCCCAAGGTAACGCCTTACTAGGCGGTGCCATGCGATCCATGCACCGAGTATGTTATATATATTGTGTCTTCGTTTTTTAATTTTACTTACACAACAACAACAACTCTTAGTTCCTTCAATATTTGTAGTTTTTGGTCTATATCCCATTTTAACTTGCCCTATTGGAATTTTTGAATAAATAGTTGCCCTTTTGGCTCCGGACTCATCAGAAATTCAATGCATACTTTATCTTGATAAATTGAGAAAGAACTTTCAATTGTATTTGCTTTGACTCTCATAGGAACTCTTCACTTAGTGTGAAGATATTTTGACTCCCTGTTTATTTTATTTAATTAGATCAATTGCTTGTTAAAGAGTTACTTTCTGCCGGAATGGTCTTCACTATCATTAATAATTGCAAATAGGCAGTGGTATAGGAGTTCTATGCGACAGAAAGAGATGTAACAAAGTGATAGGCAAGTTTTGTTAGACGGCTGTGAGACTATCAAGTTTATATTGGAATGAATGTCTCAGAACTGCGAATGTTAAGATAGATGTGCGTTTATACCAGATTGGATAAATCCGGCAATGAGCTCAAGAAGCACATATAGAGGATAGAATGAGAAGGTTGCATGAAATGATTTGGCCATGTCCAAAAAGACCTCTACATGCATCTGTCTTGGTGGTACCACACTATCATGATTGACAACGATAAAAGGGTATGAGGTACACTTAAAGTCAATCGAGGAAAGTTGTCTTAACTGACCTACAATTTTTTGGAAAATTTAACAAAGAATAGAACATAATGGAAGCAAAGGGTTTATACAGGCAGTGCCACTTGTCGGAATTTGGGCTTAATTGTTGTCATTATACTTGCATTAGGTCCAATGTTTGCCAGGAGTCTTAATCTCCACTTTTAGAGGATCTCCAATTTACACACTTTTTTATAACCAAGAAATCGATTATTTCCAGTTTTGGAATTCGTGGGGTAATAGCCCTGCCTCTCTATCTTTCTCCACTTAAATACTCGGTTTGGTTCACTAGAAAGGATTCAGACTCATGATGTTTACCTACCCTTTAGGTGACTCTCTAACTTACCTTAAAAGACAAGTTATTTAGAGTTAGAATGAAAGGGGTCTGAATAGAGGGGGCTAGATATAAAGGATTCATCTAGCTAATTCCAGCTATCTTGGGATTGAAGACTAATTGATTGGTTGATATAAACAGACAATAATTTTCTACTTTTAGTCCTTTGGTTATGTTATCGACAGATTATGCAAGGTGAGAATGAATATTATAAAGTATATATAAACATGTACGCAGAAAGAAATAAAGGAAAGAGACTAGCATGCTTGTGTAGTACTTGAACTGTTATTGCATGGTATATATAGGAGTGATGTGGGCATGAAGAATTTCCTTTGATGGTCAACTGCTAGATCTCGACCAATGATTGTTGCTTGTATGCCTCTAGGCCTATTTGGTGAGAAATTTTAGCATTAATTTTGGGTTCCATCAGAAACCTTGATGATGGATATGCATACCTAGTAAGTACTCTTGGGTTGATTCTCCCAAAAAATTGATGAGCAACGCCTATCTTAACTTCTATGTTATTTTGGGACTTCCAGCGAATTACTAGATATTATCTGCCTTTCAGTTTGTAGTACCTGATCTGTGGTTTGGGCTACTAGTACTGCAGTTACCTCCCTGTCCCATTCCATTTCATCTGCTTTATAATTTTATGTGTCCCACAAAAGATGACCTCTTCTTTAAATAGCAATCAACTTTAAAAAAATCAAATCAATATAATAATATTGCTTTATAGTATTTGAATTTGATGTAACAACTATGATCTATGTACCCTTTTCAAATATTCAAAGTTCAATTGTTTTGTCATCTTTTCTTCACCTCTCTCTTCCTTTTGTAAATGTTTCTCCTGTCTTGCAGGAGAAGGATTCTTCTTATGTTTGTGAACTGTGCCAGAAAAACAGCCAGTGTATTCAGCCAACTTCAGCAACAGAGTTTGACAACTCAGTGGAAATATCAGAAGTCGGGGAGCTTGAAGCTGTCTCTACCTCGGATAGAATAGCACCATCTCCCTTGGTTTCAGGTAATACTATGATTTCTGGTATTGACTTTCGAGATCAGCTTTGCTTGCACTCTTTGAACTTTGATCTAAGCGAGGCTGTATGACTATCCAAAAATAGTAGATATGCACCCTATCAGTTTTGTTTTAAGCATGCTATTTGACAATCCAAAATTTACTTAGTACAACATCTAACATTGTCCTCTTTCTTTTATTCCTCATGGCTCAGTGTTTGTAATTGTTTTTCGGCCCCACACTTTGTTGCCAGCACAAACATATTTAGGAAACTAATTCAGGGATATGCTTCTAGAGTACTTCTTTTCTCCCGCTTGGTGTTTCCAGGGACTCTCTGACATTATGTAGTGGAATACACTGCAGGACCCAGGACATTGCGAAAACTGAGAATTCTTTGCCTTCATGGTTTCCGCCAGAATGCTTCTGGTTTCAAAGGTAGAACTGCGTCTTTAGCCAAGAAACTCAAGAGCATTGCTGAGCTTGTTTTTGTGGATGCACCCCATGAATTGCCTTTCATTTATCAAATTCGTCAAAACTGCGATTCTGCATCAGAAATGGAAAATAACCGTCCACCTTCGGAGAGTTGCAGTAAAAAGTTCTCATGGTTAGTTGCACCTGATCACAAAGGAGAGAACGATTCTGATTGGAAGATAGCTGATAGTCCATTTGATCCTCTTCAGTACCAGAAACAAACTGAAGGTTTCGACAAATCAATTGCATATTTAAAAGCCTTACATTCTAAAGCAGGCCCATTTGATGGGATATTGGGTTTTTCGCAAGGAGCTGCAATGGCCGCTTTAGTTTGCCTACATCAGCAGAAGCTAAAAGGAGAGATGGAGTTCAGATTTGCGATTCTGTGCTCCGGGTTTGCTGTTAATATGAACAAATGTCAGCAGGGATCAATCAATGTTCCTTCACTTCACATATTTGGCAATGACAAGGGTAAAGATAGACAGATAGTGAACCAAGCCAGTAGACATCTTGCTTCTGTGTTTGAGAATGGCTGCTCTGTTGTTATTGAACATGACTTTGGTCATATAATTCCTACAAGACCTCCATATATAGATCAGATAAAAGATTTCCTCAAACGTTTCATGTAATTTGCCCATCATAATCAGGCTTCAAGTCAAAGCCTTGATGCACACCATTTTTTGCTGTAAAAGATTTGGGTTTATGCTTAGCTTGTACCAACATGTTATAATTTGTAAACTATTAATCATAGTCCCTGGTTTCAAGTAATTTAGTTCTCAAGATCACATCATTCATGGGGTTGGCCCATTATTTTTTTAAAAAAAATTGGATAATAGGCTTGTTTCTTTACTCTTCTCCACTTACATATCAAATTTTTGTGTGCAACAGAATTCAAATTCGTGACGTGCGCTTAACGTGCATATCACATGTTGCGCTCTTACTACTAGATTAAAGCCCTTGGATAACCTTTATATTTTCTCAAGATCCTATCATCTATGAGTTTTGCATCCTTAGCAAAATTATTAGAAAGGGAAAGATTGTTACTTTCAAAAATACTTATAAAAATATCACGATTCGTCTTACGGTAGATGACTTGTATGTTTTTCTAGAATTTTGTAAAAATGTATGAAAATCCTTTTCCTTCTCTCTTTCGATGAGAAAAAATGACAATAGTTGATCGTTCATATCTTGAAGTGAAAACCGTTTTGTACTAAAATTAAGAAGCAAAAGACAATTGAATAAAATGAAAATATCCTCCCCAAAAAGAAAAAAGAAAAGAAAAGTGAGGGGTAAAATGTTAGAGATGAAGGTAAACGTGAGAGCTTTCTGCTGTTTCACTAAAAAGAAGGGAGCCAAATCTGAAATAGTAAAAACATTAGGACAGACAGAGATAATAAATGGGCGGTTACTGCAAATATAAGAACTCATAGGGACCTTAAACCCCAAAGGAAAGAAAAGTCAAGAAACACAAAATAAACCCCAGTTCTGGACCTAGTACGGTCAAAAACACCTGCAACAATAGTGAAGACGAACAAGAACAAGAACAAGAACAAGAACAAGAAGCAACAGCATGCAGGTTCTCCGAAGAAACCCATTTCACAGAATCTCCTCAAGATTCATTAATCAAGTTCGTTTATCTTTTCTTTTACTCTTCCTCTGAACCTTGTATGTTTCACTTCCAAATTAGAGCAACCTTTTAAATTCTTGTTTTGCCTTAGTAGTGTAACATATATTGGGATATGCATATGTATTGAGGACATTGAATTACTGCATATATTCAAAACTTCCACCCCATTTTCCCCCTGTTTACAATTTTTTATCCTGAGTACTTTAGTTGTGGTAATGCAGTGGAGTTTTCCCTCTTTCTTAGGTATACTATCTTTTATTTTTGTTTAAAGTTGATTTGTGATGTCTAAATTTATTAAGTCTTTTTTCTAATTCGATTTATTTTGGTTTGGTTTGGTTTCCTGCTGATATCTTATGAATTGGATATGATAGGTAGTCAAAACCAGTGCATATTCTACCAAGAAAATTTATGATGCTGGGCAGCCGACTCCTGCCACTCACCCTCAGGTACTTCTACACTGCATATGTAGCATTGATACTTGGTAACATGGAATTAGGGCTGTTGACATTAACAAAAGATAAAAATTGAGTTAAATTTAATTCTTGTTTTGGTGGGGTTCTTTTCCTTGTACCCAACTTCCTTTGGAACTCTGTTGGGAACTTTCGGTAAAATGTCGTTATGTCATTGTATGCAGTTAATGAAGGAAGGGGAGATCACTCCTGGCATTACCAGTGAAGAATATATGCAGAGAAGGAAGAAATTACTGGAGTTTCTTCCGGAAAATAGTTTAGCCATTGTTGCAGCCGCTCCCACAAAAATGATGACTGATGTTGTACCTTACAACTTTAGGCAGGATGCTGACTATTTATACATCACTGGATGCCAGCAACCTGGTGGTGTCGCAGTTCTAGGGCATGACTGTGGTTTATGCATGTTCATGCCAGAACCAAGCCTCCAGGTACTTCAGGAACCATTCACTTGCCTCATTTTTGTTGACAGGAAGCTGTTAATAAGAGGAAAGCTTTGTCCTATGTATAGAACAAATATCTCAATTTAGTAACATTTCTCTTTAGATTCAGCTGCTACTATGGTATTATGGTTAGGATAGATTGTAGAAAGTTAAAGATTGCTTCCATTGTTTAAGTCAAGTATTTTTAGGATGTTCTTTGGCAAGGAGAAGTGGCTGGAGTTGATGCAGCTCTACATATACTCAAGGCTGACCTTGCTTACCCCATTAGCAGATTGCCTGAGGTAAACCTTTTTAAAGTATCATATCTCCAACTGCAAATAAGTTTGAGATTCTTGTTAAAAGCAAATACCTCTCACACGGATAAGTAAAACGGCATAGAGTAACATCCCTTCTGTTATGGGAACCCTATGTATCTTCTTTCCTCTTGATTATAGAATTTTATGTCAGAGAATTGGAGCCATTGACTGTTGATGCAATCCTTAGAATGGATTGCTGTGCAAAACGCCTTTATCTCTTTTCTTTCCCGGAAAAGAAATATTTCCCCCCCTTAAGATGTGTAAAAGGAATAGCGGGAACAAAGTGGACGGAATGTCAAAGTTTTCACATATAGAGAAGTCAGGCTTGCCTTACCTAAAACTTCATGTTTGATAAGACATCTAAACGTCATAATCACTGGATGTAACTTTTCCTCATAATATTTGAAATCAAGCAGGCATCATGTTAGGATCGGTTGAGAATATAATATTATGAGAGTGAAGGTTAACACTATGCGTTAAGGAAAGTGGACACTGTTTTCCAAAAGGAAACTCGGATGATTTTGGCAGAGGGAATATTTTTTGGTTGGCTGTTAGGTTAACCACTTAGACCACATAATGATAATTAGTACTCCCTCCGTTTCAATTTGTTTGGCCTACTTTCCTTTTTAGTCCGTTTCAAAAAGAATGCCTCTTTCCTTTTTTTAGAAACTCTTTACCACATGGCATATTCAAGACCATAAGATTAAAGGATATTGTAATACATTTACATATCTTTAATTTAAGACCACAAGTTTCAAAAGTCTTCTTTACTTTCTTAAACTCCGTGCCAAGTCGAAATAGGCCAAACAAATTGAAACGGAGGGAGTATTTAAATTGACAACACGGAGGACAGGAAAGGAAGATGTATATATGACTGAGTGTTATTTGTAGAGAACCATAGTATGGTGTATATTCTCTACTTATTATATACCAATTGCATATCAGAATTGAAAGCTTAAATCCGAGAACATCAATAAACTCTTACCTTATAAAAAAGAATAGCAAATGAAGATGTGATGCCCATATCATGATAATCTGTATGTCAGAAAGGGAAGTATGTCAATTATTTCCTTCTAAGCTGTTTTTCTTGTACATGGCTTCAGCATGGTGACTTTATTCACTTGCTCCTATGTTGCAATTTCTCTTTTCTCTAATTTTTGCCGGACTTGTCAGATGCTCTCCAGGATGATAGAAAGTTCTTCCAGTGTGTTCCATAATGTGAAGACAACAACTTCATCTTACATGGAACTAGAAGCCTATAGAAAAGCAGTCAGCAATTGCAAAGTGAAAGATTTCTCTGTTTACACTCATGAAGCCCGACTGGTGAAGTCTCCAGCAGAGCTTAAATTGATGAGAGATTCTGCATCAATAGCTTGTCAGGTAATGGTAGTTCTTTCCTTTTTGTCAGGTTCATGTGTCAGAATGGTCGTTCTTACTCACGTAGGTTCATTTTCTGATTGCACATGGAAAATCAGTCTCTGAGTTATAGAGATGGATAGATAGAGCATAGTGCATACAGCTGACTTAACTTCCGTATGTTTATTTGTCTTCTTCTGAAGTTGATACTCTTCAGACAGTTAACGTCTGACGAGGGTATTGAGATATCACCGAGTTTTTTTCAAAATTATAAAAAGCATTGTTGCATATCAGCTGATAGCATCTTAAGTGACATGTTTGTCACTTTGTTTTATTGCAAATTTTCTTTAAAAGGTAAAATAGGTGTGTGCTTTTCCCTTATTTCCTCTTCTTCTTTCATGTCAAGGGTGGTGTCTTCAGGTTGAAGATACTACATTCTGAAGATCCAAAAGTTATTCAGAAAAGGAAAAAAGTACAGATAAAAGGATCATCAGTCTAAAAAAAGACTGTTCTTAATATTCCATAAAATTGGAGTCTGTAAATTGGTGTCTGTACTTTCTTATTGGGTCAACACATTCTTGCTTTAATTGAGAAGTGTAGTTCAGAAGTTCTAGGCATGCTTAAAGAAAAAATGTGTATGTACTACCCGTTCATCCTATTTCACAATCATGATTTGCATGTTTGCTTAGGAGAGACTGGTCTGCAAAATGTTTCTTCCTATTCCTGAAACTTCTATGCAGTTGTCTAGCAATATAGTTGGGTGTTATATGTGAGTTTTGATATTTTCCTCTCACTAGTTCAGTCCTTATTTATACTGTATAAAAGATAGTTTTTGTTTCTTGATGTTTTCATGTATATGTTTTTGGTAGGCACTTATCCATACCATGTTGTACTCGAAGTTGTTTCCTGATGAAGGAATGCTATCAGCCAAGTTCGAATATGAATGCAGAGTTAGAGGTGCCCAAAGAATGGCGTAAGTTTTTTCTTGTATTATCTTTGGAAGTTTGTATTTAGAGAGGGGGCAACTTGCAATTTCTAAGTATTTTAGCCTAACGTGGGTTGCAGCAGAATGAATCAAAATGCATTTCCCTCATATCTAAACATGCAATTGATTTTCTTTTTCTTCTATTCTCCGAGTTTCTGATAGTTTTGTTTTTTCCCGACTGTTTTCCTTTTTAGTCATACTTCTGGCTGAAATCGTCCCAAGGATTATACATTTTCCTCTTCCTGTTCCGCAGGTTTAACCCTGTCGTTGGTGGCGGACCTAATGGCAGTGTCATTCATTATTCTCGTAATGACCAGAAAGTATGTTTAGCATCTTCAAACGCAGTTGGATTTGAATATCAAGCATATTGAATAAAAGTATCTAATTTGTTGTTTTAACAGATTGAAGATGGGGACTTTGTTGTTTTAACAGATTGAAGATGGTAACCTTGTCTTGATGGATGTTGGATGCGAGCTCCACGGTTATGTCAGTGATCTTACTCGTACTTGGCCACCCTTTGGCAAATTTTCTCCTGTTCATGTAAGTATAGAATCCATGATTTTCTTCTTCAGGAGCGACCCCCCCCCCCCCCTTGCAAACTCAAGTCAATAAAAACCCTATGAGCTGTCAAAGTCCTAGAATGCACTGATCATCAATTGAAATCCCAAAAGTCTACCCAAAAACAATCTAGAAAGACAAAACTGTAAAATAAAAACCATCAGGTAATGTATCCTAGCACCTAGCAGCTTGCTTCACCCTCCAGATGAATACCATACTATTGCATCTTTCTCTATTGGAGAAGTTTCATTGATTCAGAAAGGCCAAACTATTGACATCTCTATATGTTTTCAAGATTATGGTTGTCAAGTACTTTACTACTAGGGCAATATATCATAATCCCTGGTCAGGTGAAATATAGAGTGCAACTATCTACTTGTTAACTTCTTACATCAAATTTCTTAGTCAATTGAAAAGAAAAACATATTTTGCCTAAACCATAACAGACACATTCCAGAGTTTTTTCTAACCATTCTATTTTCTTTACTAGTTAAGCTCTCTAACATTGAGTTTCTTTGCCGATAAATGTTAACAGCTTCTATAATGGTTTTTTTAACTGGCTTCATGTTTTACCAACATCCATAACCCACCTTTTCTTTTTTCATTGGCGATGTCCATGAATTTTTCAAAGATTTTCTTTTCATCATTTCTTCACTATGTGGAGATGCTCAAAATTGTTTAGATAAAGGGTAGTAACGAAGAGGAGCTTATGCAGGTAAAGATATAAAATGGATGTGCCTTCCACCCATTGCGTCAATCCTGAGCTCTGAGTTTAGTGCAGACCACTCAGAATAACTAGGTATATCTTCTCAGCCTGGAACCTGAGATTCTGCTTTCTATGTGTAGTAGATATATCCCATGGGCACCTTTTCTGAACACTCTTAACTCCGGTACTAACCTAGCACCCCGCAAGCAAATTTTTTACCTGGTCTTGATGCCCAGCTAGACTATTTTGCTTGACTGCACTACTGCAGGCTACCTCCAAAATTGTAAACATTAATTGTCTATCACCAATTCTGAAGTGTGAAGCACCATTACCCTAGGGGAGAAGAAATCTGTCCAGGTTGTGTTTCTCACATGAGAATTTTCACATCATATGCCCATTGACAGCCCCTGAATTTGAGCAATTAGAATCCAATGCTTGGCACCAAAACTTATCCACCTCGATCCTAATCTGTTGGAATCCTTGCTACACGTCAAAGGTTTTCAAAAGCTAGATTTTAATTTCCAGCGCTGCAGTCGGTGGTATGAGTTCTGAATCTTAATTCCAGATCCTCGATGGCCATGCTGATATCGATCTGGATGTGAACAATGAGAATGATAATAAAATCCATTCTTATTAAAAAACAAAATCTTGATTTTTCTTCTTTGCTACAGATTATGCTTGAGAAATAAATTCTTCCCTTGATCTGGATTTTGATTGCTACTTTTCTGTGATATAATCTCTATACATATTTATTGTCTGGAACTTGGTGTTAAGCTCCAAGACTTGATCTGTACCTTCCAGGAAGAACTTTATGATCTTATTTTGGAGACAAACAAGGAATGCGTGGAGATGTGCAGACCTGGCACAAGCATCCGAGAAATACACCACTACTCGGTACTTTTTTAAGTTAATCCGCAACTTCTTTTGTTTTATATTCCAGGTATTGGTGGGAATAGGAATTTAGTTTTTTCGTTTTTCTTGCCTTTCAACTTTCATAGTCTTAGGAACCAGTTAGTTATATTGCCAAGTTACACTGGTACTCCAGTCTCATTGATCTAATTTTGGGTACAGTTAAGACCATAATCTTATTTTGTGTTTTGCCTAATTGTCAAGTTACGCTGACTTCCACACCCTGTCGCGAATAGCAATGAAGCTTTGAGGTTGCATGAGCCGAGGGAAATGAGGCTTAATGGTATTTTCAAAGATATGGGCAAAGTTTAATTCCTTTTATGCCTTTGAGTTTAGTGATGTTGGGCAGAGAATGATGCCTTTTAGTTGCCTCTCCCTTGATATGAAAATAGTATTTCTTCATATATGATGATTGGTAATGCGTTGGTAAAAGATAAGCCTGTAAGGTTATGGTTAGAGGTGTCTAATTAAATAGTATTTCTTCATATATGATGATTGGTAATGCTTTGGTAAAAGATAAGCCTGTAAGGTTATGGTTAGAGGTGTCTAATTAATGTAGTATGTTTTGGTAACCGATTCACAATGAAGGGTAGCATTACTTGGTTAATGCAAATAATGGTTTTGCTTTATTACATAAAGGTCATTCTTTGTGTTTGTTGTTAAGGCAGTTGTTTAAAGGTCTTATTACTGTTCAGGAGGTATTTATGATAAACATTCTGTAGTGAGTAATTGCCGTATACCAGCATACTCTTCTGTAGATACTTTTAAGCAGTGCCAAGGTCTCATTGTTTTGTTTTGTTTTCCTTCTTAATTATGATGTGGGATAGGTAGAAAAGCTGCGAAGAGGATTCAAGGAGATTGGGATACTAAAAAATGATCGGCGTGGAAGATATGAAATGTTAAATCCTACGAATATAGGTTATTCCTTTAATCCGTTACTCTTCTGCTGCAGATATAAGAACACCGCATGTGCAATAGCAGCAGAAACTTGCTCCTCCTCAGATTGTCCTCAGTTGCTATTCCTATTGTGTTTTTTGCTGAAGAGATAAATGATTTCTTGTACCACTGCAGCCATCTCTGAATGAATTTGGTTTGTCAATCATATTTCCAGGTCACTATCTAGGAATGGACGTTCATGATTCTTCTACAATTGGATATGATCGACCTCTGAAACCTGGTGTAGTAAGTTTCCTCTCTTACTGACGATTTCTTTGATTTCTGAAAATAATTGGGGAATTGCAAGGTGTGCAAAAGAAATTGGTTCTTATTCTTTTTTGAAACCTCCTCGCGAATGAGCACCAGTGAGTTGTTCAGTTGGCAACAAATGAGATATGCCATAATGCATCATTCTCTTTTAGCAATTTACATAAGTTTTCCCCCCAACGGATAGTTCAGACTTCAGACATTTTTCCTTGTTTCTTGACTGAATTACAATATAAACCAACTGACCATGCTTATAATTGTAGAGCCATGCCATGTGGTCAAAATTCCCTATTCCTTCACTTTTTTCAGTTCTATAGAAATGTGAAGGGTTAATAAAGAAAATTGCACGATGATATGTATGCATACGTACTTTTGATACCCAAAAACAAATGGAGGTATATGTGCTCTATTTCAAATAGTTCAAGGGTAGTTTTGGCCCTTTTCCGTTTCATAAAAATGTGCATAAAGCTTCTAGAAAATCTAGTCAGCTATCTATGCACTAAAAAATTAAATGGAAAACAAAACGAACTATGAGTTAGCTTTTGATAGTTTTCTATTCTAACAATAAACAAGAAAGAGGTAGCTTCTCATAGTTTTACTATTCTAACAATAAGCAAGAATATAGTAAAGAGAATAGCAAAAAAATGGGTACAGGACCTTGAGCTACATGAAATTATAATAGCTTCCCAATTCATGAAATTCCGAATAACTATAACATAATCATTCTTAATGATTCATTTGACATTTAACACTTATCACTCACCCAGCTAATGCCATGAAGAAAACAAACTGGACTGCCAAAAGAATAACACTCGGCACTAAGTAAGAAAAAAAAGAACCTATATCAACTGAAAGAAGCAACTTCACTACTACACTGATATCCTTAAAGATGCTAAAGCTAAGGCAATTTGAGGTCCGAAACGGCATATCTGATTGGTGATAACATGATTAACCAGTATAAATATAGATCAATCATCTAAAAAAAATTACTACCTGTCAAGACCCAGAACCGAGTAATGATGCGACAACGGGTAGCTTGCATTGGCCCTAGGAGCTTCCCTGTAATTAGTTCCCCGGTCTCTGAACGATGTATCAGCCTTCCAATACCAGTCATTCCTGCATGTGTTTTTTGGTCCTTGAACTTTTTTCAGAACTACTATGTTTGTATAATTCTTGCTGATCATATCTGAGGAGAAATACGCTAATTCTGCATTACATCTGTATTTGATGAAGCACATGACTTTAGATTGTTGTGCGGTTATGTGAAGTGTCTTGTTCTCTTACCTCGGACTCGTGGAATACTGTGTTTACTCTCTACATTCGCACATCTATCATTTGTCATGGCCAATTGTAAGACATGCTTTACACTTTTTCTAAAAGAGATGAAGGAGATGCATATAGCTCAAAATGATCAGATGAAATTAGACAGCTAATAGTCTTGGATAAAATTGCCTGGTCTTTATTTAGACATTTGTAAGCTCCTGCTTTCTCTGGTGGTTTCTACATTATTCCTGACCACAAAAATAGACGAGTCCTCTTGATGTTAGCGTCTAATTACTTGTGATTTCTTGAGAATGAAATTACTTGTGGTTTCTGCAAGAACCTCTAACCAATCTTCATTGGCTTTTATATGTAGGTCATCACAATTGAACCAGGAGTATACATCCCTTCGTGCTTTGATTGTCCAGAAAGGTATACTTTGTTACTTTCTCAAACTAATGTTCCTTTTGACAGCATTGAGATTTCTGTATCTTAGATCATCCTCGAGTTCCTTACAGATTCTCGGTTTGTTGAACTGGTTCTATCTGTCAAAATGTGTTGTGGTGGATGGACGAAGAATTACTCTTTTATGCACAAAAGAGAGAATCATATGATAAAAGTCTTTTCTAGGTTGGTCAGGAGATCTTGTAAGTCAAATCAACTGTTGCAAAGTTCTTGGAGTCGTAACCTGTAGCAGTTGTAGTCTTATTGAGTGATTGTACAAAGTCTCAGTCAGGTTGGGGTTTCAGTGAATGACTAATGGCTAATTGTATGTTCAACCAAGAATGGGATCAGCAACCTTCACTTTGAAATTTCTTTTGCAAGAATTAAAATGATCCCATACCTCGAAAGAAATATTCCATGTAGCAATGGCATTTTCAGGTTGCTTTTGTCGTAAATCTTGGGGAGAAAGAATAATTGCTCACTTGAACTAAGTAGCTGTCAAATCTAAATTTCTGTTGCCTGGTGATTCATCTGTAGTTAAGGAGCTAGATTAGTCTCTTGCCCCCACTAAGGAATAAAAGGCACGCTTGTTTCCTTGGAAGTATTTATTTTACTCACTTCGATATGCTTAAATCTCAACGTCTATAATCACTTATGTAACTCAGGTTCCGAGGCATTGGGATTAGGATTGAAGATGAAGTCCTTATTACAGAATCAGGTTATGAGGTATGTTGACAGAAATCGTTTAATTGCTTTAAGCAACCATATAACGTCTGACCCTTTAATTATGTCCGGAACTTATTAGCACTCGAAAGAATAAGTTGGTTTTATGGCATCATGAGTAGAGGTCAGATGCTCAATGAATCTTTAGCCATAATTCTGACCATTATGCCAATTTTCTACCTCACTGGATACAGGTACTTACTGCATCCATACCAAAAGAAATCAAACACCTCGAGTCCTTGTTGAATAACTTTGGCAGTGGAAGGGAATAGACACAAGAGCTGCTCTCAATTAGTTTGCTTTTAAATCTCCAAGCTTCGACACATCGACAGAAAAAAATAACAGCACCAGAATCCAAGTGGTTCATGCTTGTTTTCTTCAGAAATTTATATGTGCTCCTTGTTCTTTTCAGAGCCATTTCTACTCTACTAGCAGGAATTGGATCGTTGAATAATAATTTTATCTTATTTGTTCAGTATGATTTTCTAATAAGAAAAATTGCATGGACTTTTACTTCGATAGAGTATAAGTTGAAGGGTCATTTGGAAGCATTTCTTTGTCATGTAGTGTTGTTTCTTTGCAGTCCAATATTTTCTAAATATCATAAGTTATATGTACACGTTGGATTAGTTTTATCAAGATTGGTTCAAATAACCCCCAAAACTACTGGTAAATGTTAATTTTGGTTCTTCTATTCAAATTGTAAGTGGACATAAGAAATCATTTCCTCGAACGGAAGATTGAAGAGATTTCTTGAATGGAGGGAAGTTGGTAGTTGCCCTAATTATAAGTAGCTATCAATTGGTCAGGACATTGAAACAAAAAAAATAATTGAAAGCATGTCAGGCTGGTTGTTGTTTGGCTACTACTGGTTAAATGTAACTATTGCAGAGTCCTGCCTCACGATTCTATTGCTATTATAAGCGCGTATTCATATTTGAAAAAATAATACATGTATTAGTTATACATCTTATCAAACGATCCCTTTAACATTAATAAATATTCATCCACACCTGTTACTGCCAGTTTGCCAATTGAGCTAGCCTCATACACTGCAATAATTTTCATACGATAGCTAGCTCAACCATAATTATTAAAAATGTACAGTCGTATTCTTTCATTATTTTCTTTTACTTCATAGGATAGACAAACTATAATGTATGAAGGTGACTACTAGGGAGTAGAATTGAATTTGACGTTTTAATGAGGCCCCTTATACATATGCATTTGATTTTTCTTGCCTGCTCTTTTTAGAAAGTTGCTATTTTCACATTAAGTTAGATAATGATGCCCTTTGGCCCCTGCTTGCACCTTGCAGGCTGTGTGTACCCTAAATTAAAGAGCACCACCTATCTTCTCTAGTATTATGCTCTTTCTAGGTTTAGCCTTTGAAGTTTGACTTATTATAAGCTTGCATATTGTTTCACATCAATGATATTTATGACAACCGTGTAGTAAATGTGAAGGTTGGAAAACATAATTAAGATGAAAGAAAATGAAAAAAGAGGAAACCATATGTTAAAACGAAAATTGATCAAAACATCTTTATAGTATAAACACAATTTGGTGAACACTTTAACATTTCCTTCTTTTTTTTTTTTCTTCAAAAAGGTGCAAGAGGCCGGAGAGGTGTATAACTTATCGGCACCTCGCTGGTACGGCTATTTAAGTTAGGGTTCCAAACCTCAATTCTTACCGTTCTCTAGTATGTAATCTATGTACATTTTTCTAGCTAGCTAGAACTCGATCAAATAAGAATCATTCTCTCTGCTATTAATTTCTTATTTATTGCGTTCAACCAGTGGCCAGTAGATGTACATCATGTGTTTGTATTTAAATTCCTTACACTTAACCATTATACGGTCTAGTATAAACAGCAAATGCAAATAAATATTTATCGGCGCTAGCTGCTAGAATGGAGGGTGCAGATGGTTTTGAATTAGTTGTTGGTGTTAATATGGTGGTTGACATTGATTGATCTGAAAACATTAGCCATTTGAAATACTAATAACTATTTACTGTGTTCTGAGGAAAAGATAGGGCTAGAAAATTAAATTGGCATTCTTCTAGCAGAATATATAGGTTAACCCTCTCCAACTACTCACATTACATCTGGATCATTGCTACTTTAACCAAAAAAAAGATCATTGCTACTGTATTTGTTACTCCTTCCAACTGCTTTTTTTTAAATTCTGCATTAAATGTTATCAACTCCTATTTTTGAATATTTAATTTGTAGCACCACCCTTCCATCCAATTCCCATATTGTAGGACCATTTTGTTTTCAATGCTCGGATCACTCTTTTCTAATCTTTGGTGGACTACCAAGTTAATGCCCTCCACACAATTTTGGGTAAAAATAAAGTACTTGTAATACTGTACTCCCTCGTCTCAAAATAAGTACTAAACCCCCCACCCCTCTTATTTTTAAATATCACTTATCTAAAGCGACACTTATTTTAAAACGAAGAGAGTATTACTTAATACTTAAACACAAATTTTCAAATTCTAATCTTTGTTATGTCATTTTCTCATTCAAATTGAAATTTTGATTACTATTCTACTCCTCTGTTTCATTTTATTTAATCTTTATATTAAAAATAAGTTTTTCTTTTTATTTGTCCATTTTAGCCGAGCGAGAAAAATTTACTATTTTTTTCGATTTGACAATTGTTATTAAATAACTATATAAAGTAATTACTAGTTACTAGTTAGTAAAAGTAAACCCTCTAATAAATACTCAAGTTAACATGAGTTAACTAAAATGAAACAAAGGAAGTACTGCTAAAAATGTAAGCCACAAAATGGTGACACAATTTCACGCATTTTCATGTTTAGTGAGAAATGAGAATACCAAGTTTCTGGCTTACTCTCAAAATTGTTAAATTAAAATAAAAATTAAAAATTATGTTTTAGCCTTGGCATATCACATAATCAGAAGGGCATTTGAGAAATTTGAGCCAAAACCAAGGGTAAACTCTCATATTCCCATCTATATATTAGAAGGCCTGTAACCAATCCATCTCATTCCACAACATCTCTTCCATTACAAAGCCAAAAATCAAGTTTACTTTTCCAGTGCAAACAACAACAAAAAAAATGTCTCTAGTGACAGATGAGATCAGGGCCAGTGCAACTGAATTCTACACTGGTAATGATATCTGCCAAGAGAAATCAAAGTTCTTGTTAACAGAAATGAACCTCCCTAATGGCCTTCTCCCTTTACAAGACATGTTAGAATGTGGCTATGTCAAGGACACTGGCTTTGTTTGGCTCAAATCCAAGAAGAAAACAGAGCACAAGTTTGAGAAAATTGGGAAATATGTCCAATATGCGACTGAAGTCACAGCCTATGTTGAGCCCAACAAGATCAAGAAACTTACTGGTGTTAAAGCTAAAGAGCTTCTTATGTGGCTCACACTTAATGAAATCTGTGTTGATGATCCACCTACTGGCAAAATCCATTTCAAGACTCCTACTGGCCTTTCTAGGATTTTTCCTGTTTCAGCTTTTGAACTTGATGAGCCCAAAAAGGAAGTCAAAGAGGAAGTGAAGGAGGAAGTGAAAGAAGTGAGTGCTGCTGCTGCTGCTGTTGCTGCAGTGGAAGTGAAAGAGGTGTAAGAAAAAGAAATATGCTTTGCTTGCCTTAATACAAAAGTAATCTAATCTTTCTTTATTATTAAGAAAGAAACAAGTTTTATTTTTATCAAAAGTTGTTGTACTACTACTTAAGTTGAGGGTAATGATCATCTATCCATCTTGATGTATTCATGATCAAGTGGCTAATTATGTCATCTCTTCTTTGAATTTAGTGACATTATTATTAATAAACTTAGTTTAAATCAAGAGTTTATTTTCATGCAAGTCTTGATCATATTACTTCCTTGGAGACTAGCCTCTCATTTTTTACCAGGAAAAGGGTCAAATTTGATCATGTATTGTCTAAAATTGAGCGACTAATTTTCATAAGTATCGCCAGCCTCATACACTGCAATAATTTTCATACGATAGCTAGCTCAACCATAATTATTAATAAATTTAATTGTCTACTTTCGCAAATCAAGAGAGTATTATTACTTCTTTCTCATACTATCCCTAGTATTAAATTAACTACATAAAGTAATACTAGTCTAATTTAGAGTTCCAAAGCTAAGGTTAGTTTAGTAAAATAAACCTCTAACTAAAACTTTCTTAAGTAGCGTGTCAAGTCAACAAAAGTCAAGTAAAATGAAAAGGAAAAAGTATCTTCTCTAATACATTTGTTATAGTACTCTTTCTAGGTTTAGCACTTTAGCTTGTTATTCTTTGAAGAGGTTTTAGTTGAATTATAAGCTTGCATATTATTTCACATCAATGACATTTATGAGACCCGTGTAGTATATGTGAAAGTTGGAAAACATAATTAGGATGAAAGAAAATGAAGAAAGAGGAAAAACCATATGTTAAAACGAAAACTTGATCAAAGCATCTTTCTAGTATAAATTTGGTGAACTTAAGATTTTCTTTTTTTCAAAAAGTTGCAAGAGAAGAGGTGTAAAAACTTATCGGCATGCATGCAATATTCGAGCTTCCAATCTTTGAGATAACCAACAGTGTTGTGTTGGGCTATGGTTTTGTAAATTGCTCCTTTGGTGATTAATACCCATGATTGATTACCAAAAAAAAAAAAAAAACTTATCGGCACCTGGCTGGTACGCCTATTTAAGTTCAGTGGGTGCCCAGTAAATGTACACCATGCATGTGTTTGCATCTAAATTCCTATCTTAACCATTATAAGTAAATATTGGGTGCGAATAAGTTTTCATCGACGTACGCTAGCTAGAATGGAGGGTGCAGATGGTTTGATTTAGTTCTTGGTCTATATGTGGTGGTTGACATTGATTGGTCTCATGAAAACATTAACCCATTTGACATAGTAATAATTATTTACTGTGTTCTAAGGAAAAGTTAGGACTGGAAAATTAAATTGGAATTCTCCCAGCAGAATTATATAGGTTAACCCTCTCCAACTACTCACGTTACATCTGGATCGCTGCTACAGTATTTGTTACTCCTTCCAACTGTTTTTTTTTAAAAAAAAAATTGTGCATTAAATGTTAAACAACCCCTACTTTTGAATATTTAATTTGTAGCACACCCTTCATCCAATTTTCCGTATTGTAGGACCATTTTTTTCAATGCTCGGATCACTCTTTTCCAATTTTTGGTGCACTACCTCCCTCCTAAAATATGTAGAGTTTAGCTCATTTCATATTCATTAAGAAAACAAATAAATACAAGATAGTATAGTTTACTAAGTTATTTTTATTTTATTAAAATTTTTTTGAGAATTGAGCACCATTAAAAAGAAATAATCTCTCTAGTCCAATATAAGTGAATTCTAACATATGTTAATTGGTACGACTCGAAAATAAGATAAATCTTATTTTAAACTTCAACTTTTAAGTAATAATTCGGACCAATAAAATTATGAAAAAAAATCACATTTTAAATATTTAGTATAATGCACGGGCTCCTCGCAACTAGTACTAAATATAAGCCATAAAAAGGTGTTTGATTGGACACGCACAATTTCATGCATTTTTCATGTTTAGTGAGAATACCAAGTTTCTGGCTTACTCTTTAAATTGTCAAATTGAAAAAGAAAAACATTACTGTATTGTTTACCTTGGCATATCATTAGGAATAAGAATGTAATTGTGATGGATGTGGGCATATAGAAGAGATAGGACTAAAAATGAAGATATCCGATATAAGGTAGGAGTGACATCAGTGGAGGACAAGATGCGGGGTGAGACTGAGATGATTTAGACATGTGAAGAGGAAATGTCCGGATGCCTCAGTGCGGAGGTGTAAGAAGCTGACTGTGAATGGTTTCAGGAGAGGTAGAGGTAGAGCAAAGAAGTATTGGAGCGAGGTGATCGATAAGATATGATGCAGTTCTGGCTAACTTACTGAGGATATGACCATAGATAGAAGCTTGTGGAGGACACGAATTAGGGTAGAAGGTTAGTAGGTATATAGTGGTGCGTTGTCTTGTCATCCGTTCAAACCAGTAGTTGTAATATTGCTCCTGTAGTTTCGGGTCCTTCGTTTTCTGTCTTTTTGTTGTCTTGTACTTCGACTATCATATGATTTTGTTGTAGTTACTATCTTGTTACTATCTACTGTCTTGTTCCCATATGTTATTTCTTGTACTTCTATTACTTTGTTTTCTAGACTGATTTGGACTATTTTTTCCTTGAGCCAAGATCTATCGTAAACAACCTCTCTGTCTCTAAGATAGAGATAAGGTTTGCGCACACTGTACCCTCCCAGACCACAGGTGAGATTACCCTGGTTATGTTGTTGTTGGCCGCATATCATTAGGGCATTTGAGAAATTTGAACCAAACCCGGGTAAGCCTTCATATTCCCATTTATATATTAGAAGCCCTTTTACCTATCCGTCTCATTCCACAACATCTCTTTCATTACAAATACTGTAAGCCAAAAAAAGAACAATGTCTCTAGTAACAGATGAGATCAGGGCCAGTGCATCTGAATTCTACACTGGAAATGATATCTGCCAAGAGAAATCAAAGTTCTTGCTTACAGAAGTAGGCCTCCCAAATGGCCTACTTCCTATGCAAGACATGTTAGAATGTGGCTATGTCAAGGACACTGGCTTTGTTTGGCTCAAATCCAAGAAGAAAACAGAGCACAAGTTTGAGAAAATTGGGAAATATGTCCAATATGCAACTGAAGTCACAGCCTATGTTGAGCCCAACAAAATCAAGAAACTTACTGGTGTTAAAGCTAAAGAGCTTCTTATGTGGCTCACACTTAATGAAATCTGTGTTGATGATCCACCTACTGGCAAAATCCATTTCAAGACTCCTACTGGCCTTTCTAGGACTTTTCCTGTCTCAGCTTTTGAACTTGATGAGCCCAAAAAGGAAGCCAAAGAGGAAGTGAAGGAGGAAGTGAAAGAAGAAGTGAAAGAAGTGAGTGCTGTTGCTGTTGCTGCAGTGGAAGTGAAAGAGGTGTAAGAAGAAAAAAGATTTTGCTTGCCTTCAGATAACTAGTCTAATCTTTGCTTATTATTAAGAAGAAAGAAACAAGTTTTATTTTGATCAAAAAGTTGTTGTACTACTACTTAAGTTGAGGATGATGATCATCTATCCATCTTGATGAATTCATGATCAAGTGGCTAATTATGTCATTTCTTCTTTGAATTTAGTTACATTATTAATAAACTTAGTTTAAATCAAGAGTTTATTTTCATGAGTCTTGGTCATATTTTCTTATCATTATGATTATTGATTGCTTTTCGTGAATCTCTGATTCTATGCTTAATTTGAACTGTTGAAGCATTTCGTCAATTACTATGACCCGTGTTATTTCTTCCGTTACGTGTTTGAATATGCAATTTTCAGTTTCTTTTTGAGATTATGTAATTATAACAACATTGAGATGCAAATCGTTTGTGTTAGCGTGGAATAAAGAATCCTAAATTGTTAAAACTCAGATAATTACAAGGAACAATAGTAAAAAAGGGTCTGTTCAATCGGTAAAACTTGTGACAGATATAACCACAACACCAACAACAACAACATAATTCAGTGTAATCCAACAAGTAAGGTTTGAGAAAGATAGGATGTAGGCAGATTTTATCTCTACTTCTGTGTGATAGAGAGATTGTATCTGATAGATCCCCAGCTAAAAACAAATATAATCAAAGCATAATAGAAAGCAAAAAAAAGAACAAAAAAACGATAGCAAATTAGCAAGATAAACAGAACAAATGAAACAACAGGTAATAGTGAAAATTAGGAGAGAAAAATACGTGTATACTAACTAATAGTATATCACTCAACTACCTAAGACCTTTTTACTCTTTTCTCAACCTCCAAATCTTCCTATTTAGGTCACGTCCTCCGTAATAGTGACAGATATAACCAATGACATAAATTTGAACCACATGTTATAATCTACTTTTCTCCAACTTAATTACTGGCTGGCTAGCTGGCCGGGAAATTCATAAAAGGGATAGTATTTTGAGTTGACAGATCATGTTAATATATTTGTTACAATATAAAAAGAAAAAAAATGATCATAATAAAAATAAAAAGACTTTTCAGAATTTTCATTCAATTAAAATTTTGAACAGATACTTGGAGAGTGGAGGTATCAAGAACACACAACTTATGCTGGCCTGAAACAGTTGAGTTTGGCAAGAATTGGAAAAAAATGGTTTGGATTAAAGTAGATGTCCTAATTAAAATCATCACCTAACAATTATTAATTGGTACGTAACTCATAATAAAGACATCAGTAATGAACAGTTTTTTTGTTGGAAAATACCAACACGTACAACTTTTTGATCTATACTTTACTTTCTTCGCCTCAAATTATCTGTCGTATTTTTCTTTTACACGCCTCTTAAGAAAACATTAATTAAGAGGAATATAGACAATTAACAGGATGATTTGTCAATTTGTATATAGTATTCTGCCATTACTTCTTCATTCTCGCTATTTCTTTCTGTTTACTGCTTTGGACTGATTTTTCCTTGAGCTGCGGATATATCAAAAACAGTCTCTCTACCTCCAAGGTAGGGGTAAGATCTATATACACTTTACTCTCTCCAGATCCCACTTTGTGGGATTATATTGGGCATGTTGTTGTTATGTTTTAAAATGTAATTTCTCTTCATTGAATATTTATTATATTTTTGTGTCATCTCATTACTCTATAATTAAAGTGTTTGTAGTCTTCAAGAAAAATTACTATTAAAAATAAGATGGGGAAGAAATAATTAATTTTATTCTAAACTTCTAAAATGACAAATAACTAGAGATTATTATTTTTAGAGAGATAATTTGAGACAGGAGTATCAATCTGCCACGTTTTTGTTGTCCCAAAATTTTGATCAACTATATGAATTAGAACTATTCTTGATTGTTGAGAAGTAATGTTAATTTGGCACAATTAATCTTGGGGATGCAAAGTTCAATTAATTTGGGCTAAACTCTCGTAATCAATCATGATGTCTTGATCAAAGTTGCTAGCTGGTGAGATATATATATATATATTGGTAGCCTGTCAATTGTCAATTATGTGCTGCAAGCTATTTTTTCGGTTATATTAGTACTTAGTTAACATATTCAAAGAAAGAAATATAAACATTATTAGCATTACATACGAAGAAAAACGTTCCTCTTTTTTGTAGTAATCTCAATCCTTAGTCTTTTTTTTTCAAATTACCTTTATTGCTCCAATGTTAAACTCACATGATAGTACTGACAATGTTAATAATATACCGCCCCATAAATAGTAAAAGTACAAATTTCTGCAACTGGCAGATAGTGCATGAAGATAGTTTTCTAGTGATTAAAATTAACTTACACTACTGACTACACACACAATTGAAATTAACACAATAATGTTAAGGCATGGAGAGATCTAATTAGGTTTCTCTTCACGAGTACAGATTTCATTTTCAAATTCAACAAGGAACACATCCTCTATATGTTACAACCGTCACCAAACTACACAATCCGTCTTAAAACCTACAGACACAAATAAATGAGAGATTAGATATGGCTAAACTTGAAAACTTACTTGATAAAGTGCTATTAGTCAAGAACTTCAATGCAAACAGTTTACATATGCAGCACTAGATTAGCTCGAAAGTCGCACAAACATTGTAAAAAAAAAATGCATGTAGTAAAGACACAGTGACAGACTCGAACAAAATATACATGAATCAAGCTTAGGAGCCATGACTTGGGAGGAAGCTATTGAAACAATGAAATGAAGTACAAGATGCTAGCTTGTTTCAGGTAAGAGAGACTTATGCAATCAGTACAGGAAACGAGGTCGAGAAAACAAAAAGGGAAAAGAAGAAGATGAATGTTCATAGACTTTGAAAATCATGGAGAGGAATTTATTCTTTTGCCAAGTTGCCAAATAGCCCAGGAAAAAGAAGTTGCAATGTGCAAAAAAGAAAAACATAGATGTTGGAAAAGCATACAGGCCTAAGGGATCGAGTAAAGATACACAACAAGAACCTAAACATTAGAAGGACAGGTTGAAGTAACTTCTGTACGGTCAGGAATCCTTGCTGGCTGGTGCATAGAAGGATTATTAGATGAGGAACACAGTTGCTAGTCCTTTGTAAATAAGGAACCCTGAGTAAAAAGAATAGTCGCCACACCATGATGGGATGATACATGGGAAGCCTATATATTGGGCATGAACCCCTGAGTACAGTCAAGATAAGGGAAAGTTGTGCTGCTCATTAGTCCTGTAAGAATGTCACTTGGGACCAAGGCGAGCCTGCAAGGGGAAGGATGGACGCTAGATGCCCAATAGATATTGGACCTTCCTCGTAAGTCAAATTTTTCATCAAGCTCCACTTTCTCAGGCTGAATTATATGAATCTCACCATGATCATATCATCTAATCATAGACACATAAAACATAGCAACTGAATATCCTAAAGACAAAGCAAGTCTATATGCCACTATCCAGTCCAATCCAAATCTCATAGGGACCAATATATCTTGAACTTAGCTTACCTTTCCGATCGAATCTCAAAACTCTCTTTATGGGGAGAAACACTCAAAAAAAAAAACGCAGTAAGAGAAAAGAAAGGGAGAAAAAGAGAAGAAAAGAGGAGATAAAATAGAGATTTTCAGCCCAAATCATCAAAGGTAATAACTCTAATCTTTTAATTAAGTTTCTTACATGATTATGAGTGAATTTTTATGATGAAAACATGGAAAAAATTATGATGAACTGAGGAAGTTTAACCCTAGGTTCTTCAACCTAAATCTATGATTTGAAAGGGGCAAACGTTATCAAAAGTAATTTTAAATAGTGTTCAGGAATTCTCTTGTCAAGGAGAACCTGTTGGTGGTCATGGTTCAGGAATTTTGCTCCGTTGACCAGAATTGACTTTTAGAGTCAATCCCTTTACAACCAGTTTGACTTGTTCTAAAAATTAAGAGAATATTCACCTAAGGGTTTTTGATCATTCTAAATCTGTTTTTGTGTAGTTTGAGGTGATCCGGATACCCGAGAGCATAGTTTTGGTTTATTGAAAAGGGTGCTTGAGTTGTGAATTCGAGGTACGTGAGACTTTAAGTTTTGAGTGCTTGCTTTTCAAACACGTTTCAAAAGTATGTTTTGTCTGCTCGGTCCATCAGTTGGGGCGAGTGTGTGCATGGCAGAATCAACGGTCTTTGAGGCCAACGACATATTTTTTATTTTCAAGTATACTAAAACTCTCTTTATAAATTTTTTGATCATGTGATACAATTGTGAGCCATAAGGATGGGGCATTGTGTATGTGTCCCCGAGCATTGTGTATGCTTTTTCATTTTACTGAGGCATTACGAATGCTTCCCCGAGCATTGTGTATGCTTCTTTATTTCACTGGGGCATTGTGTATGCTCAGGGGCGGATCCACAGTACCGGGTGGGGGTTCCCGGGCACCTCCATCCGCTATGGTAGATTCTATAATTATATGAAATATATATTAAAAATATAAGTATTTGCAGATTGGAACCTATACACAATTGAGTGGTTGACTTAATGGCATGAATGGGAGCCCTAAAATCCCTTGGAACTGCTGAACTGGAGTTTGAACCCCAATGGATACATCTGTCTTTTTTAAGGTTCACGCATTAATTTATTTTATTGGGAACCCACAAGCTTAAAATCTTGGATCCGCCTCTGTGTATGCTTCCTCGAGCATTGTATATGCTTCTTGATATATTTGGTGCATTTTGTATGCTGACGTGGACTCTAGGTGTTGATTAATTGCTTTAACTACCATTTGTGACAAGTTCTTAGTGTAAATTATATTGAGATATATAGTATTGATAAACAATTGTTTGAAACTTGTTGGATATAATATTATGATATAGTTCTATGTTGCTTCTCGGACTCGAGTGCGGATATAGAGGTCGGATTCGTCATCACAAAAATTTTAGGATTCAGGGTTTGGATCCGATTGCGGATACGGGTGTTGGGATACGGCTAAAAATATATAAACATAATATATACGACAATTAGTTATTTAAGAATGGTGAAAATTAACTTCTATATGATTAAAAAGGTAACTTAAATCCATATTGTTTTATTAAGTAAAACAAAAACTGAGTATTGCATAGTTATAAATTGATATAAATATAGTATTATTTATCTTAGGATTAGGGGATATATTGAGTAGGAGTATTGGTTCGAGTGGTTTGGAAATAACTAATAAATGCATATTACGATGCATAAAAGTTTATATTTCGACGATTAATTGAATTTATTAAATTAGAGCTAGTATAGTTATATTCGTTTTAAACACTTGTTGTAGTACTTTATGTCTATAATCTATATATGTATGACATAAGCCCATACTTGAACTAAATACCCGATCAACATATACTTCTCGGCCATAGGTTTAGTCAAAGTACCCACGTTAGGTTGACCAAATCGGGTGTTGATCCCACACCCACACCCATGTTGTGTCAACAAGGATTTTGAAAAGTCCGGGCAACATAGAATTATAATTCATGTGCATAATATTTTTGTGGCCGTTATGTGTTTGTATTTTCTAACACTTGTTCCAGGGTATTTAAAGTGACGGATTGAAGATCTTATTAGGTTATATTTACGTATAATTCACTCCTTACCTGCATGTTCATGCAGATACTATTGGTGACGACGATGCTAGTAGTTGACGAGTTTGCTAGAGTTGATCCAGTTGTTAAGGTTAGCCGCCGCATTGTTTGTGGAGGCTTTCAAAAGAGTGTTTATCATTTATTTATCGATGTTTCTTTTTGAGGTTTGCACAACGAGTCTTTTGTAATTCTCTTAGATGCTCCATGGTCTAGTATGGGATTTGGGCAAGAGTTTTAGATTACTATTTTGAGATGTTAACTATTCATAATTAATTATATATTGTTTGCATACTTATTTAATTTATCAAATGATGCGAATTAATGGTTAAGATATGAGAATTGCGTTCGCCTTGCCGTTGGTGAGTGCTAGGTGTCGATCACGTCTAGGGGGTAATTTGGGACGTGACAAAGAATGATGTTAGATGCCCAATTGGAAAATGGGGTAAGCTGGAATAGGCAGCCCAAACAAGGCATACCGGTGAAATAGGCAAAGGTGAGAAAAGGGTGAAAAAAATTGTTTAATGATTTGCAAGACAATCAGATAAAAGAAAGTCAAGGCAGCTTGAGAAACCATTTTGAAAACATAAAAGGAGCTTTGTTAAAATGAAGACAAGTCAGGTAGGAAAACTTGAACAGTCTGAAAGCAACAACATACCCAGTGTAATCCCACTAAGTGGGGTCTGGGGAGGGCTCAGATGCGAGGTAGAGAGGCTGTTTCCGATAGACCCCCAGATCAGGACAAAAACAGGCTAGAAAAGACATAATAAAAGAGCACGAAATAAAAGGTAGTAACAAAAACCAAAAGATAGTAACAAAAATAAGATTACCACAAAATAATACTGAAACCGATCAACCCGAAACAACAAACATCACCAAAACTCCAAGAACAAGAAAGTACAAGTGCAATGCTACGACTACTAGTACCGACCACAAAACACAGCAAGGGTGCACTCCCTCATACTAATCCTCTACCCTAATACACGTTCTCCACGTCTTCCTATCTAGAGTCATGTCCTCGGTAAGCTAGAACCGCTCCATGTCTTGTCTAATCACCTCCTTCCAATATTTCTTCGACCTACTTCTACCTCTCCTGAAACCATCCATAGCTAACCTCTCACACCTCCGTACTGGGGCATCCGTGCGCCTCCTCATCACATGCCCGAACCATCTCAACCTCCCTTCCCGCATCTTGTCTTCCACCGAAGTCACACCTACCTTGTCCCAGATAACCTCATTTCTAATCCTATCTCGCCTAGTAAAACCACACATCCATCACAACATCCTCATCTCCCCACCTTCATCTTTTAGATGTGAGAGTTCTTGACATATCAACACTTCTCCCCATATAACATCGTTGATCTAACCACCACTCTGTAGAACTTGCCTTTAAGTCTCAGGGGCACCTTCTTATCACACAAGATGCTTGATGTGAGTCTCTATTTCATCCACCTTGCCCCAATACGGTAGGTGACATCCTCATCAATCTCACCATTACCTTGGATAACAGACCCAAGATACTTGAAACTACCTCTCTTCTCAATGGCTTAGGAATCCAGCCTCACTACCACGTCAGCCTCATGAATCACCTCACTGAACTTACACTCAGAAAATATTCTGTCTTGGTCCTGCTCAACCTAAAGGGCAGCTCGGTGCACTAAAGCTCTCGCTATGCGCAGGGTCCGGGGAAGGGCCCGACCACAAGGGTCTATTGTACGCAGCCTTACCTTGCATTTCTGCCAGAGGTTGTTTCCGAGGCTTGAACCCGTGACCTTCTGGTCACATGGCAACAACTTTACCAGTTACTCCAAGGCTCCCCTTCTTGGTCCTGCTCAACCTAAACCCTTTAAACTCCAGGGTCTGTGTCTCCAAACCTCCAACTTAGCATTTACTCCTCCGCAAGTCTCGTCGATCAAAACTACGTCATCCGCAAACAACATACATCAAGGCACCTCACCTTGAATTTGTCGTGTTAAAACATCCATCACCAAGGCAAATAAAAAAGGGCTAAGGGTCGACCCCTGGTGCAATCCCATCAATACAAGGAAATGCTCTGAGTCTCCTCCCACAGTTCTCACTCGAGTTCTGGCACCATCGTACATGTCTTTAATCGACCTAGTGTAAGCCACAGGTACCCCTCTAGCCTCCAAGCACCTCCATAGAACCTCCCTAGGAACCTTGTCGTAAGTCTTTCCTAGATCGATGAACACTAAGTGTAAGTCCTTCCTCTCCCTATACTGCTCCACCAGTCTCCTAACGAGATGAATAACTTTCGTAGTCGAGCGCCCTTACATGAATCCGAACTGATTCTCAGAAATGGTCACGATCCTGATCAACCTCGACTCCTCCACCCTTTCCCAAACCTTCATCGTGTGACTTAACAACTTGATACCCCTATAGTTGTTGCAATTCTGGATGTCACCCTTGTTCTCTTGTACAAAGGGATCATCGTACTCAATCTCCAAGCTTCAGGCCTCTTCTTTGTCCTGAAAATGGCATTAAACAACTCTGTCAGCCACTCCATACCTACCCCGTCTGTGCTCTTTCAAAAATCCACCGAAATCTCATCAGGCCCAGTCGCTCTACCTTTATGCATCCTCCGAATAGCACCCTTAACCTCCTCAACCTTTATACGCCTACAATAGCCATAGTCGCGACGCCTCTCAGAATGCCCCAAATTCCCCAGCTCAATGCTTTTGTCCCTTTCTTCATTCAAGAGTTTATAGAAGTATGACTGTCATCTCCTTCTAATGGGAACCTTATCCACCAATACTTTTTCATCCTCATACTTGATGCACTTCACTTGGTCAAGGTCTCGAGCCTTCCTCACTCTAGCTTTCGCTAGCCTGTATAACTTCTTTTCCCCACCTTTATCCTCCAATTCTGCGTATAAGCTTTCGAAAGTTGTTGTCTTCGTTGCCGTAACTGCTAGTTTAGCCTCTTTCCTAGCCACCTTGTACTCCTCCTTATTCGTCCGCTTCTCCTCCTCATCCTTACTCTCCACCCACTTAGCATAAGCCCCCTTCTTAGCCTCCACCTTTCTTTTAACTTCTTCATTCCACCACCAATCACCCTGATGCTTGCCAAAACAGCCTTTTGAAGATTCTGAAAGCAAAGGAAATCATATCCTATAATCTATAGTCGCAATTGATGGAAGGCTATAAAGTACCTCAAGAGTCTAGAGGGAATGGTAAAAGAGAATAGGATCAACGATTTTAAGAAGATGGTTCAAAAGGCATTAAAGGGAGATTACACAATGAGAATTGGAGTTAAGAGGCCATAGATGGTATACATAGAGGTGCATGTCACCTCAAGACAAAACTTGGTTAGCCTCTCTACAGTTTGAAGAGAAAACTAGAATTTCACACTAAGAAAACCATTGGAATCAACCATAGCGAAAGACCAATTTTTAGGCCATAAGAAATAAAGTACTAGGAATATACTATTGCCACCAAAATAGGATTTTCCTACTCCTCAAGCAGGAAGAAAAGTTAACGTACATTTCTACCAAACCACAAACATCACACTTCAGTACAAGATGAATTATGAAGAAACAATTAAGACAAAAGCATATACCATTTAGAAGCTACACTACAAATCCTGATTGCAGGTCTCCCAACATTGCAATTTCTCGAAGATCACAACTTTAATGCCTGGAAAAATCATGTCAATATAGGTCAAACTGAATGTAAGATACACAATAAGTGATATGTTGATAGCTTTAAGATAATAATGTTAGCTAAGGAGTTCATATGTGCAGCAAAGTATGAGTCTAGTTCACATACAAGTACCAAATATCTCTTAGATAATGTTAGTCATGGACCATGGTATTGTGCCATACCAAATTTCTACAAACTCTCAAGATATTGAAACTTATTACAAAAACTCTTAGAGCTAGTGGCTATCAGCTGGAGCAAGGAGAAATAACCAAATGTGTACGAACAAGTACCATACTGAACAAGAGTTATCCTGTTGGAGTCTCTTTAGAATCACATATAGTGTGGTGATCAAGAAATAGGCATAAAAGCATCTAGGATTGTACTAAGATAATGTATCCCCCTCGCATAACAAAATGTATGATTCACAAGAATAGTTAATAATGTCTGGTGAAGTTCATATTGGGCTCCATTCTATTTGGTTACAGAGTAGAGAACCAAAAGTTTCTCAACCTAATTGCTGAAATCTTGCTAGACAGTGCTCTTTGCCTTTATATCAATTCCGGGAGTGAGACTGAAACTAATCACTACTTAGACTATTTGTCTAGGGATAGTGGGTATACATTCCAGAGATATAGAGAGAGAGAGAGGATTTGTTCATGTCAGGGTGGCCTGAACCCTGTTCCTCCAGTAAGAGCTATCTAATTTCTATTGTTTGTCCCTCCACACACATTACAGTATCACTAATGTTTTGCCTAACTGGGGTTCAAAAGGTCTATGAGTACACACATACTTGAAGGAAACAGTACCGACAAACTACTTCCCAGAAGCAATATATATATATCAAAAAGCAATATGTCACATAAAAAATTCAAGAACCGCTATAGAAGATCTTTTCCCAGAAGAGAAATGCATGGTCTTCCATGCCAAAAATATTTAATCTAATTCATGATTTTTTGAATTCAGTCACTCAAAAAACTGTACCTGGGAAGCTCTGACCCATTTGCCGTTAATCCAGTCCAGATGCAGCCTTATATTAGCATGCTTAAACTCCAACTCCTCATTGTTCGCCTTGAAGTAAACCTTGTATCTCTGGCCTTTAAGTACTTTAGAAATCACACCCACCCACCAGCCATCATTGTGCAGAGCATCAACTTCTTCAAGGACTTTGAAGCTTTTAAAAGGTCCAATATCAGGTGGAGGTGGTCTTACATGCAAACGATCAGCTTCTTCTTGCAAAAATGCTGTATCGTCATTGTTTCTTAAGTTCTGATACTCTATCAGGTAGTTACCATTATCTAAAAGCTTAACAACAGTTGCAGCAAACCAAGCACCCTCAAAACCTTCTTCATCACTGCTGACTTCGACTAATGACCCTTCACTAAATTTTTCTGCAGCTTCATTGTTGGGTTTAATTTCAGTAGATACAAGTTTCTGTATTTCATGCCGAAGTCAAAATAAGTGGGGAGAGGAAAGAAACAAATCAAAAAGTGAAACACATAAACAGAATTGAGAGAAAGTCGAAAACTTGAAAAATGCATGCCCTATTTACATAGTGTTCGTTTTGAGTTATCTCATACAAACATGTACAATCATGAAAAGAAATGGAAAATACAGACATACTTCAGATGAACCTAAGAAGTGCCAGATTTGCTCATCAGTTAAATATAATGATAGAAACATGCTTCCAACTCCCATTTTGTTCCCGGGCGCGTGTGTTTAGCGCATCTACGCTTACAAGAGATGACTAAAGTCTTGCTTAGAGTAATCATTTTATCAATGACAATACCATTTATATCTCCTATATACTTGCATAGTCATCTCGTACTACTTGTTTTCAATAGTATTCCACCTGAGTGGTAAAGAGGATTTGATTAATGATGCAGAATCTCTGTTAAGACACACTTGAATCCATGTTGATTTGATGTGAAGCTGGATCTTTTTGTAAATATTCAAGCACAATTCGTGCTGCTTTTATAATACTTACCCTTTCTCTCTCAAAAAAAAAATAAGAAAAAGATTATGCTCACTTGGGAAGGCTTTCTTTTTCACGAGTTATCTCCACTCTATCTAGTGGCAGGAACGAACCGATGTCACACAGACTCAGGTATAAGTATCATTCATACAGGTAATAGTACTAGCAACGGATTAATTTAACTTAACAAGTTTTGGTTTAATTGAAGGATTTAACAAATTATCCATATCCATAAACATCAAGACGAATGAGGAGTTCTAGAGTAGGATATGCTATATATAGGAAAAGGCTTCAACATTAGGGTATGAAGGTCAATATTCCTTTTAGAAACAAAAATAAGAAAATGGAGAAAGTAGATAGTAAGCTTATCATGAGCAATATTGAACTGTTGTCTACATAACCTAAACATCTTTCAAGTTTGCAGCATGAGTTTGCTTAGCTGGGTTGAGAAAGGTGAGAAACCCAGCAAGTAGACTTCTTTGAGCTTTCAAGTTTCCCTTGATCAGCTGAAAATAAAAACACCCAATCCAAGAAGTCTATGAGGGTGTTTGGATTGACTTATTTTAAGTGTTTTTGGCTTATAAGCTCTTTTTTTACTTTTTGGGGTATTTGGCGAAGACAAAAAGTGCTTTTAAGCACCTACTCTTAGTCTAAAAAAGTACAAAAACTAACTAAAACCTAAAAGTTGGGTACTCTCAACTTATGGCTTTTAGCTTTTAGCTCATACGCTACTTTAAAAAAGCCAATCCAAACACCCTCTAAAATGATTCTACTCGAAATGCTGTTGAATGCCCCTATATCCACGAAGTTCCAATGCATATTCACATATCCTCCCCTGGACCCCTCCAGCCTTCAAATCAACTATCCCAAGAACTACAACATATTTAAAATATATGTGTTGGTCTATTGTGGAAACACGATAGATCAAACACACAAAAAGGACAATCAATCAATCAAATATGCCTTAATCCTAGACATAGTTGTGGTTAACTAAACAAATACTATGTATCTCTCATGCTTTATTCGGGTGATTCCATTTTTACAAGTTCTCAAATCTCATACTTATCCCTACACTGGCATACGAGTCTCTAACCAAACTAAAGGGATTCCTAACAAGCACAAGACTGAATGTAAGTGTAACATGAAAAATTATGCTTTAATCAACAGTACTGTATTACCTATGTGGATCATTTGCTTCCATCGTATTTTGTTCTTAATTAAATCTATTCCCCGTTAACAAGCCTATGTTCCTACTATATATCCGAATCCAACTCTCTTGGACTAACTTCTTCACCGTCATCCGCCCAATAATATGCGGGTATCCTTCCCCTCTAGCACAATATCTAGGAACAGATATGATGGGACTACTTTTTTACCCACACCAGCTGATGTTTGGGGACCCTGGAAGATTTCTTTTCTTTTGGTAATTGAGAGTGCAAATCTTGGGTAACTAATAAGCTATTCACAAGAACATAACCATCTGGAAAGAGTATTTTCTAGTCTAATTTTCTCAGCTTCATACTAGGTAAATGGGAGCTAAAACACGGTAACCTTATGGTATGTGATAAAAATCCTAAAAGATCCTCTCTCTCCAGAAGAAAAGTAACAAAGCCAGATACTGTTTCATATTAACTCGATAACACTCTTCAAGCATGAATACGTAAGTTCTCTAACACACTTTCTTGATTAATTAGCAAGTTCTCTAACACATTTTCTTGATTAATTAGCAAGTTCTCTCACACATTTTCTTGATTAATTAGCAAGTCCTCTCTCGGAGCGGAACCGTTGAACAGAAACTCATAGCACACAGTAATAGAACCACATTTCTTCGAAAATGAGGAAAAATGAACGTACCTCCTCATCTTCTTCTCCTCCTTCCTCAAATGGTGGGGTCCACTCGCCATTGGCCCACTCACGGTGAATCCGTATCTGGGACTCCTCAAATTCCAACTGGTCCCTTGTTCCCCTGAAGAACACAGAGTACCTCCCATCACTCAACACCTCCATTACCACACCCTCCCACCACCCATCATTGTAATTAGCATCCACCTCTTCACTGACCTTGAACCTCCTCTTCCTTTCAGATGGTGGCCGAGGCCGCAGCTGAACTAAAGTCATTGTTTCCTTCAGCGGTCTTTTACCTTTTTTATCTGCCATCAGAGTTTTGTACTCCACCAACACCCGCACCTTGTTGCTGCTACTTTCCTCATCGTCGTCGTCGTCGTCGTCATTCCTCCTCTGTTTCTTGGGAATGGGTCGTACCACTGTTCCCTCATACCACGCGCCACGAAAGCCGTCCTCGTCACTGCTAATCTCAACTTCTGCGCCATTTGGGAAGTAAGTATTAAGCAAATCACTTTCATTTTCCATGCTACTGCAAAAAGATAGAAAGGAAGATTGTTTGGCGGTTATGAGATTTGAATGAATTTGAAAAAAAAGGGGCTCTACTTGTTGGAAATTGCGAAAAGTCTTTTGGGGTTTTGGGGGGTTTTTACAGGAATACTAGGAAGAAGAATGAGAAAGGCTTTTGAGTTTTGGCGAGATTGTTTGGGAAGGAGGGGGTGTGGGGACATTTTAAATGAAATTTATTTTGATTAGTTTTGAAATAGATGATTGGTCATAGATTCTCAAATAATTTTAGGAAAATCAGATTTGATTGAAGTTTAGATTGAATGTGTTTGACCATTGTTTTTTTAAATATATTTTATTTTTAAAAAAATATATTAAATATAATTTATATCTATAAATTCTAAAATATATTAAATATTTATAAATTTGGGACCAAATTATTATATTTTTATAATGAACGAAATAATACATCATTCTAAAATCATCACATGATATTTTAATAAAAATTACTAGTAATAATATAGTTACTAACTATTACAATTTGTCAAATTACAATTAATTATGAAGATTCATCAATGAAAAATAATAATGACAATGATAGTAACTAGCTATTTTTAATATAATTTTCTCACATTCTACGAATAATTTTTTCATGACGAGCATGTATTCCCAGATTAAATGATTGAAAAGTAGATAAAAATTAGTTAAGGTCATAAATAGATGAACTTTTTTATAACATATAAAAGTTTGGGATAAGCTATTTTTTGGCCTAAAAATGTGTGTTTAGCAGATTTTGAGATTTGATTTTCAAAATTTCTCAAAATACTAACAAATTTTATGGCCAAATAGATTTGCCAAAAAAAATAATTCAAAAAGTGCTTCCAAAATTCATGGTCAAACGGGGTCCTTAACTTGTCACTTTTTTTATTTTACGGAGAAAGGCCTAAATTACCATTCAAATATTAAAAATGGTACAAATATACCCTTCTTCCACCTTTGGGCTCTAAAATATCTTTTTCATCCACCTTTGGGCTCTAAAATATCTTTTTCATCCACCTTTGGGCTCTAAAATACCCTTCTTGTCCACCTTTGAGCCCTATTTTGCCCTTTCTCTTAACAAACTCTTTAGGAAAAATGATTAGGAATTTCATTTAATATATAACAATGTTTTATTTGTTGAAATTTTAAATAATCAAAATCTATTAACTCACAAACCCAATTCGGATCCCAGATTTAGCTCTTCTTCATTTCGTATCTTTTCATTTTTTCCAAGTTCTTATTTAGATTAGAGATATATGTCATAGATTTAATTTAATGACTGATATTTAGTAAATTAAAAATAAACCTTAATTATAATTAAAATAATTAATTACTTTCATATATTTACTTTCAAAATATTATTTTAATCTCACAATTTTAGTTGTACAAGATATCTTTCCTAAATATAAAGAAATATTTTCACTTGCCTTGAGCCTTGAGTAAATTTTTTCCTGCATCATTTTTACTTTAATTTTTTTCACTGGAATTATTTTTAGCCTAATTTTGGACGTTAGAAAGGAATTTCAATGTTTGAAAGGAATTTCAATGTTGGAAGAGAAGTCTTCCCGCTTTAAAAAAAATTACAACTAAAATTTAGTATAACTTTTTTATGTATTATAAATAATATAGCAATCAGATATTTGAATATTTGACAAAATAAATAATAATATAATTAAAAATAAATTTAGTGGCTAAAGTTGTGAAATTGTCTTATATTTTGGAGTAAATAAATGAAAGTAATTAATTATTTTAATCATAATTAAGATTTATTTTTAATTTACTAAATCTTAGTCATTAAATTAAATCTATGACATATGTCTCTAATTTAAATAAAAACTTGAAAAAAATGGAGAGATGAGAAATGAAGGGGAGCTAAATCTAGGATCCAAATTGAGTTTGTAAATTAATAGGTTTTGATTAATTAAAATTTCAATAAATAAAATATTGTTACATATTAAATGAAAATCCTAATCATTTTCCCTAAGGAGTTTTGTTAAGGAAAGGGGCAAATAGGGCCCAAAGGTGAATGAGAAGGGTATTTTAGAGCCCAAAGGTAGATGAAAAGGACATTTTAGAACCTAAAGGTGGAAGGAGGGTATATTTGTACCATTTCTAATACTTAAAGGGTAATTTAGGCCCTTTTCCGTTTATTTTATTGTTATTCATTCTAGGAGTTTAATCTATTAAACATCATACGACAACATATCATGTATAACTCTGTAAGCGAGGTCGAGAAAGAGTAAGATATACACAAACATTATTTCTATCCTTTGTTGAAAATTTTATGAAAAATATTTGATTACGACATCTGTAGAGATTTTTTTAAATATTGAGGCATGTAAAAGATATTGTCCTTAAAAATATAGTTGTATCCCTGAAATTGAACAAACTTTTCTAATATAAAATTATAAGTCATAATCTAACAAAGATTAAATCGAGAAAAAAATTTCAACATAATAGAATATATATAAATGAGGAATCTCTCGTCATTTTTTCTCTTGATTTGTTTTTATCTATTTTCTCAAAATGAAAGGACTAAAAGATTAATGACAATAAATATGAGTCCATGCTAATAATAGGATATGTTACCAAACAATATAGTAGCAATGGAATATAAATGATCTAGATAATATTCTCTGGAGATATAAAAAAAAATGTTAATACTTAAGTGGAGTAAAAAAGTTATTTTTGATAAGACCCTCAGCTTAAAAGGAAAATTATTTATAAAAGGTTACAAGAAAAAAAAGTGTCAACAAAATATCAAAATACAAAGCAAAAATGAAGCAACAAGAAATTACACGATTACCAAATACCATTATTGATTATACTACTAAGGAGAAGAGGATATGGGGCAAGCCTCGCGTCTCTTCCACCTAACGAGCAACCATACTTGACTATCTACTAACTTTCTACCTTGATTCTCGACCTCCATATATTTCTATCTAAAATTATGTCTTCAGTAAATTGAAGTTGGACACATATCTCTCATAATTTTAAAAAAATATTTAATGCATAGTTTAAGTATGATCTTGTAGCCAAGTCTTTTTTTACACACTCCTCTTTGATCGAAACTTTTACACGACAAATCTTTCTCCAAATATTTTTAATGTATAAATTTATATTGTCAATTAAATATAAATATACCATCCATCAAACATAATATAAATCTAATCCTAAAATATCTCACTTTATCGGCATACTAAACGACCCCTTAATTACTAATTTGTTACTAACATAAAAGAAATTGAGGGGGATTGAAATATCACTAATTTAAATAACTATTGCCCCTCTTCTCTCATAATAACAAAACAAGAACGCGCGAAAACCAAACTGGAAAACCCCAAATAGAAATCTCCGATCATCGGAATTCAATGCTCCGGCGACATCTCCGGTCACCTCCTCCTCAGATTTTCCACCATTTTTAATAATCCACAGCTCTTTTCATTACTTTATTTACTTTTACAAATTACAAACAAGGACATAACTTTATGAATTTGACAAAGATATGTGCCTTTTCACCCTTCAAGTCAAATATTGTTCAAAGACCCACCTCAAAAACAACCATAAATCTCTCAATCTTGGAGTTTCTTCTGCTAAAATGCCAAAATTCCAAGCATTTTGGGCAAATTCTTTCTCAGATGATCTCCACTGGGTTCATCAAAGATACATATGCTGCAAGCAGGATTCTCAAGTTTTCAACTGATTCCCTTTTCATTCACGTTAATTACTCTCATAAAATCTTTGATTACATCGAAAACCCAAATGGGTTTATTTGTAATACCATGATGAGAGCTTATTTACAGCTAAACCAGCCTAAAAATACGATCTTTTTGTATAAATCAATGTTGAAAAATAATGTATGTATTGATAATTATACGTTTCCCCTTCTGATTCAAGCCAGCACAATTAGATTGTCCGAACCAGAAGGAAAAGAGTTTCATAATCATGTTATTAAAACGGGATTCGGATCGGATGTTTATGTCAAGAACACTTTGATTAACATGTATGCTGTTTGTGAAAACATGGTTGGTGCAAGAAAGGTGTTTGATGAAAGTACTGTTCTGGACTCGGTTTCGTGGAATTCGATACTGGCAGGTTATGTTCAGGTTGGAAATGCTGATGAGGCAAAAGTAATTTTTGATAAGATGCCTATGAAGAATGTTATTGCATCCAATTCTATGATTGTATTGTTGGGTAGGTCTGGTAGGATGAGTGAGGCTTGCCAATTATTCAATGAGATGATTGAGAAAGATGTTATTTCTTGGACTGCTTTAATTTCCTGCTATGAGCAACATGGGATGTACACACAAGCTTTGGATTTATTTATGCAAATGTGTGCTAATGGCATTTCCATAGATGAGGTTGTTGCGGTAAGTGTGCTGTCTGCGTGTGCACGCTTGTTGGTTGTTCAGACTGGTGAATCAGTACATGGATTGGTTATAAGAGTTGGTTTTGAATCTTATGTTAACCTTCAAAATGCTTTAATCCATATGTACTCTACCTGTGGAGATGTAATGGCTTCACAAAGATTGTTTGATACGAGTAGTCATCTGGACCAGATATCTTGGAACTCAATGATCTCTGGCTACTTGAAATGTGGCTCTCTGGAGAAGGCTAGAGAATTATTTGATTCCATGCCTGAGAAGGATGTTGTGTCATGGACTACAATGATTTCTGGTTATGCACAACATGATCATTTCTCAGAGACTTTAGCACTGTTTCAGGAGATGCTGCAGGAGGACATTAAGCCTGACGAAACTACTTTGGTTAGTGTTCTTTCAGCTTGCACCCATTTGTCTGCCCTTGATCAAGGAAAATGGATTCACGCTTACATACGAAAGAATGGGCTCAAAGTGAATAGTATTCTTGGTACAACTCTCGTTGACATGTACATGAAATGTGGCTGTGTGGAGAATGCATTGGAAGTCTTCAATGGAATGGAAGAAAAAGGGGTATCTTCTTGGAATGCTTTAATTCTTGGGTTGGCCATGAATGGGCAGGTGGAAAGATCACTAGACATGTTTCAGGAGATGAAGGAATGTGGTGTAACCCCTAATGAGGTTACTTTTGTGGCAGTTCTTGGTGCCTGTCGACATATGGGCCTGGTAGATGAGGGCCGCTCCTACTTTAATGCTATGACCAGATATTACAATGTTGAACCTAATATCAAGCACTATGGATGCATGGTTGATTTACTTGCGCGTGCAGGGTTGCTCAAAGAAGCTGAGACACTTATTGACAGTATGCCTATAGCTCCTGATGTTGCCACTTGGGGTGCTCTTCTTGGAGCTTGCAGAAAATATGGTAATAGTGAAATGGGGGAGAGAGTTGGAAGGAAGCTCCTTCAACTTCAACCAGATCATGATGGATTTCATGTGTTACTGTCCAACATATATGCTTCAAAGGGTAATTGGGATAGTGTTCTGGATATTAGAGGAGCAATGACGCGGCAGGGTGTTGTTAAAGTTCCTGGATGCAGTATGATTGAAGCAAATAGCGCTGTTCATGAATTCTTGGCAGGAGACAAGTCTCATGCCCAGATAAATGAAATCGAAGAAATGTTGGCTGAAATGGAAAAGCGGTTGAAAATAATGGGCTATGCTCCGGGCACAGATGAGGTTTTACTTGATATTGATGAGGAAGAAAAAGAAAGTACGCTGTTTAGACATAGTGAAAAGCTTGCAATTGCGTATGGTCTCATTTCCATCGCTCCTCCAACTCCTATAAGAATAATCAAGAACTTACGAATATGTAGTGATTGTCATGCAGCAGCAAAATTAATATCAAAAGCTTTTAGTCGTGAAATTGTGGTGAGGGATCGGCATCGGTTTCATCATTTTAAGGATGGCTCTTGTTCCTGCATGGAATTTTGGTAGCTAATACCCTGTTATTGGCCCTTAAAGAACTATTATGAAGGTTGTTCAACTTGAATGCCTCAATCTTCCTTGCAACATTAACTGGCCAGTGGCCACCATTCATGTATGAACTGTGTGCATAGGCTCCACCAAGGCTATAATCTCCCATATGGCCAGACATGCATGATAATTCAATCTTCACTTTGTTGACCCTGACCTTGGACATGGATATTAAGGCAAGGGCTCCGATGCTTACACTGTTTTTGGCTCTAAAGCTCTTTCAGTTTTTCACTCCTTGAGTTCTCATTTTCTTACCAGATCTCTTCACATATTTCATTCAGATTGTGCTTAATCTTAATTTATTAGATTTTGGACTGTAACATAAAAGGAACTCATAGTCAAAAATTGAAAATTTTGCTCACTCACTCTACCAGGTATTTGTATATTGTTGCTATATTGTTGTCACAACTAAACAACTGCAGTGTGATATTGTAATATCAGTATATCACCATGCAGTGACTGGAATAAGTCTTAAATATCTAATAATGCACTTGTCTGATGTCTTCATAAGCAGCTTCTTTACGTATTTAATGAAAGCATTTACCCCATTCTTGAAGATTTTGAAGCTGAACAGGCGAATAGGATTTTGCATGCTGCTGTTATAATGGTCTTACACATTTTCAACATTAATATAGGCATGCCTTCACTTACCAGCACTTCATTCACAGAATAGATAGGACTTCTTTGGAGTAGCTGTTTTATACAAGAATGCAAGTTTGTTTGGTTACTTAAGTTCTTGAACCAGAAGTAACTTCTCTGGATTCAAGTCATATAGTTCTTGTGGCGTAATATTTGGTGCTACTCAGCTGACCATATAGGTTGTCACTTGTCAATAATAGAAGAAGAATTGACCTGTTTTATTGTTTGTTTTCCAGGTATATTTACAGTCGATGGACAAAGGGAACTGTAGATCTGATTTCCTTGAGACTGAATTGGAGAGAACCATAGGCTGTTCATTTTTCAGCATACGGAATTTGCAGCACGTTGAAGAATTCCTGTAGTAGTTAATGAACAAGTTAATGCATTTATGGTGGAAGCAAATGGGTTGGGGCTATCAGTGGAATTATACGGCCAAATATACCAGCAATACTCTTGTAAAACTGCCATGTAACATGATATTCTTATTTCTCAGAATCACAACTTGTTCTCTAGATAAGATAGAGAATGTGATACAAAGCAGCAAATAATTTGCTCCCTTTCTAGTTGTATGATGTATTTTATCAACTGGGAGAATGAAGTTCAAATTTTACATCTCTGCCTGCTAAGCAACCAGCAAACTATCTGTTAGGGGCAGAAGACACAACCATGAACACTACCATAGTGTAATCTGTTCTGTTTTGTTGGTTCACCACAGCTTATGATTTCACGCGAATGTCACTCATGTGCACCAATCTGGGTGTTGATCAACGACACTTCATAACTATGTTGACTGGTGCATGTCGTGAATGATGTTCCACTTTTTCCTAAGACAATGAACTATTGCAACTGACTGGCTCAGAAACAGTAACAATTCCACAATACTCTCCTGACGAGACAATTACCAACACAATCCAAACCACTTTTGACGTATAAGTAGAATGTGTTTCACCACTTAAAGAATGGTCATTTTAGTATACGGATCTGAGACTTAGCCATACCCCTTGAGCAATTTTCCTCCCAGAATGGCAAAGACAGCAGACGCAAATCTCCAAAAGATCATATTATTCCTCAAATAATAACAATGTACCCTGTTGGATCTTCCAAAACATTTTAAAAGTCAGAAGATCCTCTGAAGTCCATGTTATTTGTATAACCAAGCTTGCTTTCCTATGAATTCAAATGCCTTGTATCATATCTGCCGGTCCATGTTCGGCACCGAGTTGTTTTTCCTTCCAGACATGGTAATGACTAACGAACACAAGCGAATTTCAAGAAGATCATAGAGTTCTTAAATCTTCCATAATAACAATGTCCCCTCGCTGGATCTTTCAATAACATTATATAATTCAGAAAATTCACTAGACTCCAAGTTCAGTATAATCAAAGAGATTGCTTTCCATGAACTTCAAATGTACTGTGTCATGGCAAACAATGATTTTACTTGGTTACATAACCCACTAGTTCCTTTTCTTTTTTTCTGAAAAACCCACTAGTTCCTTTTCTCACAGTACCAACTATTGACCAAAACTGATTGGTTATCCTCCCTCAACTTTCTTTGAAAGATCTCCTCTTGTATAGAACGCAACGTGACTTCTGAAGCAAATGAATCTATCTTCTTTTGCATCTACTTGAATTCAACTGCACCAAAAGAATATATGAATTATACCATCATATAAAACAGCAAGCACTTTGAACCTCATTGCTGTTACTTTTCAAGTTCCATCTTCTAAGTCATGTATAAAGAAGTCCAAATCAGGAATATATCGTGTGTCTCTCATATGTTCGACCAGGATTTTTACAACTTCATCAACACAATTCATATGTGAACCCATCTTATCTCCAGCAACAAAACTATAGTTCTGATTCTTTATCTCTACTGAACTTCTCCCTGCCTCTTTCTTGGTAGCCATCCTTCTCATCAACCTCCTCATTTTTGCAGAGTCACCCCATTTACCGTCAGCTGCATAGATATTTGACAGAACTACATAAGTTGCCGCAATTTTTGGCTTCAACGCCAACACCTTTCTTATGGCCAGCTTGCCTAAATCTGGATGATTGTGTGATTTACATGCTCCTATGAGTGCTCCCCAAACAGATTCATCGGGATCAAATGGCATATTCTCTATCAACTTAAAAGCCTCCTCAACTCTTCCAGCGCGTCCTAGCAAATCTACTAAGCACCCAAAAATCTCCGGATCTGGAGTTATGTTGTAATCACCAATCATTGAGATAAAATACCTTACACCTTTATCTACAAGTCCAGCATGACTACATGCATTTAAAACTGCCACAAATGCTATCCTATCTGGCCTGACTCTAAATTTAACCATCTCTTCAAAAAAGTCAACAGCTTCATTTCCATATCCATGGCTTCCGTAACCAATCATCATTGAGGTCCACGAAACCAGATTTTTTGTGGGCATTTTATCAAAAATTCTACGTGCACTTGCAATATTTCCAGACTTTGCATACATGTCTATTAAGGCATTGTCCAACTCCAAGTTTCCTCCGAGGCCTCTCTTTATGATTCTTCCATGAATCTGCTCTCCGCAACTCAAAATTGCCAAATTGGCCACAGCTGCTATAATGCTTGAAAATGTGAAGCAATTGGGACTAAGACCTTCAGACTCCATACGTGAGTATGTGCCAATAGATTCATATGGATCAGACTTCTCATATCCAGCAATCAAAGTGTTCCACGTGATTGAATCCCTTTGAATCATTTCATGGAAGCATTGATTTGCATCATTTAAGCTGCTACACCTACAATACATATCTAAAATAGAATTCATTACGGGTAGATTAAAGTTCAACCCATGCTTGACGATTGCCGCATGAAGTTGCTTTCCATATGTACTTGAATGGACTGAGGCACAAGCTCTCACTGCAATTGAAAAGCTAAATGGGTTTGATTCACCCTCTTCCTGTCCATCCAAAAACACACAAAGAAAGAATTAAAATTTCCATTCGTTGCGTAAGGCAACTGATTTTATTGAAGCAACTAGGTAAAACTTTCACTATGATGCGAAAAAGCCTACACAATCCAGGCAATGAGTATCACAGATTTGAACTTAAGAAGTTGCTTTCAAATTAAACTACAAGAAGTACCAGCCCACTACATTCTCGAGTCACAAGCGACTTGCTGCCAGTAACACTTCATTGAGTAGAGAATATGATACAGTCTAGCATTATTTTTTCTATAACGCGTGAATTCGAGAGAACAAAAAACGACACTATTTTGTACACGCATTAATTGATTTTTTGCCAGAAAATATCTAAATACATACCAGTAACATTCTTCTAAAAACATTAAGCCCCATATATCCATCACCACGATGAGTATACCCTGCGATTAAGGTAGTCCAAGACACATCATTTTTCCCTCTGATCTCATGAAAAACCGCGGATGCTTCATCCATACTAACACAACACGTAGCATAGACATCCAAGAGTGCATTCGAAACATAAAGACTTCCACTCATGCCGTGCTTAAGAACCAAACCGTGAACCAAAGCTCCACGAGAGGACGAATTGATCCCTTTACAAGCCTTCAACGTACTAGACAACGTGAACTCATTGGGACGCACATCAGTATACCTCATCATCTCACAGAAAACCACCCAAGCACGTCCATGGAGATTGCATGAAGTGTACCCAGAAATCATGGTCGTCCAAGCAACAACGTCTCTTTCAGGCATTTCATCGAACAGTGTACGTGCTTCTCTTATAAGACCCCTTTCAAAATATGATTTGAGAAGACCAGTGGCTAATATAGAAGGAGGCTTGGGTGAAAATGGTGGGTTTGAATGGACTGGGTCGATTACAGTACAAAGAAGGGAGTTTCTGATAGTTTGAGGAATTTGAGTACAATGAGTTTGGGAGACTAGCTTTCTTGCATTCATTGCTTAAATATAAACTTAAGATTAACATAAATGGATATAAATGAATGTGCGAAGATTACAGAAAGTAGAAGTCTTTGATTCATTATGTATAAAAATGTGCTTCATTTGTCCAAGGCGCAACTGGTATCCTCTGTTTAGGAAAATAAAAGGAAGAAGTTGGTATTGCCTCTCCCTTCTCCAGGCCCAGTACTTTTCTTTTCCCACCATATGTCAGTTACTCGCATTCGAACCTGACTAAATCTGAATTTTTGAACTCAAAATCTCTGATTAAGGATCAAACCCAACACTTACAAAAGTGTTTTCCAGTACTTTTACTTAAATTTTACTTAAATTATTCTATTTTTTTTTTGGGAAAGTTCCAATTGTGAAGTTAACAATCAAAATGAATAAAATATAAGAGAAGTTTGCTTAAGCTTCCTCCATTTTCAGTCTAAAGTTGCAGAACAAGAGAGGGGCAAAGGGGTGGCACTCAATCTCAATTCTCAAAGTTGCGAATTCAAATCATCAAGGAGGGAACAAAATGGCAGAGCTCGGGAGTAAAAAAATCAAAATGAACCCATGGATGTTTGGATAAACTAGGAGAAATTGACAAATATATATATTTTGGATTGTAAATAATTTTAGCTCACATTTTAAAACTCTTTAGCAGCTTTTTAATTAGAATTTTTTTTTGATAAAAGTATCCCTAATTAAAACACGGAAAAACTCCTCGAAACTTCACTGAAGTTTGAACATTTATCAATTTGAACCTCATCTATCATTTCTGAAATTTGAACTGTTAAAGGTTTGAACTCCATGAATCGTTCATGGAGTTTGTAACTCCAATAGATATTCACACTTGGATTGTGAAAGTTTGAACTCCATGAATCGTTCGTGGAGTTTGAACTGATAAAGGTTTCTAATATCAAAGGAACCAGCGTATATAGAGCTTAAGAAAAATGACAAAATATCAATCATAAAAACTCACTCCTATGCATCTTACACAAACTATAAGAAACTAATACGAACATGCCAATCATCGTAGTATAATATATATACAGATTAATTCCAGTGGATATCTATACCTGTTTATGAAGGTCTTAGAAAGAACTTGGCTTCATTTCCTAAGTTGATGAACTATTTATTAGTACAACTGATTGGCTTACAAAAACAATGGTAATTCCATAATGCTGTGTAAAAAAAACTAATCTTCTTTTGTTTGGAGTTTTGAGGTTGAAAAACCCTCCAGACATACCCCCTTATCCTAGCTATTTCCTGTACATGTAAAATGTGTTAAACCTCTGAAAGAATGATGGTTAACTCATACAAGGATCTGAGACTTGGCCGCGCCACGTGAGCACTTTTTCCTTCCAGATTTCTTAAGAGCACAGACACAAATCTCAAGAAGATCATAGTCTTCTTCCCAGAATAGCAAAGAAGCCATCTCTGGATTTTCCAACAGCATTTTAGATGTCAAAAAACCAGCTACAGTCCAAGTTTGGTACAGCCGGGCTTGCTTTCCTGTATATTTACCATACCTTGTATCATAATATTCAGGCCACTGATCCACCCGAAGCCTTTTCTCAGCTAAGTCGACTGCCTTCCTAGCCAGGTCAATCCTATTCATCTTGATGCATGCCAGCGTGAACTGAACGAATAGAAAGAGCAACATCATAAAACAGCAAAGGTGGGAGCAAGCTAGCGATGTTTGTTACAATAGCTTTCGGCTTCATCTTAAACAATAATTCAGAAACCAACTAACTGATGAAAACTACAAAACAGACAGTAAGAAGAGAAAGTCTATGTGTACGACCTTGTGGAACATTTCAACATCCATTTATAAATAAATCATTATCGATTTCAGTCATCCTTTTAAATTCAGCAGCTACATCATTTTAAATAAATCAAGAGCGAAAGAGAACCTTTCATCTGGTTCTTTCTTTTCGTTCAATAAGTTTAAGTTGCTTCTTCAGTCTGCCGAATGGGTACGTGTTATGGAGAATTTTGGGCTTTCCATATAATTCCAGAGTGGAATTTACTAGGACAAACCTAAGATCACTGTTTCAGTTACCTATTTATCCAGGACAATTGCAATTGTCATGAAAAGACAACATTTATAAGCTTATTGGATTACTGCCCAGCAGCACTCCAAAGACAATAAAAATATAGGCAGCGAAAGATGAAATAATTGCATTGTAGTAACAATATCTAAGGGACAGCAATCAAATGGATTCAGTGGTACTTGAGTTAAGAACATAAAATCATTTCAAATTCTGAACGCGGAAAGAAAGAGAGATCATTAAGGAAGAGAAAATCATCAATCAACCACGAGAAGGGAATGCGACCTTACCTGCCAGAGAAGAGTTGGCCAAGAACCCCCATTATGATATGACCAAGGTCTGCAACAGTCAAATTGGAAAGGTTAGTAACTTGACAACTTAAATGCCCAAATATAACAGCACATTATATATATTGGGTCTTGCTAACCTACTACCTGAAGGTAGTAGGTTAGCATAGTATCCACTTTCAATTTACCCAAACTAACCCTGCCAATCCTTATTACCTTATTAAATAGTTGGCAAGTTTTTTTTTTGTCTTTTCACTTAAATTCACAATCACCCATCTCCCGCCTTCTCCATACCCCTTCCCTCAATCAAGGTATGCGTACATCCTACCCTCCCCAGACTTCACTTGTAGGATTACACTTGGTATGTTATTGTATTTCTCACGGTTTGAGCTCTCAAATACCATGAATAAAGAGAAATATTCAAGATTAGAAGTTGATTATGGAAGAGAAAGGATACCCATTTATAATACCCAAAAAGTTCATTGCTTAAGAATAAATTGGAGAAATTGAAGAAGATGGGCTTAACTATGAGTCATATTTTCTGCGATGTTTAAGGCCCAAGAATGTAGTTAGCCGCTTAACCACTTTTGATAACTTTCAAAAACTTCAAATCAAGTTGGAGAAACGGGAGAAAAAGGGCTTAACCATAAATGTACAATTAACAAGAACATTTTTCTACTCATAAAATATGCTAAGAACACATTCTTCTCACCAAAAATTTCGATAACTTCACTTAATTCTTCTTTAAAGAGAAAGTTGATCATTTCTCATATTCTCTGTTCATGAAGTTACCCAAATAGAGAGATTACTCGCAAGTTCAGTATAAAAGAGAAAGGAGTTTCTTTGTTGTCTTGAAGTTGCATTACTATCTTGTAAATTGGAAGACTCATGGATGAGAGAGAGAAAGATTAACACAGAGAGACGATAGATGGATGAGGAAGAAGAAGCACATTTAGTTTTTTATTGAAAGACCAAAAGGCCCTGATAATTGATGAGTTCTTAAATGACTATTGAGGATAGTTTGGGTAAATTAGAAGTGCATACAATGCTAACCTACTAGCTTCATGTAGTAGGTTAGCAAGACCCTATATATATACACACACACACGCACACATACACACATTTATATAAATATATGTATATATATAGAGAGAGCTCACGTGTTCTTAGGGTCACTACCAGTGATTATACGCCACTCTTCAGATTCTAGAGCCGGGTAACATATCTTAAGGGGCATAAGACCCACAAGATCGTCCCACTTCGCTTCGACCAGATTCAGGATAGCCTCATTCTGTTTTGGGGTACCCAATGATGACACAACGGACCACAGATTTCCAAGTGTGAAGAATCTAAAATCCATGTGGGCAGGCTGTAAATTGCCAATAAGATAACCGCCTTCCTCAGGAATCCAGTCCATCAACCAAGTAGGGATTTGTTCAGGGTAGATGTTAAATTTGTTAGTGGCTTCAGTGGAATACTCCTCTGTCTTATATCGGTATATTTCATTGATCTTCTTCATATCGACCCAATAATATTCCCTAATGTGAAATGACAATGCACTAAGTCTGTTGTTTATGGCATTCACCAAATTCTTGGATCCTTCATCCAAAGAAAGCAGCTCACGGGAGCACCTAAGTGCTGAGTAAAATAATGCCTGCAACATCAAACATATCAAGCCCAGAAAGATCAAAGAGAGAGTCATAGAAGGAAAACAATGATAGCATTTCAGATCACTCCCTGAGAATGTGCAACACAGAAATATAGAATAAATTATTAACATTATTATCTTTTATTTGGTAAAGCCACTCCCCTAAACACCTAACCTCATTGCTGGAGGTTGAGGGTCCTTCTGACTAGCTATGCAACACTTGTCAACATAGAATACAAATATTAAGCTTATGTCATACTCTCCTACAGTGTAAAGTTAAGGAAAGATCAAGTTCCAAAGTTCATAGAGCTTGGCTACACCAAATTCTGATCCACTCTGATATCCTAGCAAAAGCGGCTTCTATCATATAGGTATACACCAATGTCAGCATACCAGGTCAACGAAAGACTCACAAGATGAACTTGAAATGTATATTAAACTCAAAAAAGAGGAACCGGCTATGCCACTTGCAACATTCAAAGAAAAATTGGCAATATCAACTTACTTGAATCTCAAGCGGATGTCCATGAATACCCATCCGCCTATCTATCATGCAGGAACCATCAGTAACTAGTAAAGAAGGAAACATATCAAACCCATCAGATAGACACAGGTTTATTATCAGCTTTATGCCAGTCTGTACATCCACTCTTTCTTGTAATCCATAGTCACCGGTGATCTTCCCATAAGCTCTCAACAAGATAATCCACCACAAGCCTGAAAAAGTCACAATTTTAGATATTTCAATATCCATTTAACGGATGGAACTAAAGTAAGTAACAAACTTTTGTGATGATTTCTTTCTTGACCAATTTTCTTCCATTACCTTCTTCTGATATTGTTGTTTTTCGTTTTTTTTTCTAGAGGATGTCCTAAAAGAAATAAAACAGTATACTATAACCGTGAAATACCTCTTCACGAGTGATAAACACTTATGGCGACAAGAATCATTTAACCTCGATACTCTCTTCTTACATTTTTTAAAAAGGTAAGTATTAATACTCTCTTCTTACATTCAACAACCAATTTTCTATTTTGGTCCAGTCCACATTGGCATCCACTTCCCATTTTTGTAAAGGTGTACAAATATAACAGTATAATGCTCTGAAAGGAAAAGTTCTAATGTATTTTATACAGTAAGTGAAAATCTGAGAAAAGTTCTCCTCATTCTAAGACAATTTTTTCTTTAACTGATCAAAAAGTAACTAATAGTTCCCAAATGTTCGATCATTAGTTAATAAACAATAAGTTTGAATTCTCCCCTGAATAACCAGCCATTATGGGACTTAATATTAAATGAAGGGAATGAAAAGTAAACACTTACCTGAGTCAACAGGTGCTACACGGCCAATAGCTGACTCCCCAAAATCTGGGTCTAGAACTTCTTCATATTTGTTATCATCGAGAGGTACTGTTCTAACTTTAAAACTTGCAGGCATCAACCCTTGGCCTGGACTGTAACAGTCCACAGTTTTCTCCCAACTCTAAATTACAGAAACCAACAGCAGTCAATTCTTTGACAGTAAATCAACAACCTAAACCAAGATCTACTCAAACACAGAGAAAATGAGAAGGAAAAACATGGATCCAACAAAAGATCCATGTGGGAGTAAGAGTCAAAAAAGGAGTGGAGAACAGTACCAGCCTGTATTTGGTGGAATATATGGAAGGAGAGAAATGGAAGAATTTTTGAAGTCAGATCTAGTCCCATACAAAAGATCAAATGGAATTGTATTACAACTTTATGTTTTTGGTTTAAAGAGCAATGTATAGAAGATGAAGTACAAATAGTGGGCTTCTTAGGAGTTTTTTAATTAATATTCTCCTTGTAAGCACATTTTTTGGAGGTGGCCAGCATTCCCTAAATGCTGAGGAATACAAGTTACCAGTTTTAGAAAAAAACATGAATCCAACCAACAAAAACAAAGTTTCTCCCAATCATTGGTTTTTGACTAAATCTGAAGATGCATCAATGAAAGATCTCAACTATGAAATATGTAGTTAATCATGTGATCACATAACAACAATCAAAGAAACAATTTTCTTTGGTGGCTAAAATAGGACCTGTCTTTAAGAAGACAAGAAAATTACCATCTCATGCTGATACTACCAGATGAAGGATATATAGTCGAATTTACAAGATAATCATGAGACTCCTTTCTAAAAGATCAATTCTCCACCAAATAAGGATTTAAAGAAGAATCTCAGAAAAACAAATCCAATACAGTCCCGATCTCACACTTATCTCGAGTAACAACAACAACAATAACAACAACAACATACCCAGTAAATTCCCACACAGCACACTTATCTCGAGTATGTAGAAAAAAACAAAAAGTCCAGACAGGTTCCCGACCCATCTCTTCAAAAAAAAAGATAACGTTATCATTTCTACGTCCTACTGGTGCACGTGAGACCTTTTCTGTGTTTCACTGTCGAAAGTGAGCAAAGGCTATAATAATTATGTGAATCTAAAGCTACCACAACAGCATATCCAATAGGTGTGCTGTTTTCCAAATGAAGTCATTTGCAAAATGTTTCAATCATTAACATCAAACATTCCAATTGCAATTATAATACCACAAGCAATAAATTATCAAAGCAAAAGATATAGGAAATAACTTAAAAGCAAACATTACCTGCAGCTGCAGAGTGTGAAGTAGGAAGTTTCTAACAATCTCTTTCTCCCCTTTGAGTAAAAATGCAAGGGCAGATGGAATAAAATCCCTAATAAAAACTTGATCATAATTCAATGGTAACTTATCATTAGGATCATTAGCAGCAAGAGTCCCTATAGGGCTCCCACAATATGTAACAACAGCATTCTCCAACAACTTCCATGCTTCCTTCACCGCCTGCGACTCCTCTTTCACGCTCTCAACTTTCTCATCATTCACATGTTGACCAGTTGCAGCAGCATGTTCATCTAAATCAGCCTTTTCCTCCACCACCAATGGCTTCTTCACATTATTCAAACCTCCTTGAACATAAATCCTTTCGAAATTCTTGTCATTAACACTAGTTTTTTCAACCGAAGTTGAATAATTCCTAAAGTCAGATGCAACACAAGCAATAACATGGAAACCTCTCTTTGAGCCCCCATTACAATGGCTTGAGAAAACCCTAGTTTGACCCAGAACACAAAACAACTTCTGGGTCCGATTGATTATCCTTCCAGCGCCCAAAATACAAGGTGGGTAGCTGTGAAAATCACAGTTTTGCCTAAAATTCAAACGAAAATTCGACGAATTCGTGCTGAATGAATAATGGGTCTTCTTGAATGGAATACCCAGAAAGGAATTGCTCCTACATGGGATTAAAATTCGACAACAAGGCGTCATGGTTATCAAATTGATTGATTTCATACCAAAAAATTATCCAAAATTTGGCAAATAAAATGTTAGTAAAGAAGTGGTTAAAAAGTTTGTTAATGGTGTAATAATGAATTGTGTGATCAATAGAACAATATTTGGATCTGCACACATATAGGGAAAGAGGAAATTTTGGTATTGGAAAGAAAAAAAGAAAAATGATCCGTCAAAAGTTTGAAGATCTTTGGAAAGTGGGAATGGCTACAGCGTTTATTTATAGCCGCCTGCCTTGTGATAGAAGAAATTTCTATTTCGACCACTATTAATATTTTATAAAGACACCAAATAAAACCAAAAAAAGGAAAGAAAAAAATTTCTTGTCACTTTTGCTAGTTTTGGAAAAGAAAGGCTAGGACAACATTGGTCATGGTGGATAGTGTTGGAACCAGAAATTTTACTAAGGTGTGTCATAACATAAAAAAGTTAGACGCAAGTGAAAAATAAGAGCCAATATATATTATAAGTAATTTTCCAACAAAAAAAGTGTCATTAGACACTGTTTAATATAAGGTGACTCCGCCACTGGTCATGGATATTTTTCACCTTTTTTTCAAAATTTTATTTTGAAAAGTTGTTTGAATACTCACTCGGTTGAATGCTAAGTTATTTATCAAAGTTTCATCTTTTGTATTGTTACAATTTTACTTTCAATTAAATATATATACGGCTATTTTAATTTTAGCGGTTCGCTTGATTGGAGACTTGGGGGTAGATTTGTCAAGTGTTAATCATGATAGACAGAAGTAAATTCAAATTTTAAAGCTTATGATTCCTCTCATAATTTTAAATTAACTTATAATAATAATTGGGTTCATAATTAAAATATGATTTTATTGTAACAAAATACCGTCATTTCACCTTTTGAAAAAGAAAAGTAAAACGTTCAATTTACAGAAAGACTATGCTTAAAGGAAAATGTTCACGACACGAAACCGTACCAAATCATAAAGTTTATTTTCTTGCTTTGCACTTATCTGTTTGGCAAAGTTAATCCACCTCTCTCATGATAATGCAAATGAAAACAACATTAAAACTCAACATAAGTGGTGTTACTTTGTGCTTCATCCCCCCCACCCTACAAGAGAGGGGAAAACGAAGAAGGATCTTTAACATATTTGATCGCTTGATCAGAAATAGTACAACCACTTATATACATTAATATATATATAAAATATATATTGTCGGCTATTATGTTGATAGACGACTATACTATGTAAAAATCCTAAAAGAAAAGGAAAAAGGTAAGGATCTGCCAAGTTGCAAAATTGTACAGCTTCACACAAATTGAGATAAGAATAAGTAATTTTCGATCCAACCAAATAACGTGTGGGAAATATGGGCCTTCCTAGACATGACTTGTACAACAAAAGCAACGTATACGTAGGGAAGAAACAAATTCAACAAAAAATAGACTAGTGCTGACCAACAAATTCAATTTTAGAGTTGTTATCCACAAAGGCAATAGTATGGTCCTTATAGGAATTCAATGCATGTCCACTCATCATTTGTAACAATGACAAAAATGGGTAAAAGATGGATGAGTTTTTGTTAAAAGATATTTAGCACTTTTTGATGTAAATCCAATTTGTATTGGCAAATAGCTCTCTATATTTCATTTTCCAACCATGAGTTTTGTGCTATTTTTGCATCTTTTCTTCCTCTTGTCACATCATAGTAATGACACATTGGTCTTTTCTGGTGCAACTTGGATAAGGAGATAACGAAGTTTGGATTCATGTATTTGAGTTGTCTGGCAAATTGATTTGAGCTGAATTTGGACTTCAACGGGAGGGTCATCAACCTGCCCAAACTTGAGCAAGTTGGACGGGTCATACTTTCATGGACTAATTTTGTCACCTGACTCGTTTTCCATCCACCCTGGTGTATAGTTGGGAAACTCAATATAAGCAAATTTTATCCTGGCCGTTGGCCAAGAATCAGGCAGAAAAGAGCAGCCTTAAAAGGAATTTCCACAAACTAGTACCACATCTCACAGGCATTCCAGATGTCATAAACAATTGCTTTACAAATTGCCCTTTGAAGACGTTTGATAAAATTATAAGGAGATGGAGAAGATAAACATGGTCCCAACGTCATCTACGCGTAATACAATTTAGATAGAGAACTAAAGATCCCTAAAGTGTAGCAGACAACACAGCTAAAAAGTTCAATTTCCAAAAACTGATGTTTACTTTGAATCACTTGTCCTCTGAGACCTAGACAAGCTTCCAACAAATCTTGCTAGCTCCAATATTATCACATTATTGGCACCAAAAAGAAAAAAAAGGAGAGGAAAGAGGAATACAAATGATCCAAAATAATGTGGATATTGAACACAAGCAAAACCAAAAAATCCATGTTGCAATATCTGGTTTACAGAGCTTATGAATCGATGATCAACCCAACACATGTATCATTTAATGAATTTGGCGTGACAATTTACAGAAAAATCTCTTTCTGAAATAGTACCATATTTTTTCAGATTGGATAAAAAAAAATCATGTAAGAGTAAGATTCTAATACTGGTATCTATCATACAGAAAACTCTCAACACCCAGGTCTCAAGCAGCACCAAAAACTCTGAAGTACAAAGATCAAGAAACCACAATAATTATGACCTGACTTCATATACCCCAGCTCTGGTTAGAGCTCGAAACCCCTTATAAGGTCGCGTAGGTAGATTCTTGAAATCAAGTTTTTCTATTTTCAAACCTGAAAGTGCAACACCCATAATTTTGAATCCCACAAGAAATGTAGGGAATACATGAAGCCGCTCAACACCTGTTTCCAACACTAACGTTCCAGTCATTGAAGGAGTTTTGTCTTTTGGCATCCGACCAATGGACCAAGTGCAGGTCTGCACTAATAAATCAACATGTCAATACACTAGGAAAGTTTGCAGATTAGAGCCTCCTCTATCACATAATTCCAAAATGGAACCACACTGAAAAAAGATTTTACTTTTTAAAAAAAGTTTTGACATCTGTTTACAAGTTTTCGTCATTTTACGGTAGGGCTAGAACTGAATAGAGTAGAAATTATCTTCATTCATTTACTTCTAATCAACAGCAGGACACATCCATTAAGAAAAGGCACCAAGGATAAGCAACTTTGTGAATGAGAGGAAGTACCAAATACCTTGTTGGAAAGGATGTTTACTGTTCCATAATTTGATGTAAGATCCGCAGATAAAACACGAGGGGGGAGTTGAAATTGCACGCTTATATCATCAATTGCCTTCCCAGGATCATTACGTATCCCAACTAACAAGCTAATACGACATGTTCCTGAGTCTGAAGTAATTTGTGGCTTTACATATATCGGGGTACTCTTCAACTTCTTTATTCTGCATTGCGTAGTTATGAGGGGGAGAAAGAAGTTTAGACAAGGTAAAAGCAGCAAAGAAGTGAATTCTTTAATGTACTCCTACAGTGAAAACATATGCCATATTTACAGTTTGCCATTTCCTGTTTTTCATGTTTGTTGGATGCACTTTGTAGTTTCAAAATCCACTCATAACCCCATCAACAATGGACTAACTGCCACTACTTGTGAATATATCTTATAAAATAGTGGTTATCAAAAAAAGACATCCTTTTCCTTAAGTAAATAAAGTGTATTTATGAACAGTTCAGCTTTCAGTATGAATTTATTGACAGTTCAACTTTTGTTATTGGAAGGAGCAAGTTTAGCAGCCTGGAATTTTGCCGGAGTTTCAATATTGACCCAAATATTTCCATTTCCTCAAAAAGATATTTTTTTGCTGGGTTTCGCCCTCCTTACCAAGCAAGGAAGGGGTTCCTTTTATGGGTTTCAATATCAGAGGGGATAAAGAGCATATAAATCTATGATGTACAAGTACATATAAATGTGAGCAGAAGATTAGAGTCATTCTTTACATAAAGTCAAAACCACCAAATTTTGATCATGAGTGAAGGCAACTGCAAAATAGTTAACACCACAAACCTGTAGCTCATGAGCTTAAATTGTCCATCAGGAGGAACAAATGACAGAATTTGGTTTGATTCCCACAGTCGTAGCCGAACACAGGGATGGAATCTCACATCGTTCAAGATGGAAGTATTTGCAAATGAAAGGGTAAGATCAGGAAGACCAGAAAGATGAGAATTCACTTGAACTTCACCATAGATCTCACATTTCACCAGAACCCCATCTCTGGGAAGCATAAAACAAATAGAATGAGAAGCCTTTAGGTAATTGGCTATTCCTGTAAACCCTAGTTCAAGCATAAAACAAATAAGCAAAAGATGCTGTGGAATCCAATGGTCAAGACTCAAGTGTATTCAAACTTAGAACCCCAATGTAGAAAAGCAATCCATTATTCGGAAATATCGTAATCATGAGTGAAGGAGGAAATAGAATCAATTTGGTCACAGCAACGAGAAGAATGTGGCATGACCTTGTGTGCAGTTTCATTGCCCATACAAGGGAAAGGAATGTGCCGCAAGTTAACTTTGTTTGCAATTTTTGTGTGTTTGATATGAAGAAAAGTTTGTGCAGAAGAGCAGTTAAGAAACTCTTATTTGTCCTGCAAATATCTCAGAACATACAAGAAACGGATTTCCTTTCCCTTTATTTTACTTCACTGCAGTCTTCAAGAAGTTCAATTTCTAGCAACTTTCTTGACAATTCAGAGGAAGTTTTGGAGTTCATTTTTTTAAATAAAGGTCTGGGGGTTCATTTTTATAATCTAACATATTGAAAGAAAGACATTTGGTCATCGAAACAGTATAGGGAATGTCACTTATATACTTTGACAAAAACACACACATATACATGTGTGTATGTATATATAATACACTTCAATTCTCAAGGATGCTGCCAAATTCCCATGAAGAAGCCATTTGCACTGGTGTACAAAAGCATGCCTGTTGTTCAGGAACTGCATCTCTTTGTTTGTGCCAAGAAGCAGACTTTAACTCTATGGCTCCTACTAACTCCACATCAAAATAGTTTTAACTCTATGCATAATGGAGACAACTGAAATTAAAGTTCAACAGGAACCTAAAAGCAAGCACCTAAAAGCAAGCATATAAGTAATGGAGGATTATGATTCTTAAACCATATCTCTAAGATGGTTAAGATTTACTTCATCTTACAGTTATATAGTAATTCAAAAAGACTTATTCTCTAGGTTATACCTCTAGATGTTTTTATGTGAAATCTTAACCTCTAGGTTATACCCGCTATTGCTTCGAAGTAGCATAACATTATGTTTACCCTTCACCTTTTGTGATACAATGGGTTACGTCATGTCAAACTAAAAAGTTTGATGATAAATATAAGATTTTGAAGATATTATTAGAGAGATTCTCACATACTGAGAAATAAGGAGCTGCAAATGGAAGTAATAGAAAGATATCAACCTATTTATAGTTGCATCCATTTCTTCAACTAAATCAACATAAACTTCATTGCTTGAATGCTTTAGGTCTGTTTTTCTCCAAGGAACACAAGATCCTGTTGCACCTGGAAGTGTGTTGCTCATGTTGGAAGTGTTACCAGTGACAACACTCAATACTTTGCTTACGATATTTGGAGGAGCTATCATCTCCCTTAGTATATTAGGTTCCGTAGTAAGAGGGAAACCATTGTCTATCATCTCATCCAAAAGCTGCATATCAAACAAATGTTAAGGCCATGGTCGATCTGAAGTCCATCAGAATCTAATTAATGCGTCAAAGGAAATTTAAACAGGACAGTTGGGGAGGAAAATCTTTCTCATTCTGTGTCCAAACAAATTTTAGTTCTCTCTACTTTGGCTGAAGTTCTTAGAAGCAGCCTAAACCCAACACCTGTTTAGAGTTCCGTTCCCACAGTAAATTTTTATTAACTAAAAGATAAAAGATTTTGAGAACGTTTCCAGATCACTTTGGGAATTATATAGTATTTTTTAAGCATATGTTTCACAAAACAATATTTAAGATACCTAATAAACTATATGATAACATTGATTTGAAAAAAGCTATGCAATACATTTGTATCTACGCATCAAGTAGAAGGCACATGACCCACCTTATGTGATATAACATTTTGGAGTACTAACCATATCTGAATCCAGTGAAAATTTGTATAGTTCACTTCCATATAATGGTATGTCGCGAACTTTTTAGATTTTTTTTTGGGGGGAATGGTAATATAAATCTATATATCCACAGGTATACTACATCAAAATATGTAGTCCCCCTCAAAAGGTATTACAACTTACATAGTAACCAAACTTGTAAACACCTAAAGATAATCTAGAACATCAAAAATTTCCTCTGTTTGAGCTAAAATTTTCTGTTTACATCAAAAGTAGTACAAAGCTAAACAATTCATTTTCAATTCCTGCAAATTGCTCTATTTGTCTTCAAAACATCTTCTGTTCCTTTCCTTCCAAAACTGTCCAGAATTTTATTTTTTATCTTGTTGATTAAACATGTCATTGGTTTTATAAAGGTTTCAATCAAAAACATTGAGAAACATGGTTTGTTTCAGTAGTTTCTCCAAGGAATAGTTGAAACAGTTTCCTGAAACCGCCATAATTTTGAAACTACGATCAAGTTCCTTTTTGTTGGTTTGTGGAAAGTATCTGGAGGATTCAGTGGATACATTAAACCACTTAAATCACATATAACTTAAATCTGTCTCAAACAAAAACAAATGGGTAAAACAAAAGAATGCAACAATCACATAGAAAGAAAAGACAATCGCTAGGTGAGTTCTTATCTGCCTAAGTCCTGGTGGGTAGGGTTACCGCTACCTGTGTTGATGCGAAGTAGTAGGTACCTAGTGGAATAATTGAGGTGTGCAAGCTGGACCAGCACTATTACCCCAAAAAAAGAGACAAGAACAAAATGCAACAAGCACATAAAAAGAACATGCTTTATCTCCCCTCTCATCTCTTATCAATCCTTGCACTTTGGCTTCACCGCTGATCCTCTTTGAAAGTGTAATGAACCATGGTTTCCAGCATTTTAAGCAAGAAGAGAGTGGGAGATATAATACCGGTATACCATAGGATACTATGGACAAGACCATTTGCACCTTAAGCGGTCTGAAAAGGTATGCATCTTTTTACATTTCTTTATTCGTTTTGCTAAGTATGACACAAATAGGTGTTTTGGGAAGAGTACCTCGACTAAGTTGCAGCTTTAGAGTGATGGGGAAACTATGGAATGAGTCATTATGGTGCTAAATTACTAGTAAATGAAGTGGTGAACATGTAGAACCAGAGAGGAGAAGGGAGGGCAATGAAGAAACAAGTTTATACTTTATAATGGGAACAGTTTGCTGTCTTATGGCATAGGCAGAAAGCAGTTGACAGGGCTAAAGCTATAAACTGTTATACATATTTCATATCATTTAAAGGAAGAGAGAGAAAGAGAAAGAGAGAGAGAGAGAGAGAGAGAAGATGCTCAGTATTGAACTGTGATTTATCAATATAAAATACACAAACAATCATCGTTGGAACTCTGAAAGTTGAATTAGATGAAATGGCATATTGTTTTTACTTTTCAGCTAATTGACTTCCAATTTTCATATTAGTCAGCGCAGAATGTGTTGACTTTCAAAAGGGAGGGCTGGGAAGGGGGGATAAGGAAATGCATCAATCATTGTCGAAAAAATGAAACAGGACTCGAAATGCTTTTATCTTCTCTTAATTGGCTGGTTTGAGAAAGAAAATGTCAAAAACTACTGATAGCAACTTAATAAGGATTAAGTCAGGAAACCAAACTCTACATTAGCATTGTCTCTGGCAGTGGTGTAATCAAGCTATTCTTGGAAGTCTTAAGGAACTAGCAGATATTTCAAGCTTCAGTAAATGGAATGTCTCACATCAGGTAGAGCTGTAGGGGGATTTGGAAGGAAAGAAAGACAACTTTTTGCAGTGTTCAGCTTGTTAGCAGTGACCTAGTGTGTTTGGCCTAAAGAGATGAGAGAGCATTTTAGGAACTTTACAAGCCAGAAAATTTGGCAGGGTGTTTATTTATTTTTTTTGGGAGGGGGGGGAGGGCTCTTCTAGAGTTAAAGAGTAGAACTGGCTCTTTTGTGCATCAATAAATATCATGGTAACAGCCTCTACAGTTGCACTGACAGTTGGTCAACTGGTAGTTTCGGCCAAAAGCCAACAAGTTTTGGGGTGGTTAAAACCTATGTTGCTCGAACTCTTCAAAAATGCCGACGGGTGCATGTCGGGTCCTTCCAAAGTAGTGCATTTTTGGAGGATCTGACACAGGTGTAGCAACATTTTGGAAAGTCCGAACAACATAGGTTAAACTAAAAATTAACACAAAAACCGTACAGCAATGTGTCAATAGTATAAGTTAACAGACAACACTTGTGATTGCAATCTGAAGAATGTGAATAAAACATTAGTATGAAAAGAATTGACAAGAAAAAAGAAAGAAAAAGAAAAGGGAATTGAGAAATTCAACCAAATCACTCTATAGAATCTGACGGTACATTGTTATGGAATTGTTTAGCGCAGCTTGTTTAACAACTTCTTAGTTTGACGGTTTCTAAAAGCTTCAACTTAACCCTGTTAGCATCATTCTAAGGTTCCTAACGAAATTTCTTTTCTTTCTTTTGTAAGAAAAATATCCTAACAAAATATCTTTTGCAGCTAACAATTCCAAAAAAAGAGCTTGAAGATGTCAAATACCTCATATACAATCACAAAATTATCCTTTATCAAATCTTCATTCAACCCTCCAAGATATTCTGACAGGACATCAGCTACTCTGCACAGGAACTATAAATTAAATAGTCAAATTATCAATAGAAGCCCTTATTTGCAGAGATGATATGGAGTTTCAAAGTTAATAAGTGTAGTAGCCTCCCTATGTTCACTCTAGCAGCAAAAAACTACAATAGCTGGAACTAGACCTTCGCCATATCAATTCAATGAATCAGTTAGCAGTTAAAGCTTAACTGCCAGGTGAAAGGACTCTTACAGATTAATCATTTAACCAAGAAGAATATCCCACACAGCCTACAAAACATGGCAGAGGTACGGAAGAAATAACTTATCAAAAGAAAAACTTAGAAAAGAAGAAACTCTCTGATGACAGATTTTATCAAATACAAAGGGGTACAAAGGGCATACCAACTCCGGTGACAACAAATATAAGCTTGTAATAAACTTTACTATGATAAACACGTCTGACATACATTTATTAATTGGGGATGAAGGGGATCCATATTATAATGTGTTTGCCTTTTGATAACCAATTACTTTAGTATACTAGTGTTATTAGCTTGAGAGTCACATGCTAAAGGGCCCTTCTCTCTTGATAACCGAAAAATTCCTTGTGAGTTAGCTGGTCTCAACCCCGGTTCTCACAGGTCAAAACTGGAGGAGTATCTGCCATACTATTCCACTTCCACTTACATACCATGCTCCTATTCAGTGGCAAGGTTCAAACTCATGAGATGCGCTCTATCCACACATCCGAGTTGGATCCTTCTCACTAAACCAAAGCCCTAGGGCCCAAAATGCCATGTTTTAGCTCAAATCCGTCAATATCCTCCAGACCTACTAATCAAACAGAACTTTTTCAGATTCAGATTGAAAGCAATTTAAGTGTCGCGGTATGCTAGGATGTTCAAGTTTCTAATTGATAAGAATTACAAGAGGCATCGGCATTTAGCCGTCCAACCACCATGTTACTAACCTCTCAACATATTCTGGTCAGGTGTTTGATAGTTCCAAGACAATTCCATTAAACCCATCTTGTCTCATAAGCTTATTTAAGAAGAGATCAATCTAGCAGAAACAACATAAATAACCAAGCAAGAGGTGAAATGAACAAGTGCATTACCTCAATTGCCATTAAAGGTGGCATTTCCACTTGGGTGCAAGCCAAGAAGGTAACTCCCTCACGATTAACTTGGAAAAGGTAATGGGTTGGTGAAGCAATTACTGGTAAATGCTGCAACAAGCCAAAATTTTCAAGATAAGAGACAACAAAAACTTCAAACTTGGGCAAGCAAAAAAAAAAAACAATGCTATGTAAACTCAAGATCAAACATCTTGATTTTCCCAATACTATGAACAAATCACTCTTATATCCCTACCTTGAAGGAATCACCTTGAGCAATTGACTGATCCCAAAACCAAGAGCATATTGCCCTGTCAACCCAGTGACCAGTAAGCTGTTTTTCTAGCATTACCTCCCTACAATGACATTGAATTACACAGATCTTTAGTAACAAACTTCAAATCAAATAACCAGTGATTCAATATCCCAATAACTACAAATTAACTGCAAAGAACCCCTTTTTCAATTCCTGATAAGAGTTCATTTTTTAGTTCAGAACAGCGAAGAAATTTATATAGAAAGAAGGGAAGGATACCCAGAATCGGAGAGAAGAAAAATGCATTGCAACATCCCTTTTGCGCTGAAATGGATTCTTTTCTCCCAATTGAGTTCTCTTCTCTTCTTCCCCTTCCTATATTATAATTCTTGATTCTTGATTCTTAATAGATTCAATGAAAAACAGAAATTACTTCTACTGATACATCTCTATTAATAAATAATTAACATTTCTCATGAGGTATGTCTACAACTAATATATTTAAATATAATTATTTTAAAAATAAATTAAAATTGTAAATAAGTTTTTATGTAATTTCTTTTATGAAATTTTAAGAGAGATTTGTTGAAACCCTTTGTTTATGTCTTTGATTAAATATATTCTTAGACAGAAAACTCATTGTGATTATTGTAATAAAACTCATTACATTGTCCCTATATCAGGTTTTAAATTCAAAATAATTGAGTAACAGATTGTATTGAAATCTATGTTATGTTAAATCTTACACTAAATTAAAGGGCCATTATCAAAGGAGTGCACACAAAAGAAAAATATCAATTTAATGACCTAATTATATTCACAACGACTTCTAAATCCTGGTCATGAAATTTTTAAAGCGAAGACAGGAAAAAAATATGATATATATATAAATATATATATATATATATATATATATATATATTTATATATAATATATATATATATATGTGTGTGTGTTGTGTGTGTGTGTGTGTGTGTGTGTGTGTGTGTTAAATCTTACACTAAATTAAAGGGCCATTGTCAGAGGGGTGCACACAGAAGAAAAACACCAACTTAACGATCTAATTATATTCACGACGACTTCTAAATTCTGGTCATGAAATTTTTAAAGCGAAGACAGAAAAAAAAATGCGATAGAAATTAGAGAGAAAATCAAACAATATATATATATATATATATATATATATATATATATATATAATTTTATTACATTACAATATATAAGGGACAATGTAATGAGTTTTGTAGTCCTTAGTTATATTAGAACTATTTGGTTAGCTTTTAACTAAAAAGGTTAGCTTTTCTAAATATGTCTTTGTATTTGCTATTTATTACATTTGATATACCAAAATATGTTTGTAATAAATAAAGATACTTTCAAACCCTTTTTGATAATACATAAATCCTTATATTAACTTTTTGCATTTTTATGTCTTATTTTTTTAATTCTACTTTATTTCTTTTTTATTTAGGTTACCATATTCAATTTAATAAATATAATAAATTTTGAGCCTTTAAAAATGCTTGATAAGTTGTGAATGTTGATGATTTCATCTAATATAAATAATTTATAAAATTAATATGAATTTGTGATAGTAATAGCCTTAAGATAACTTATTTGGTATTGAGAGAGTACTCCGCCGATCAAAATTTAATTTGTTAGTAATCCTATAATTATTATCAATTTTCTCTTGATTTTTTTAGTTAAAAAAATAATTTGAAAATATAAAGTTTGGTTTAATGATTTAACACAATTATATAATAGAAAATAGATTTTAAAACTTTTAAGAATTTGACGGATTAGAATCTCGAGAAATAAAAGAAAAAAAAACTTTCAATTTTATTGAATTTGCTTAACTAAGTGGAGTAAAAAAGAGGAAAAAGAACGTGCCTAAAAATCATAACTCAAATTATATATTTTAATTAAAATTATTATAAAATACTTCATTATCTTGATTTTGGGTACGGGCTTAACACGAACCTTTTGAAACTAGTATATATAATACACATTGATACGGAGGTATATGAAAATATCCAATATTGGTTAAGATATTATTTTAGTTAATTAAATTTGAATCAAATTATCTAAATGTGTTTCATTTGTTGAATTAGAGTTGGCTACTTTTTTTTTAAGTCTTTCCCTGCTCGAGAGAAGTGAGAACTTGTAAGTGATTTTTATTTAAAGAAGCTTTCCTTTTTAGTATTTTATATGTTTTATTTGTGTGATAAATGTGTATGGATGTGTCTTGGAATGCACATTTAAAGAGTCTATATATATATATATATATATATACCAAAATATTTTTGTAATAAATAAAGATACTTTCAAACCCTTTTTGATAATACATAGGCCCTTATATTAACTTTTTGCATTTTTATGTCTTATTTTTTAATTCTACTTTATTTCTTTTTTATTTAGGTTGCCACATTCAATTTAAGAAATATAATAATTTTTGAGCCTTTAAAAATATTTGATAAGTTGTGAATGTTGATGATTTCATCTAATAGAAATAATTAATAAAAATAATATGAATTTGTGATAATAATAACCTTAAGATAACTTATTTGGTATTGAGAGAGTACTCCGTTGATCAAATTTAATTTGTTAGTATTCCTATAATTATCATCAATTTTCTCTTATTTTTTTTTAGTTAAAAAAATAATTTGAAAATATAAATTTTGGTTTAATGATTTAACACAATTATATAATAGAAAATAAATTTTAAAACTTTTAAGAATTTGACTGATTAGAATCTTGAGAAATAAAAGGAAAAAAATCTTTCAATTTTATTGAATTTGCTTAACTAATAGGAGTAAAAAAGAGGAAAAAAGAACGTGCATAAAAATCATAACTCAAATTATATATTTCAATTAAAATTATTATAAAATACTTCATTATCTTGATTTTGGGTCCGGGCTTAGCATTGACTTTTTAAAACTAGTATATATAATACACATTGATACGGAGGTATATGAAAATATCCAATACTGGTTAAGACATTATTTTAGTTAATTAAATTTGAATCATTAATAATAAAATCTAACCAGTGTTGCCTAGCTCATATATCCAAATAAAAACTGCTAGAAAACATATTCCAAGAGCACAAAAATCATATAAAGAAGAACACAAAGATGAAGGTTTGACAATATGAAAAATGAACATAAAATTGAAGGCTTAAAATACGTGTGAAACGTTTTTCTAAAAATGATATTTGTTCTCTCTCTTCTGCGAGATTGCTATGGATTTGTACGCAATTAATTAGTTTTAGTGTATATGACAAGCCTATAAATTTCTGCACTATTAAGCAAATAGTGAGGAAATTCTATTGGAAAACAAGAACTTGAACTTGATCTTTTTGGATAAAAAAAGAATTCTTTGAAGAATATTGTCAAGAATGATACTCTGTAAAAGTTTTTTGAAGGTTACGTTAAAAATCACAAGAAGTTGAGTTTAAAAAGAACCTATAGAAATCAAAAAAATGAAAGGACACAATCTTTCATTTAAAAGACACCTCTTCATTAAAAGACTCATCATTAATTTAATTTAAACAAAAATTCAATAAAAAACTTTATTAGAGAAAATGGAAATTAAAGGAGCCGAAATTCTAAATTATCATCTACAACCGATTAAACTGCACTAAATGGGATTATATGCTACTTTTATGTTTATGATGAGTTATATATATATCCTTTCAAAAAGAGTATTCCAAAACGCAATGTTTATTTCCTTTTCTTCAATCTATTTTAAACTTAACTTTGTCCATATAAGGAAGTGCAACTGTTGTGACATGCAGCTATAGTGATCGAGCTAGCTACGTGCGTACTAATCAATCCTCTGCAAGATATAGGTGGACAACTTAGTTGTTTCATGAATATTTTTCATCGAAGAGCGACTTGTATCATCGTTGTTTTTCAGTATATATATTTTGGTCATGAATATATATAATTGCTTCTAATTATGATGTGTTTATTATAAGTTACGTTGTTTCTAGTCTGTCTTCTCTATCTTCATCGAACTCGAAATAGGCTGCACCGTCTAATCTAGATTAACCAGTAAGGACAAATTAAAGGATACATACAACCCATAGAGAGGAACTAAGTAGAACTACACATAACTACAAAACCATATTATAGTTATTAGTTTGAAAGCAAATTAATTGAGGTAATTATAGTAGCATTTATATTTCTGCCGCGTGTCAATGTACAGTACGAGAAATACACGTAGCATACATGCCACTAAAATGGCATGGGTGTCTGACACGTGGCTGTAATCACAAATTGTTTAATTCTCAACGCTATCGGTTACAAGTCACATATTTTCCGTATCACACTATCTCACTGTCCATGCAAAAAAGTTATATATACTGGTTCCATGCATATGTGAGAGTTCTCATATATCATAATTCAAACTTGATAGTTTTGTTAAGACAAAAGAATGGCTCCAGAACTTGTGAGTGGCACAAAAAAGGCTACTAGTAGTACTAGTACTAGAAAGCAATCATGTGCTTATGTGACTTTCTTAGCGGGTAGTGGTGATTATGTGAAAGGGGTGGTGGGTTTAGCAAAAGGGTTGATAAAAGCAAAATCTATGTATCCTTTGGTGGTGGCTATTTTGCCTGATGTGCCTGAGGAACATCGGCTGTTACTGAGGAGGCATGGTTGTATAGTGAGGGAGATAGAACCACTTGCTCCTTCATTGCAATCGTCTGATAAATATGCACGATCTTATTACGTTCTCAACTACTCCAAACTTCGTATTTGGCAGGTAATAAAAAGATTCAACTAGCTACGTACCACTCATTTAGCTTTATTGGTTGTAACTTGTAAGTACCGATCGAATAGAATTTTTACACTTTATACATGTGTTAAAAGTTTGGGAGTCGGGTGCGATTATTAATTTCGTATTCAATCAAACATCTTCTCATATATATAGCTTTACGGGATAAGTGTGTAACAGAATGACCACATATGTAACTCTAGATTATAAGGGTGTAACGGAATAGAGACAAGTATAATATTACCGTAATATGTTGCCAACTATCTTATTTTATTTTTGTGAGTAATCTCTAATTACTTCTTAAATACTCCTCCTGTTTAATTATGCGGTGTCTTTGGAATTTCTAAATTCAAACGAGTTTTTCCTTTTATCGCGATATATATATTTTTCTCCATATGCCTTTCAAAAAATTAAATTATCAATTACTACATCTTATACTCCCACCGTTTCAATTTATTTATTTCATTTTAATTTGATACATAATTTAAGAAAGTAAAAAAAGATTTGTGATTTTAAACTAATATTAAAATATCTCTTAATTTTGTGATCTTAAATGTATCAAGTAGAAAGTAAAGATTAAATATGTTAGGCAGAAAGTTGAGAGTAAAGACTTTTCAAAGAAAAAAAAGACATTTTCTTTTAAAACAGACTAAAAAAATTTATCCATTCTTTCGTTAGTAGGTTTTTTCCCAAAAATGACAAGAGTGAGTTGTTTGGTAAAAAAGCACCCCTCCCTCTCGATTTCCGATCGATTTGAAGGTTGTGAGTTCGAGTAAATGAGGAACGTTTTTTTCCAAAAATTCTCTTTATTCCGGGGTGGATGACCGCTAGGCCTATATTTCTTAGTTTTAATAGGACTTGAAGGAAGCACTATTTTTCATGTAGAGAAATATTTGCATTTTATTTCAGGAGGTACTTAAAAAATTTATATTTGGATTCACATAAACCAGCTTAATTTTGAGTACTATTTGAGGGAGCGCTATTTCTAAGCTGATTGTTTTATGCACCGTTGATCCTTTTGGTATTTAATTTGCAGTTTGTGGAGTTCAGTAAGATGGTATACTTGGACGGAGACATGCAAGTTTTCGACAACATAGACCATCTATTCGAGTTGCCTGACCAGTATTTCTATGCGGTGGCTGACTGCATATGCGATATGTATGGGCAGCCATGTCCAGAGGTTCTGCTATGGCCCAAAGAGTTGGGACCAAGGCCATCTATCTACTTCAATGCAGGCATGTTTGTCTTTCAGCCCAATCTTTCCGTCTATGTTCGTCTCTTGAACACACTCAAAGTTACCCCGCCCACCCAATTTGCTGAACAGGTACTACACTATAATTCAACCCCATACGTGTGTATAAATTTGTGTGTTTAGGTAGTTATGTTTCTATACGAATTAAAGCTGCGTATGTCTTGTTAACAAACAAGACTTGAACCGGTTATATAATGTACTGATAGTATAAAGTTTTTACGCTATTAATGTATAAAACTTAAATCAAGAACATGGCAGCCAAGAGTATTAACTTTTATAAATTGATGGTTCAAAAAATTAGACTATTAAGATAGCTTTAAAAGATAACTGCAGGTTATAAATGAAGCAGTTAACCTATTGTATAACAGAGAAATTACACTAGGGTGTGTTCATACCGGTATGAAAGAAAATATTTTCTTTAGGAAAATAATCTCTCTTTTGGGAGTAGGCAAAACAAATTTCACATTGGTTGTACCCTTCTCTTTCGTAGTTTCCATTTCGCCACCCATCCCTACCTCCATCTCCTATAGTATTTATCTAACATTGTTTATATATAGGAGTATGTTTTTTTTTAGAATAATATTTTTTGCTTACGTACTAACAACTTACTTTCCTACTTTGAAAATATTTTTCAAGAAAACATTTTCCTTTCTGCAGAAATACCCGTCGTTCGGTGTGAGGGATAAAAATAAATAGTCCAGGGATAAAATTTTGGTATCTTGTTTGGTTGCCAAGTTTGGGATAACTTATCCCATATATATGGTGGGATAGTTAATCCGACCCCAACATTACTTAGTACGGTACTGTTCAGACTCTTTAAGACATTTTTAGAGGGAGTAACATTGTCCTCTCAGGTAATATATACTTCGCATTGATCAACTTAATACATTCTATCAAATTACTGTGCTCTACTCGTTGATTTGCGATTATAATTTTGGTAAGCTTTTAAACCAACTCATAGCTCTCAAAGACGCCGTTTTTCCATATCACATTCTAATGCACATTTAGTTCAACATATATACAGTTCCAATCGTTTCTTTTTGTAGGACTTTCTGAACATGTACTTTAAAGACAAGTACAAGCCAATTCCTTATGTATACAATTTGTTGCTGGCCATGCTATGGCGCCACCCAGAGAAAATCGAGGTGAACAAGGCGAAAGCAGTTCACTACTGTTCTCCAGGGGCCAAGCCGTGGAAGTACACTGGCAAGGAAGAGCACATGGATCGAGAGGATATCAAAATGCTAGTGAAGAAATGGTGGGACATTTATAATGACCAAACACTGGATTATCACAAGGCACAGGGTTCTAGTGTTGAGGGTCAAGTTGAAGCCAACAGATTAAGGGCAACAGCCTTTTCTGATACGAATAGAAGTAGTACTTTATATGTTACTAGCCCATCAGCTGCTTAGTGAAGCGATAAACTCTTTATGTTAGTTGGGAGAATTACTGCCACTTGTTTATATCTTGGCAGGTTGTATTTCAATTTGCTGCCAAATAAGCCAAGGCCTTACTGTAACTATTTGCAACTTATATAAACATCACAAATGGAAGTTCTATGGAGTGTATAAAATCTCCAGCAGCATGATAATCTTGCATAACAAATTCCTGTTCGAGTTTGCTATTCTCAAAATGTATCTTACAAGTCGTACGCGAAACAAACGAAGAGAACAGATGCGAGAGTCTTTAACAAAATTTACCAAATTATAGATCAACCAACTTCTTATGGCATATGAACTTGAGAAGCTCATCTCCCCAATAAGGCAACTCGATCTTTCTGAACTGCCTGTGATAAATTTAAGTCAAAGAGCTCACACCGGATTGGCATTTCCATTTCATAGAAAGGATTCTTTAAGACGTAATCAGTGTATAATTCGTAGATATACTTCAAGAGAGACTCCATATGCAGAGTTCCAGGTTCACAGACCACAAAAAATTTTGTTCCTGCAATCAAATCAATTCAATCCTTTAACTGGTTGTAGTATGACCTTAATTGACACAGTGTGAAGGAAAAAATGATTAGGAAATAAGATGCATGTTCAATGGCACTCTCAAACTCGGAGGCACTAGACCAGTCTCTTGAATATTTCCTAAAATTAATCCAAAGACAACCTATTTTTCGCTTTGAAACAATTTGGATGTCACATCTAGATTCTCGAAATGTGATGCAAGAAAGCAGGGATAACACTACTGACAAGTGACATCAACCAAAGCATCTCTAATTTTCAACACACTGTAAAATATTGATTTGGAAATATTTTTCATACGAAAAACAGCATTATTAAAAGATTAGAGGGAATACAAAAGTCTATCCACTATCCCACTTGTACTTTTCTTCAAGAACGTGAAAAGAATTATTCAGCTACTGTAATTTAACAATCTTGCTTATGACCAAATCTTACAAGACTGCAGGTGGATACTCCCTGTACAGGGAGGCAAATGGAGTTGCGGATGTTTTACTAAGAAGGGAAGCCATTCCATGTGTTTTGAAGAAACAATAGTTCATGATAATTGTCCAGATTTTGCTCTACAGGCATGGCAAGATGATCAGCTTAGGCACTACAAAAGGAGACTCATCTCCCCTGCAAGTGCAATGCCAGCAAAAACAGTTGCATGGAATAGGAGCACAGATTGTTGCTCATGGGATGGAGTTCAGTGTGACAAGACGACAGGACAAGTGATTGAGCTTGATCTCCGTTGCAGCCAACTTCAAGGCAAGTTTCATTCCAACAGTAGCCTCTTTCATCTCTCCAATCTCAAAAGGCTTGATTTGTCTTATAATGATTTTTCCGGGTCGCTCATTTCACCTAAATTTGGTGAATTTTCTAGTTTGAGGTATCTTGATTTGTCCTATTCAGGCTTTACAGGTCTAATCCCTTCTGAAATCTCTCACCTTTCTAAATTATACGTTCTTCATATCTCGAGTGAAGATCCATATGTGCTTAAATTTGGACCTCATAATTTTGGACTTCTCCATAAGAACTTGACCCAATTAAGAGAGCTCGACCTTAACTCAGTGAACATCTCTTCGACCATTCCTTTGAATTTCTCTTCTTTTTTAACAACTTTGGGTCTTTAAAACACACAGTTATTCGGGATATTGCCCGAAAGAGTTTTCCACCTTCCCCACTTGGAATCACTTTATTTATCATCCAATCCCCAGCTCACTGTTAGGTTTCCCACGATCAAATGGAATAGTTGTGCATCACTCATGAATGCTACTGGTAAGAGACCTCTATTGAATGGCCAAACTGAGTGTTTTTCCTGTAACAAAAGTTGGACACAACTCAAGGAACTAGATTTTTCGTCCAATTCCCTAACTGGCCTGATACCTTCCTGGATATTCTCCCTTCCTTCACTAACCCGTTTAGACTCGAGTGATAACCATTTCAGTGGAAAAATTCAGGAGTTCAAGTCCAAAACACTGTTTTTCATTTCTGTAAAACAAAATCAGCTGGAAGGTCCTATTCCAAAGTCACTCCTAAACCAGCATCGCATATATTTTCTTTCCCTTTCGAACAATAATCACAGTGGACAGATTGCTTCAGCTATCTGAAATCTGAAAACACTGAATGTGATAGATTTGGGAAGTAATAATTTGGAGGGAACAATCCCACAATGTTTGGGTGAGATGAGTGAACTTTGGGTTTTGGATTTAAGCAACAATAGTCTTAGTGGGACAATTAGTAATACTTTTAGCATTTGAAACCAACACATAATCATCAAATTGGACGGGAATAAGCTACAGGGGAACATCCCGCCATCTTTGATCAACCATAAGTTTTTAAAGGCTGACCATAAAAAAAGCTCTTACGGGCACTAGAATACTCTACTCTGGGACGCTCTATTTCAACAAATACTATTTGTGTCCCAATTTGGTTACGCTGGCAGCCCCCCCAACAAGTTATGCTAAATATTCAGGGATCACCATATGCCTTTTGAGTTTCTTTTGTCCAAAACAAATGAGAAAATTATATGATGTTTCCCGGTATATACCAGGGATCTGTTTCGTGCAACAAGACCCTGCGTATGCTTATTCGTTTTAATCAGTCCTTTCGATGCTTTTGCCTAGTTTACTTCCGTCTATCATTTAATCTTAAATGTCTAGAGTCTCAACAGTCAACCCTAGTGCATAAAATCTCAAAAAGCTGTTATGAGATGCTGATTGATTGCACTAGGACGGCGGACACATCGTTCTTGGCTTCATAGGTAAAGAAAATAAGATACCACATGTGCCTAGACGATCAAAGCCCTCCAACCCTGTCTGACAGAGAGGTTTAGGTTCTAATTGCTTGTCATGATTTCATCCTCCTGTCTCTTACTCTACCCCCAAAGGTAGGGATAAGGTTTGCATACATCTTAACTGGGTGTTGTCGTATCCTCTAGTCTCTCAGACCGTACTTCTAGCTTTTCTGAATAGCAAAGTTGGAAACCTCTTGGTTCCATGATTTAAATTGGAGGTAAATAAAAATAAATGAAATGGAGAAGAGATACATGAGCCACTTAAATATTCTGCACCATATCTCCTGACATAGAAGTCGATATGAACACCTCAGTAGAAAATCATTTTTCATATTGAGCTTCTTAGACTGAGATTTAAGTCTCTTAACCTTGTTTCTACTAAGTAAACTTTAGTTCCTTCCTAGCTTATAGCTGCACACTAATACCTAACATTTCATTCACGAAAAGATAAAGTGTTCAACCTATAACACAACATATATGATGAAAAAGATGTCAAAACTAAAGCTGATAAAAATCTCAAAAAGAAAAATATGCTTCTCAAAAATAAACCAGATAAAGACAAAATGGTGGAGATGTAAGAATTACCAGTAAGAGATTGGAAGCAATGGAGATCAAATGTATCAGCTTGAAGGAGTTCGATACCAGCACAACCATTAACTGGGGACAACTGCTGAGAGATAGCATGCATAGAATGCCATAGACTAGCCAATCTCAAACTATCATTTGTGTCCATCTTTCCAGCAGAACCATAATCCTAAGGAAATTTACAAACCTCATTAAACCCACAAATAAGAACAAAATAAAACAACCTAAGCTTGAAAGTGTGGAATTTGAATTCACCTTGCAGAAGATAAGCCCTCCTGATTTATTGATGATGTAAAGGCTGTAAATAGCTGCCATTTATATTGAATCCTTCTCTTTCTTGGCCTCTACACGGCAATTGATCTAAATGAATTCAATTTACAAGCTTAGTAATTGAACAGTTAAAGTTTTGCATTGAGTACCAATCTCCCAAAAAGAAACGAACAAGAAGAAATCCAGTGAAATGGGCATTTCCCAAAAGAACTAAAAAGAAAAAAAAAAAGTCGTTCTTGATTTCTCGTTTGCAGTTAATTTTTCCTGGAAACAATCACAACAATATTGTCTTCCATACAAATGACACAAAAGGAAGAAAAAAAACCCAACAATGACAACAACTACTATGCCTCTAACCCAAGCTTTGGTTATAAGAATCCTCAATAGGCAAGAAAGAACACACACACAAAAAAAAAAAACAGTAAAGAATTGCTCCTGATCTGTAATACTAGAGATTTGATCTAAGTGAGATTGAGTAAAATGAGGAGAGTTTACCTGAATAGATGTAAAATCTAGTGGGTAGTCGAAGGTCTGTGACTGTGTTGGGGAAAATAATGGAGAAGTCCGAAAGAGAGCAAAATAATTTTATAGAAAGAGTTTAGCAAAAAGTTAATTTAAAAGAAATGCGGTGAACGTGGATCGAACACGTGACCTTCAGATCTTCAGTCTGACGCTCTCCCAACTGAGCTATCCCCGCTTCATGACTGAATCAAGGCAAATAATTAAATTTAACCAAGGGAAGACAAGGAAGGAAATGATGTAAAGGACAAAAAAAAGGGAATTTGTTTTTAAAAAAAGAAGGGAAAAGGCTCAAACTATTAGAAATAGTTCATTTATATTATTCGTTAAAAATTTGACTCATTTATGCCATTGTAGTTACAAAACAGATGTCATTATTTTTTAACGGTGATTTTGTAAAACCACTTTTATCACGTGACCGCTGGAAGAGGAGGTCAAAGTTTAGTTTAGAAAACATAGAGGATCATTTTAGTACAATTCTCCTATTGAATTCCACTCGTCGGCGAATTGCAGGTATGGTAGTTGGAAGAGGAAAGTATATATACGTGGGAAATAAGTAAACAACGTGGCCATGGCTGAATCTCCTATATCCTCCACATTCACATTCCTTCTAATTACTATATTAACCAATTTCAGAAGCTGAATTAGTACTCTCATATTGCATTTCATCAAACACTTATTATGGCGGTGAAGGAGGCATCAGTGGAGATCAATAAGCTCAGATTCACCTACCCTGGTATCGATGGACATCCCCCTCCCGGATCTACCCCTTTGATTGATGATTTCTCACTTACCCTTTATCCCGGTGACCGCTGCCTTCTTGTTGGATCCAATGGCGCAGGTTCTATGCTATTCCTCTTCCGAGCACATTGAAATTTGAATTGCACCTCTTTTAGTATAATCAAGAATCCGAAAGGGGTTACTTTAAACTTGTTTTTCTTTGATGCTATCTCCAATTCCGAAATTTAGGGTGCCTTTGAGCTGTGGTATTGATGAAAATGTGTGTTTTCTTTTCTCGTGGAAAAAAATTATTCTTGGAAATCATTTTTTTGGTCATGTTTCCACCGTTTGGTTAGATATAATAGGTGCTAAACAAGGGTAATTGTAGAATGTACAAGGTAAGGTGTAAGGAAGTGTTTTGACATAGTACTTTTTTAGCACTCCCTCCGTTTCAATTTGTTTGTCTGGTTTTGACTTTGCACGGAGTTTTAACAAATTAAAGAAGACTTTTGAATCTTGTGTTGTTAAACTAAAGATACGTAGAGTGTACCAAAATGTCTTGAGATCTTGTGGTCTTAAACATGTCATTTGAAAAGTTAGAATTAAAGAGTTGTCAAAAAAAAAAAAGAACAAGACATTCTTTTTGAGATGGACTAAAAAGGAAAGTAAGACAACAAATTGAAACAGAGGGAGTATTAAAGGTTGACAACAATTTTTAGATGTCTATTGTATTGAGCATATGGAGTAAGAATTGTCATGTTTGTACAGGAAAATGATTTGCATCCATAAGGGAGAGAATGCCATCTTGTTTATTTTGCTAGAAAATGTAGAAAACATAGCTAACCAAACACAGAATAAACATTTTCCACCCTACCAAACACACCTTTAATAGGAGGTTTGATTGAGATCTTAAAGACATCTAATGTTGGGTGAATGTGTGTACTTTTTGATAGGGAAGACTACAATTCTGAAGATATTGGGAGGAAAGCACATGGTAGAACCAGACATGGTCAGAGTGCTTGGAAGATCCGCATTTCATGATACTGCTTTAACGGCTTCTGGAGACCTCAGTTATCTTGGTGGAGAGGTGTCTCTTTCTTGCTCTATTCCTCGATTATCTATTTTTGGTTTTATTATATTTCGAGGACTGTTTCCTTCTTTAGTTTGGTAAATGCATGTATTGGAATTCGGCAGTTGTCTTCTTATGTCCAATTCAATAAATTCCAGCAGAACCAAGTGTTCTTCTGTTATATTTACCAAGCGTACTTACTAAATTGGAGTTCTATTTGAAATCAGCTTTAAAATTCAATCTCTGTAACATGGTTTCTCTCATTTACTTGTTTCTACATGTAATGTGGTACTATATGCAAGAAGATTTTAGTTATAATAAAAGTAATATGCTATAACAGTAACATCTTATTTACGCTTGACAAACCTGTCTCCTGAAAAGATAAATGTGCCACATCGTCTAAATGAACTTGTGAATTCAGAAATTGATTACCGAAAAATAAAACTAAATCCTTTGGGCCTTCTGTTTCGCAGTGGAGGAGAGAAGTTGCATTTGCTGGATTTGAGGTGCCTATTCAAATGGATGTTTCAGCTGAAAAAATGATTTTTGGGGTTCCAGGAACTGATCCACAAAGACGAGATGAACTAATTAAGGTAAAGATAAAAATGAACAATTATTATATGCATAGAAATTTTACAAGGCCCATGGGGTTGCCATTCTGCTGGATTTTTTTTATTGTTATAGCTATGCCCTTCCAAACTACGGCAACTCAAAAAGAATATGCTTTGTATTCCTTGCTCGTAACAAAGCCCACTCATAAATGCCAAAAATTTACATGTCCTTGAAAATAAAAAAGCACATGTGCCATTCTTTCTTTTCTCGGACATTTGGATTTTTGTCCATGAAATGCCATTAGTTTTGTTTCTGTAGACATAAAACAATTTACTGGTGTGGAGGAGCTTTTTGTCTGCATAACGAACTGTTATTTGCAACTTTAGAAACCTATTTTAAAAGCTGGTTGAATTACTCAAATGCCCTATTAATCCATTATCCTTGACTGTGCAGTTAAATTAAATAGTAACATTTTGAAAACTGAACCAGACGGATGGGCATCATGGCACAAAATGTTGGTGTAGTCAGTGCTTCTTCTTACATAAGAGATGTAGAATAAATATTCTTTTTGCCAGACACAGCCAACCCTCCACCTGAACTCACAATTCATTTAGCTTCATTTTTTCCTCTTCCAAATATATTCTCGTTTGAGTAGTATGACAGGCTGATCCCCACCGTGCCACCCATATATTACTATTTGGTATTTGATCAATTTACTAAACAATAATGCAATTCTTATGATCCAGTAGTCCTATTAGGACTTGGGTTTCATACTCTCACAGAAATCAGGAGTTAGCATGCAGCTGTAGTCTATATCTAAATATTGATATAAATTAACATGTGTAGCTCTCAAGTCTTGAGCTACACCAAATTCTCATGGTATCAGAGCTTATAAGAAACACTAGCCTTATTTCTTTGTTTGTCTCTGCTTGTGCAGTCAGCAATAGCCAACAACTATCTCTCCTTTCTTCGTCAAAGTGAGACCTGTGCAAAACAACAAAGCATAGAACTAACCTAAGCACAATCTTTTCATACTGCATAGATGTTTATGTTGAAGCCTTTTCTGCAATAGTCAAATGATCTCTTCTACTCACAATTGTCTTCTCATTTTATGAACTTCAGAAAATGCGGTCTTGATAGGCCCTCGTTGGGCGTAAATATTCACACTATTAACCAAATAGCAACATACACATGTAACAGAAAGTCCAAGGCATGGTAAAATGGTAACTGATATGATTTCAGGTGGATAGGGCTTGCTCAGGAATTAAAATAATCTCCATCTTTCTGAAAATCTCTATCAACTTGAGAAAAGAAATGGCCCTCTTGGTAATTGGTATACTTTGCTCTCATCTTATTTCACCATTCCGAAGAACTTCTACTGGCGTATATTAATTGTGCTGCTAATCCTTCTTTGTGATTCATTTCCAATATCCTCAAAGCAAAAAAGCTCTAAACCTATGAATATTTGAGATTTTCTAGTGTTTTGACGTAAACTAAGAAAGGTGTAGACCATATGCTGGAAACACTCTCTTTGTTGGGTTTTTTTTTTCTTCTTACTAATTTTCCAGGCGTATGCCATAATAAAAATTGCTAATGGAAATAAATAAATAAATACACTCACGCATGCACGGAAAACTGGGGAAGGAAGTTTAGTCCTCTTAACTTTTTCAGTGGGTATTACCTTTTACAGTAATTTATCTTTGATAAAGCTGATTGTGGTGAACTCATCTAATATGCAAACAACTAAATAGACATATGTTAGTATTCTTAATCTTATGTTGATGAAGGTTCTTGGTATCGATCTGTCCTGGAGAATGCACAAATCATCTGACGGGCAAAGAAGAAGAATTCAGATATGTATGGGTCTTCTGAAACCATTCAAGGTATATCTGCAAATACTTTCACCAAGTGAAAAGCATTACCTTTTAACTGTTACAAATTACTTGAAGACTATGTTGACATAAGATAGAACCCTGTTTGTCTAGGTACTACTTCTTGATGAGATTACAGTTGATCTAGATGTTCTTGCAAGGGCTGATCTTTTGAAATTTCTGATCAAAGAATGTGAAGAGCGACGCGCTACAATAATTTATGCAACACACATTTTTGATGGTCTTGAGAATTGGCCTTCTCATATGGTAAGAGCTGATTCTTACTTATCTCTTGCTTTATCTTTGGATCTTCTTAAGAAATTAATGAAGTGATGGTTAAAATAATTGTATTATTTTCAGATATATGTGGCTCATGGGAAGCTACAATTAGCAATGCCAATGGACAAGGTGAAGGAGATCAGCAATTTGTCACTAATGGTAAGTTCTGATGTATTTAGAAATTGCCAGATCCAAAATAGAACCTCATTTAGGTTTTTTTGAAAGCTCAAACATATTTCCTCTCCTACTGCTTAGCTAGAGGTCACATCGATGGATGATTTGATTTCATCTAATACCTGGACATTACCACTGAAGCATATGATATATACTGTTACAATATTTCTCATATGGACTTTGCATGGTTGTTCTACCTGCATATACAGAGGACAGTAGAGAGTTGGCTGAGGAAAGAAAGAGACGAGGAGAGGAAACGAAGGAAAGAGAGAAAGGCAAAGGGCCTTCCGGAGTATGAAAAACAAGTTGAGGGCACTCGAGTGGTAGGGGGAGATCCAACTCGTGCTGCTGGTCGTCCATTAAACAACGGTTGGGCTGGTGGAACGCTCCATTCTACTATTGCTGGTGAAGAGAACTTTTTCTTAAGCTCAAACCGTGTTTTAAGATAAAGAGAAGTGATGCACACTTCTTTGGAACTGGAGTTAACGTATTTTACCATTTCATTCTTACTGGTCAAATTACCATGAAAGACTAATAAAAGATTTTAAATTGTAGAATAGAATTATCTCTGGTATTTGGTTTGTATACATGTCTCCTAATCTTATATATTGATTAGGTTAAATTGTTGTAAACTAGAAATCTCTGATGATTTTTCGTCTTTATGCATCTCCTTTCTAAACACATTGCGAGCCCAAATGTTTTTCCAACTTGTGATTGGTCTCATGCTTCTATGAAAACCCATATGATATTGTGTTAATTTCGAAATTCCGGAGCAAGTCGACCAAAAATTTGAATTATGGAGAAGAATGAAGAATGGGTATTAAGGACAAACTTTGACAAGCATTATTAATGGTTGTGAAACAAGCTAGTATGATATATGAGGGTAAACATAGGTCTTAGAAGTTCAACATATATACAAGAAGGACGTTTTTGTAAAAATATTGACATTAAAGCACGATGTGCATAGTACAACAATATAAATTATCACATAACACGTATAGAGGAAAAACTGAGAAGCTGTATCAGATGATTTGATGTGTAACATACACTTCCAAGTGCATAGGTCTGCATATATATGTAATGCCATGTACTGAAGGTTCTGAAATGGAACAAATTAAAGCTAAAATTTCGTGGATATAAGTTATACAATTACTCACAATCGAACTAGTTCAGATTAACGGTAGAACAGAGACTAGTAATTATTGAAAGTCAGCTTAGTGTTGGTGAAAATTATATAAGTTTCTAAAGTTTGTACTCACAAGATATTTTCCAATGACATAGCCAACCCAAACCAAATTAGAGTGTGCTGCAACTGCTTCTTGTTGTTAACAGTGAAAACAAGTGTGTCATGCTTAATTGCTTAGTAAATTGTTAAACTACTTAACTGAAAAAGACTCCAAGTCCTACATTTCTGCAGATTGCTTTAAGAGAACAAATCCACAATCATAGTTATTTTTTTCCCTTTACTTTATTACATTGGGGGGTAGGGGTAGGAGAAGGGGATCATAGGGTGGAGAATCGAACCCCTCACCAACAAGGTGAAAGTTTAAACTTTAAATAACCAATCCGCTGAGCTACTAAGATCCCTCACAAGTCTGCTCTAAAAACTTGAAACATTATTCAACTTCATTTGTTATAGAGTTGTCATAGACCTTGCAAGGCCAAAACTTCTCAACCCAACAAAATAGATCCAATTGAATTTTGTTTAGTAGATAGCACAAGAAATAGTAAGGACCTGCTCACCAGCAGTATAGAAAGCAGCACTAACTTAGATCAACCAACGCTGGGAGAGAACCTCAAGTCTTAATTAAAACGAAATGTCGAAAGGAGTCATTGAGAATATGTAAACCCAAAGTGCAAAATATTACATGAATTCAACTAAAGTTACTGTAAAGTACCATTCTTTTAAAGAAAAGGGAAAATGTACTAAAAAACAATAGCGATAAGTGGATCTATCTTGCGAAAGAAAGATCAGCAGGTACACAAGTGCTCTAGACATTGTTGAAGTCTATATTGACAAAAATATAGCTGCAAAAATCATGGATCTCATGCTCAACCCTGCAAAAACAAGGATGTTGGAACATTAGAGCAAATTAAAGTGACAAATAAAATCTAATATGATAATGTGCTTCCATACCTTGCTTGCAATGTTGTTTGAGAGCCAGTCAAGCCCCTCATACAACCCTTCTCCAGAGGTAGCACATGTGCTCTGAATGTACCTGTAATACAAAATCGTAGATTCAGCATTTGGTAGCACATGCAAGCCATATCAATCTTCAGCACCATGCTCAATATGCACATATACTTGAATATATTACAAATAAGGAAACTATTTAGTACATACCAGTGACGTTGACGGAGGGAGTGCAGACCAAGCTTGTCAGTAATCTCAGCAGCATTCATAGCATTTGGAAGATCTTGCTTGTTAGCAAAGACGAGCAGCACAGCATCTCTCAGTTCATCCTATGCATACATTGGTAAAATTCATTCAAATAAGCGTATGAGTGAAAGGAACCAACTCCAAGATGTTAACTAGAACCGAAAATTGGTAAATACAGATCATTTCAGACTTGCAAGTGCTCCATAGGCACAAATTTGGATATATCTTGTGTATACACCAGACATGGGACTCCCCAAGACACGAAGAAATAGAGGTGTGTGTTGCATACCTCATTCAACATCCGATGCAGCTCATCTCTAGCCTCAACAACACGATCACGATCATTACTATCAACCACAAAGATAAGTCCTTGTGTGTTTTGGAAGTAATGCCTCCACAATGGTCTGATCTGGAAGTGCAAGAAATTTGACAAGGAACAACAGACAACAGGAAGTATGTCAATTTCCGAAAAAAAGTAATGCCATAGTATCTAAAGGTGAAACTCCATTCACATGTCTTAAGATAACTAGATAGACACGATAACCCTTGTCCATTCATCTGATACAAGTCATTGCAGAACTGCAGATTCTAGATAAGTAGGTACTTGCTAGAAGCAGAGAAAGCTAGAATTCAATGATACAGAACAAAAGATCATTTCTTGGTTTAAGGTTTCTGTTATTTTGGTGAGTAGGAACATCTAGTGAAAAATCAGAAAAATATGCCTGTTGAATCTGAAACACTTGTAAGCTATGTTGCCCAAACTCTTCAAAAATGCCAATGGGTGCGTGACGGATCGTCAAAAAATAGTGCATTTTAGGAGGATCCGACACGGGTGCAGCAACATTTTTGGAGAGTGAGCAATATAGCTAGTAAGATAAAGAAAATATATAATTCCAAAACCAGAAATGCTCCTTATACTTGCAACTTGAAGGTCCGTATGAAGTCAGCCAAATCAAAGTAGAAGAACTTGCAATGTATCTTCACTTGTTTAATAAATAATGTCACATATTGCAGAGAGCATAGCACTTTGGTTTATGGCATTAAGTACCTTGTCCTGACCCCCGACATCCCAGACAGTGAAGCTTATGTTCTTGTATTCAACAGTCTCCACGTTGAATCCTGATAAGGAAAAGAGTTATTGCAGATACCATTAAGAGCAATAGATTGGATTAGCACAACTAAGACAAACGTGTGTCTGCAGCAGAACAACCATGCTGCTAGAAACAGAGGACATAATTGTAGTGCATAGCTGTTTGAAGCAGGAATTGGATTTAGAGTATTAAATATATACTGAAACAGTACATAAGACAAATTTCTGTAACAATTTACAAAAGCAAGCCAATCATTCATGTAAAAGAGTGAGCATCTCTCTCCTTCTCTTCCCCTCTGTGAGGATGTGTACACATGTACTGATGCACCACCTAACCTTTCCCCAAAACATATTAGCAGATAGTTTCCAAATTCCTCAACATCTATAGAATCTCAGCAGAATGAATCACTTATTCAAGTTATAAAGATTTTTGGCTACAGAACAGCAACAGGTTTTGGCAAAAGGCATCTTTAAACCATACCACCACCTAAAAAACATCCTTACGCTATCTCTTTGAACAAAGACATCCTTAAAGTTTCTCAGAGTGAGCTAGTTTCATCATTCCATTACAACTTCTGTTACACACTGTAAAAACTAATGGAACCTGCATTGCATGCAAGTGACATCCCAAAAAATTCCTTACCCAGTTGCTGCTGAATAGCTTTCTGTGCCCTGATTTATCAACAAATATATTGAAGGGTTCCTAATACCTTAATACATGCTGAAGATGGAAGTTTGGCATGCTCTTTATCAACAAATGCTCGGGATACAAGTAAAGTTTGCTGAAGAACGTGACAAACAAAGGATATGGGACCTTTAAACCTTATGAACAAGCGTTTGTTATGTTGCTTGTTAGAAGCTAAGCTCTAGTACTTTCTTTACAACTGGTCGTAGAGGGTTAGTTTAAACACTGCAGGCTTTTACTTGCCACTAGGTTCTAATGAGATTATGTCAATCTGCAGAAAGGAGAAATCGCAAGTATATTGCTGAAGAATCAGTTACATTTGTTTTTTCCAGGGGCACAGTTGCTAGCTTCTTATTAATTAATAAATTTTGCTGGGAGAAGATAGTTTTGATTATTGACTTGTCTAGTTTGGAATTTTATTGGTGGTTGAAATCAGTGTGTTCAACAAGCTCTACTACTGTGTGGTATTCCATTGGAGGCTATTGCAAAGAAACTCTGTAGTACGATGATTGGTCAATGGATGATTGGGATGGCATGTGTCTTGCACATGATTGTTCCGCTAATCTTATAAAAGTGTGCAACGGAATGATGAAGCCTGCTCGCTTAGGAAATTCTAAGGATGGTTTGTATTCACATGGATACTTTAAGGGTGCAGAAAGTTTTTGGTTACAATTAAGGGATGCTTTTGGCAAAAACTCGAATAGCAGCAGATATTACTCATAACAAAAACACAACGACAATGTTAAGATAATAGCCAACGATCAGTACTGCAATCAATAAAACAACTACAGACCATTCTACAGTACACACAACATAACTCACCAATGGTAGGAATAGTGGTAACAATCTCCCCCAGCTTGAGCTTGTACAATATGGTGGTTTTACCAGCTGCATCGAGACCAACCATCAGAATACGCATCTCCTTCTTGGCAAACAGCCGACTGAAAAGCTTCCCGAATGATAAACCCATCTTTTTTCAATGCCTGTTGGACCAAAAATAAGACTCAAATCACCGCACAACTTGGGACAAATTGGACTTATCCGGGCGAGCTGGAGTGGGTAAAACAGTAGTCATTATGGAATTGATTCAATATATTGCTAACTATCAACAGGGACGGGATAGTCACCCCCAAGCTTAAACCAACAGATTATTGTATCAAGAGGTAACATAAATGCACAATCATTGGAAAATGAGAACAAAACTGTGATCTCAAGCCAACAGAAAATCTCAATTATGTATATCCAAAAAGCAACTGTTGGATCTTTTTCAAAAGATTTCATCATAAAATTCAATGGTCCTTTATTGATCAAGAGATCCATAGCAACAGTTCAACAATCAAAAGAATCAAGGACCCCAAGTACTTAAATCGGATCCTTGGGGCATTGACATAACAAATAAAATCCGGATCCATTTATCAAAAAGAAGAACAATCCAAATCAAGAAAGCATAAGGAGATCAAATCAATAGAAATACAAAGAATAAGACATATAAATCAAACAAAGATGAAAACTTTATCAAAATCCCAGATCCAAAAATCCTAAATCCAGATCTCCAATTCCATAAACTTTTCAATAACAAAAAGATACGTACATAAACTTTGTGAAATCAATTGTTAGCAACCAAACGATGTGTGTGTGTGATATGTAATTGAAGGGAAATGGAGAAAGAGAGATCTTACAGTGATGAACAAGGAATGAAAGAGAGAGGGGGGCAGATCTAGAAAAGACGGCCCTTATGAATAGACAAGAAATGGGGAGCCTTTGGATCTTCGCTTCTTGTTTATGCCTCAAGGATTGTCGGAAATATCTGCTACGTATTTTAATGTCAGCCCTATTAATTTTTCGCCAATTTGAATTTTCCAAAATTAACCTAGCGTTTTTTCATTGGATTAATTTAAAGATATTTATTTAATTATGAAATTTAATTAAATTTTCAAAATCTGATCTTCAAATATTCTAAAGCATCTAAAAGTTGGTCTACATTTTAGATATTGAAACTTGGAATTTCCACCTATATAATTTTAAATTTTTTTCAAGTTAACTACATGTTAGAAACAACTTCAAATTTTAAATATACCAACTTCAAATTTCACATTTAAAATCTATAGCCCTTTGTGGATGTAAATTTTTTAGATTCTTTACGACCACTTTTCTATTTTGACTAATTTAATTTTACACGGTGTATAATTGATAGAGAACGCTCGCATCTAAAATAAGCCAATTTAAACTCTAAATATAGAAAGTGACACTTTATTTTTATTTTTATTTTTTTTTATTTCCCACCTGATCGGTATTCGTATTGGAACCCCGACTAATTCGAATCGCGCGTTGTAGGGCCCATTTGGGAATAGCACTCCCAACAGGATTTTCTCCATACCCAGGGCTCGAACCCGAGACCTCTGATTAAGGATGGAGCAATCTCATCACTGCACCACAACTCATGTTGGTAAGTGACACTTTATTTTTACCATCGATTTTAACTGTGTTGCCTTTCCCTTTGATTTGCTTTTTTTAACTATCAAGCTACACTATAACTAAGAAAGGTCTTATTCTGTTTGTGAACCAAGTTTAATGTTTTATCTCTAATAAGAGGCAAAGCAGGCAGGTCTTCAACATGCCTGTTTTGGCATTAAGACAAAATTTAATATTTTTTTTATTTTAATTTATTTGTCTTATTTTTTATTTTAATATATTATATATTTGATCCAAATATTCTGTTATGTATTTGATAATTACATAAAAGATATTATAAATCACAATATAAAATTTTTGTTGACTCTTAAAATTGTATTAGTGCCACATAAAAGAATAAAATGACATAAAAAGTATTATAAATCACAATAATTATACAAAAACGTATACTAAATTTAGTGAATTTAAAAACTCTATCTATGTAACATATATTGGACCCATACTGGCAAGAAATTTTGTTTATATTCTTATATGAATTTCATTGATCTAAATAAAATAATTTTTGTGTATCTAAAAAATTAATTGATCTAAATAAAATAATAATGTATACATATCTAAATTAGGCATATCTTACAATTTTTGAATATTAATATTGGGTCCGTGAGTAGCACAGAATTTTGAATAATTATGTCATTTTAAAGTTTCATTTTTTATCATTAGCAATATAGTGTAAATGATTTATTTTGATTGGTCCATAATATTTAATCACTGTAGGAATTTGTGAACTTTAATTGTATAGACATAACTACCCTCTGTGGACCTCACGTTCATCATATTATGACGGCCCATTAAATGTTTATTTGACACGTTTGATTTTGCTCTTTAGGCTCTACTAATGATATTGATAATTATAGCATATTTCATTGTCTAATATTAAAATAATATATAGAATAATAATTTTATTATATCACCCTTTGAATATAACAAGTTCAATATTTAGGAAAATGCATGGAAAATGACTATAATTTATGAACTAAGTAATAAATTATCTTTTGATTTTTCAAATTATCCTGAAATCAACTTTGATTTCGAGGATATTGTTGTCATTTACCATATAGCTATATCACTCAAATGTTATATACACGTGCAATTTCATGAATTGAGTGAAATTGTGGGCTCTTGTGTAATTACTTTTTTGAATTATTAACTCCTTGATAGTGTGAACCATTGAATTTTTTTTACTATATTCTTTATTTGTTTCTTTAATATTTTAATACTGTTTATATTTTTTAATTTATTTTTACTTGTTCACTATATTAAAAATAAATATTTAATTTTTGAAAAATAAGAGATAATTTCTTAATTTATATTCATATTATTAAATACTATTTATTTTCTAAAACAATTAAATTTATTATATTTGTGATATAGTGAAATTATTACTGTATTTCATTTATTGCTCCTTAAAGAGTGTGTCAGGTCAATATAGGATAAGTAAACATAATATGGACGAAGTAAGGTTTTATTTCAAGTTTAAAATGATATTGAAAAATTAAAATTATGTTTGAATATAAACATAAAAGAAGGTAAAGAATTTTTTTGAATTTTGTGATCTTAAATTAAAGATATGCAAAATGTCCTAAATGTTTTTTAATCTTGTGATTTTAAGCACGCCATGTAAAAAAATGAGATTAAAAAGTTATGGAAAAAAAATATTTTTTAAACGGACTAAAAAAATAAGACAAATAAATTAAAATAATATTTGTTGGGCCCGTGCCTAGCACGGGCATTTTATAACTAGTATACATTTTTAATGCATGTAGCCGTATTTCCAAATGTGTTAAATTGTGTCATCAATCCATATATTGTATCGCTGAAAAATGATCTTGTTTGCTTATGTGAACCTAAATACCAAGTATAGATTAAAGAAATAAATTTTGAGATTAACTCAATCTTAAAAGCTCATGAGAGAAAGTATGTCTAAATCCATATAAGGAAACCAATTAACCTCATTCCAAGATTTCCAACCCGACATAGGACTCAACAGTATTACATGTCTAAATCAATATATGCATATTTACATATGTACTTTATGTGTACTTGTGTATTTCACCATTTGAAGCACATCTCCAAATTACACTAACATTGACATTTTAAATTAATATTGAGACTAGTAAAGAAGAACACAAGTTTATTAATTCTTTTATGTTTTTAAAGTTCAGAAAAATAAGACTAATAATAATAAAAAAGGAGATCACAAATCACAATACATTTTATTTGGTGCCTTCTCTTTTAGGGGGTGGATGCTTCATTTAAAAATAATAATATGAGAATATAAGAGGCTATCTATCTTATTTCAATGAGAAATTAAAGCAATGGTAGTGATGATGTAATGATACAGAAAAAGTTATTAGGCTTGGTCAGCTAAATACTATTCTTCTACAACTACTCCATAAAGAAAATTAACCCCCCCATGCATTTTTAATGTGTTCTCTTTTTCTTTATTCTCATTATTAATTAGTGGCATGAACAATGCTGCTTTTTTGCTGCAACTGCCCTTCATATAACTGCATTTCCATGTCCTTTTTCTGCTTCTCTTCATCATCACCAATTTCTTCATCAAATTTTATTGGCTTCAACTCATTATTTTTACCCCAAAGTACTCCATAAAGTCCCAAAACTATCAGAACTGATCCTACAACCCTGAAAGTTTCAAAAAATACACATTAGTTCAAATAATGTGTATTTTGTCAATGTTGATGATTAATATACATATAGACTTAATTAACTTACGTTCCGATGTAGATTTTCTCTTGAAGCAAAGCCCAACTGAGAACAGCCACAATGACTAGCAATAATGGATTGAATACAGAAACATACAAAGGACCTTTTCTTTCTATGCACCATGACATTAAGCAGTAAGCTAATGCAGTGCACACCACTCCCTGTAAATTATATGTAAATTTTTTTTTGTTAATATATACTAGTAATAATAATGAATGTAACGTATATACAATGACGACAGTGTAAATAATTTTTGCAATTGTCATAACAGCTGGACGAGTAGAATAAATGATGAAGTTGTACTTACCGCATAAATAGCAGAGACAGCTCTGATGCTATGGCTCAAAGACCAATCAGATATATTATGATCAAAGCAAATGCCAACTATCACACATTGAAAACTGGCCATTAGACACATCAATGCTGAGCTAGAGTAGGGAGCTGCATACACCATGCTTAGTTTTGCCTGACCAACAATATTAACACATATCAATATATACCAATTAGAAAATTATAAGAAAATAAAATATGATTTTAATTTAATACCTGTAGGATGGACCAAATTCCCCAAGAAACAGCACTAACAATGAGGAGAAAAGGGCCTAATATGAAATTTCCATGGTTGCTGGTGCTTTTGTTATGTGTCATGTCTTGTGCATATTTCCAGTGGATGTTTGGTTGATCTATTGGAACTATAGATCCATGATAAAATGACAATAACATAGCACCTCCTACGCATAACATGGTTCCTAACATCTTTGCTTGCCCTGCTTTACTCCCAAGTCCCACTCTTTCTAGCCTGCCAACAAATGTAAATATAGGTGATCAACAACAAGAGTTAACATTATTATTTGCAATTTTTTTATGATAGTATCACTAATGAATAATGATTCATAATAAGTGAGATTAGTAACCTGGAAAATATGACAGATTATATATATATAACAAGTTAAAACTGAGTGAAAGTGTAAAATTCCTTTACGTTACCGTATATACTACATCCCCTCCACTCACTTTTACTTGTTCACTTATATTAAAAATAAATTTTCACTTTTACTTGTCTACTTTGACATATCAAGAGAACAACATCTTTCTTTTTCTTGTTTTACCCCTAACATTAACTACTCGTTTCCCAAGTTTGTTGAGACTATACATCAATTAATATGGGTATTATAGTAAAATATACGCTTCATTTGTTACTCCTTTCTTAAAGAGAATGTGCACAAAGGGAGTATAAGTTAAATTCAAATTAGTAACTTATGAGATCATGATAATTAGAAGGAATTAATGATTACCCAAAGGGGATAGCAAGAAGGAAAGTAACTGCTGGGGTTAGATTTGTCAAAGCACATGCAATAGTTGGAGTGGTATTCTTGAGGCCAACAAAGTATGTTATCTGGTTCATACTAACCCTGCAAAATCATATCAATTGAGCCTTTCATCAATTTTTATTTTTTTTAAAAAAAAATTCAAAGCAAAAATTGTGCATCTAAGAAATTAAAGGACGTTGAAGAAGTGACTCACCCAAATATAGAGCACAAGAAAATCTGGAAAAGAATGGATGGAGTTAACTTTGGCCTTGTTTTCCTGCACACAAGTATATACGTAAAAATACACATCAGATATTAAATGAAATAGATAAAAACGTATGGAACTCATTCACGTTTTCGTCCAAATAATTTTATGGCATAGAAAAAAGTTAGAGAAGATTAGTGTATTCAATATAAGAATTCCCTTACTGGGAAAACTTTCATTTCACTTGAAGGTTCAATTTAATGTCCCAATGCCAAAATATTTGTATAACTAATTCAGTTAGTGCTATATTTATTTCTTTACTATATCAGTTTCCTAGTGTTATGTGATTAAATTTCTGGCTAAACTAGGTTGCATGACAAAATGATAGGAATAACAAAGACTACTAATAATAATCAACCTAATACCCCTAATAAAGAGAGAATTACTAGCTAGTTGATTTCGTACAAGTAAGCCATATATATGTATGTACTACTATACTTTTAATCTTTTATCATTTCTTTTTTAAAGTACTGAAGAAGTGTATATATACATGCTAATAGTTAGGTAAACTAAATGTATATGAAATCTTATTGAAAATTTGTTTCTTAATTCCATTTTCTTTCTAGTTTCTCCTTCACAATGAAAAAGATACATTCCTTTTTTAAAAAAAAATTAAAAAAAATAAGAATAAAATAAATGATAAAATCATAATAAAGAAAATCAAGAAAAGCAAAGAAAGGGCAAGATTCAAGGCATAAAGAAGGTGCAAAATGAAGAAGCAAGCTAGTTAAGCCATGTCTATTTCGTGAACCCTTTGCATGGTTCCAAGAATTAATAAAATATATTATATAGTCATGAAAAAATCACCCAACCAAAGCATGCTAACTAAAAATATTGAAGAAAAATTATTATATACCATGCGTTATAAAGAATATACATGCAATTTAAGCTTTGAAAATTCTTGGAAGAAGAGCTGGAGAGAAAATAGAAGCCATTAATGGTAACTTTTACAGACTATAGGTTATTTAATTTATGGCCATAATTAATATCGTACCTTTCCAAGAAATATGCAAAGGGTGCAATTGCAATGGTAGCAAATATTTGCCTGTAAGCCACATGAACAAAAGGGTTCATGCCTGAATCCATAGCAAGTTTTGAAATAATATTCATCCCTGCATAGCCCAACTGCACAATCACCATAGTCAAGAAAGGCAAAAAATCACTCCCCATTATTGTAAAATTATTTAATTTCTTCTTCCTCTCCAAATTCACAACTTCTTGATCAGAAAACAAGAAGAAAATGAAAATGAAGAAGGAAGAGAAATGAAAGAACAAAAAGGGGTTTGTTTTTTTGTAATGAGAGCATGAGAAGTGTTTGTTATGTGTGATATTTATATGTACAAAGAAATTTAAAGGGTTTTTGTGAAGTTCAAGAAATGACCTGTATAGTAGGAAAAAAACAAAGAAGAATGAGGGGTGGGGGGGGGGGGGGTGTTTCTTGTAAGACATGGTAACTTATTTTCATGCACAGAACTTGCCATTAAATTCTTGCATAAGATCAAGAATATTGAGGAGAATAAAGTAGCTTTCAGTTAAGTAGTATCATTAGTGATTGCCAGCTTTGGCCTCTTTTTGCAAAAGCTTGCAGCAATCAAATTCTATTACAATTTTGACATGTAAGCTGCTTCGACTAAAAGCATTTTTGTGTATGTCACCAAAAATATGGGGAATACTTTTGACGGTTTCATTCCATTTTTGGATTGGACTTGTGTTTCAATTGAATTTATCTTATATATCACGATAATATAAAATACTTCATCCGTTTCAATTTATTTATTCTACTTTCCTTTTTAGTTTGTTTCAAAGAGAATGTTTCTTCCTTTTTTGGTAGCTCTTTAATTTCAATTTTTCACGTGACATGTTTAAGACTATACAAAATTAAAGGATATTTTGGTACATTCTACATATTTTTAATTTAAGAGCCACAAAATTCAAAAAAATTATTTATTTTTCTTAAATTTCATGCAAAATCAAAATAGGACAATTAAACTGAGACAGAGGGATTATAAGTTATCTTATTAAACGACCTAATGATATACAATTTTTATTAGAGTATCAGTGTAAGAAAGTTGAACTCATATCTTCATCTATATACAACTACAAAGTGGATTTTAAGTGAATTTTGTTCTTTGTTTTGTTTTTGTTCTTTTTTCTTTGGGAACGGGTTGGTGGAAATAAATGATCGTTTTTGTCTTCAAGAATCATAGGAATGAATATATTGGCTTATCTACGAAAGGAATTAAGTATATTCAATATTGTCTTTTCTTTCTTTAGTGAGTATATTATTGGGTGTGCAAACAAAGCCCCACATTGATATAAGATGTGAGATCTCTTAATAGTGCCGGACTCAAAGCATACAATATCACACCACATGTTAAAAGTATATTTAAGTTGATTTAACCCCACAACTGATATCAAAACAACCAGGTTCAGTGGGGCTCCGTTAATTCACTTCCCCTTAACTCCTTAAGAGCGTAGAAGCACACATATGTGAAATTAAACTTGTTGGGTATGATATCTTAATGGTGTGAGACCTTTTAGGAAAAATCTATTTGGATTTTGCCAAAAGCGAAAACAATATCACACCATGTTAAAAGTATCTTTGAGTTGATTTAGCCCAATATATATTCTCTTTTTTTTCTTGATCAGATTTTATTGAATAATTTAGAGGATACGAGAAATGGTGATGACAATGATAACTTACGCCACTATTATAAATGAAGAAAAGCCAGGCATTTCTTAGGGGGTTTATTGTACACGTTTCTATTCAATCATTCATGAAGATAGACATTATATTACTGTCACGAGATCAGGTTAGCATATTGATGCAAGATCCACGTTTAAACCAACTAAAGCTAACAATTCCTCCTTGGGAATGAGAAAATATCAACTAAAAAGTATTTGATATACATAGTTTATGTAACGATCTATTTATAGTACAATATTTTGAAAGACAGGTAATATATATTCACCTAAACAAAGTCATGAACACATTTCCTCAAGGCAAAGTGCGAATGAAGCTCTATTGATGTATCAGCTCCGTCCGTAGACCTTCCCCAAAGATTGAACTCGAAGCCATTTGCAGTGATGAAGCCAAAAATTTTATTAAGAAAATTGAAAATCCAATTAAAAAGTAAACAGACAAAAAAAAATCAAGAGAATTAGTCCCAATTTTTGTAAGGAGTGACAAAGAGCAATATAGTTTAGGATTAAGACACGATTATAAGCCTGCTATAGGTTAGGTTAGTTTGATACTGTTTAGAATTAGGATGTAGAATTCTCGTGCCAATACATTTGTAATATATTAGTAGTTTGATTAGGAAGTAGAATCCTACTGTAATTAAACATATAAACCGTAGGGCTATATACGGACCATATGTCTTCAAGATTTAGCTAGGGAGAAAAAATATAAAGAGTTATATTTTAATTTTTAACACTCAATATTGTTCTATAATTTTTCTCAAGGAAAACTCTTTCCTTTATGGGTCTCATACAAAAAAGAAGTCTTAATTTTCCCTTTAAAATATTGATTTCAATTATAAAGATCAATAATTTGTAGGGAAAAGAAAAAGAAAAAGAAATTTGTAAATGTAGTTCACTTGGAGATGAAGGTATCATCCCATTTCACATTATTCAGGTGAGGGATTGTTCTCTCGTGTGAAGTACGCATACTTTGAAATCAAAAACAGCTAGCTCCGATCCTTTGTTCTTATCGTGATTTAATTAATTCTATTCTACTAAAACTAAAAGAGGGCACATAATAAACAAAAAATAATTCATTTTGTACTACTTCCCACTAATTATAACACATCATCCAACTATACAATTTAAGAAAGTTAGTAGGAATTCACATTTAATTAATGTGGAACTCATCAACCAAAGAAAAAACGTACCAATATATGATGATCATATTAATTATTGGGTAATTAATTTGGGAAGCAACCATGTATATATGCATGACAATTCAGATTGGGACCCTCCTATATATATCCCAATTCTTCTTCTGGAGGCAACAATTTTAATTTGGAAATATATAAATGTTTATGATAATATACTCTGACTTTGAATCCAACCCGTGACTCAGCTTGCATTGTGCGTCTTGGTTTTGTTTACGTTTCATATGTTAATATTTCCTATGATTTTAATTATGCCAAGAGTTAAAAAATCAGTAGAAAATATTTATATAATTAGATTACTTATAACTTATTAAAAATGCAACTAACCAATTGTGCACGAGCTGACAGGTTTCAATGTCTATTGAGGAGCTCTATATGTATAATAGGGGGTTATTGGTTTGAATCGTCTAATTTTATATCGGATAGACCAATTAACTCGTTAATTGTGCTATGATATTTTACGCTATTATCTTCGTAATAAATAATTTTTTCGCCGGACATGAGTTTATATTTTTTTGTATCATAATTTTTCACAAGTTATATCTGGATATGACTTTACTTTCTAAAAAAATTATACCTCACTATGTATAAATTTGATGGTTAAAGGGTAAAAATCAAAGATCTACTTAATTAAAGGATAAAAATTAAAAAATCAACTCATTTTATGTTAAAGATGATGCCAACACTATATTCCCCCCCTTGGTCCAACCCAATGAACTTTGGCCCGTATTACATTTGGCGCAATGTTGAAAAGATTGGGAAACATTGGATGGCCTAGCCACCTTTTGGACTAGTATTAAAAACTTAGCCGCAATTTGAAATTTGATTAAAAATACACTTTTTAATGTGGAAATAAATTTGAAAAATAAGAGCCATTGCCCTTTTGTTCTTATTTTGTGTTGGTTTTTAATTTTTTTTCGGAGAATACGTTTAAATTTTCATATCATAATATTTTACAAATAATATTCGAATATAACTTCAATTTCTAAAGAATTTATGTCTTATAAATTTGATTGTTAAAAGTTAAATCAGTCTATTTAAAATCAGCCCCTGTGAAAGACTAAACCTGCAATTTCATGAATAGCTTCTGGGCAATTTCATAGTTTGGATTATAAGGCCCATTTGACTTCTATTTTAAGGCCCATTCGATTGCATCAGCTAATACGGGGACAAATGCCCCTAAAAGAGAGTGACTTTGTATTTTTGACTCTATAAGAAAGGTCTTACAAAAATAGTCTTTCTTGTTTTTATGTATTGAACAGTTACCTTTTTGCCCCTAAAAGGTCTTACTCCATGCTTATTTGCCTCTCAACTTTTATATTTCTTACTTTCTCTCTTTTATTATTTTTATTTTTTCTTTTATCTTTTTTTTCTCAAACTTTATTTTTCTTTTATTTTTTATTTTATTCTTTCTTCTACGTTTTTTTCTTTTTTCTCAATTTTTATTTTTTTCCTTTTCTCCTCTCAATTCTATTTTTTTTCTCCTTTTTATTTTTTATTTTTTTATTTTTCTCAACCTTTATTTATTCGTTTATTTTTTGTTTTGTCTTTTTTTTCTTTGTTTTTTTCTCAATTTTTTTTTATCTCAAATTCTATTTTTTTCTTTGATTTTTATTTTTTATTTTTTGTTTTTTTAATCATTTTTCTCGACCTTTATTTTTTTTATGAGATGTTCTATAACTCTTGCTTTAGAGGCAAAACTTAGCCCAAGGACTTTCAAACAACAAATTATATCCCATGAGCAAGACTTGACGCTAGTACATTGTGTCTTGATTTATGAGATAATATTTTATAACACTTGTCTCAGAGGCAAGACTTAGCCCAAGGATCTCTCAAAAAATACAAGTTACGCCCCATGGGCAAGAGTTCACACTACTTCATTGTGTCTTAATTTATGAGATGCTCTATAACTCTTGTCTTAGAGACAAGACTTAGCTCAAGGATTTTCAAATAACAAGTTATGCCCCACGAGCAAGACTTGACACTACTTCATTGTGTCTTGATTTATGAGACATTCTATAACTCTTGCCTTAGAGACAAGACTTAGCCCAAGGACTTTCAAACAACAAGTTACGCCCCACGAACAAGAGTTGATACTAACACATTGTGCTTGATTTATGAGATGCTCTATAATGCTTGCCTAAGGGCTAAGAGGCAAGACTTGGCCCAAGGACTTCCAAATAACAAGTTACGCTCCACGGACAAGAGTTGACACTACCACATTGTGTCTTGATTTATACGATGCTCTATAACTCTTGCCTTAAAGACAAGACTAATTAACTCAAAGACTTTCAAACAACAAGTTACGCCTCATGGGCAAGAGTTGACACTAGCACATCGTGTCTTGATCATGAGATGCTCTATAATGTTTGCCTTGGAGGCAAGACTTAACCCAAGGGCCTCCCAAAAAACAAGTTATGCCCCATGGGCAAGAGTTAACACTACTTCATTGTATCTCAATTTGTGAGATGCTCTATAACTCTTGCCTTAGAGGCAAAAGTTAACTCAAGAATTTCCAAACAACAAGTTATGCCCCACGAGCAAGACTTGACACTACCTCATTGTGTCTTGATTTATGAGATGTTCTATAACATTTGTCTTAGAGGCAAGACTTGTGCCAAAGGACTTCCAAAAAACAAAGCACGCCCTTAAGTTTACTTCGATTTCAAAGAAAGAAGATCTTCTTTGCGGATTATCCAACTTTTTGTTCATTAGCAAAAAATAATAGAGGTTAAGAAAAAAGGAAAAAAGGAAAAAAGAAAGATTAAAAAAAAGAAAAAAAGAGAAAAAAAAAGAATAAGAAAAGATAAAGGTTGAGAAAAAAAAGGACAAAAAAAAAAGTTGAGAGAAAAATAAAAAAAAATAAAAATAAAAGTAAAGGTTGAGAAAAAAGAAAACGAGAATTAAAAAAAATTGAGAAAAAAGAAAAAAAATTTAAAAGATAAAAGAAAAAGGAAAAATAAAAATTAAAAGTTGAGAGACAAATGAACATGGAGAGTTATGGTGTAGAGGGGCAAACATGTATTTGTTTTATACATAAAAAGAAAGGAAGGGTATTTTTTAAAGACTTTTCTTATGGGGGTTAAAAATTGAAGATCACTCACTTTTGGGGACACTCCATGTAATTTCTTGGCTAATACGTAAGGTAATTATCAGGCCATTCGCATAAATACTTTTATTTTGAGGTGATGTTTAATTTTTTTCTCTTAAATTTGTGGTTCTTATTTTTGCTCTTCAACACTTTAAATAATAAATAAGTGGGCGAAAATACCTTGACACTAAATAACAAATACTAACTTTTTGCGGGGCATAGGTTTACATTTGTGTTTCATAATATTCTACAAGTTATGATCCTGATCGAAATAACAAATAACTTTTTGCGACATAAGTTTATATGTTCGTATCATAATATTTCACAAGTTATGCAGTAAAAGGTATAACAAGTTATGCCATATATCGGGAGGGCACTGTAACAATATCCCACAAGTTATATTGTAAAAGGCATAACAAGTAATGTCGTATGTTGAGAGTGCATAATGTATCTACAGAAAAGAAAAAAACGCGCGTGCACACACACAGACTCACACATATACTCTACCATTCCACATTAACAATTAATTTTTCTCTCTCTAAAAATGATAACGAACATACGTCCCTAAAGGCATAATTCAAGTTCAGCAAAAGCAAAAATTAAATACTATAATATTTAAGTGCAAAATTAAAAATAACCCCTAAATAGTGGCAATTTGCGCAATTATCTCGTGCTTGATACCCAATTTCGGTTGTATGGTCCATATGACTTTATGATCTCATGTACAAGATTTGCCGGACCAATTAATGGACGAAGTTAGAGTATAATTTACGGGTTCAATAACTTTTATTTGTATATTATATTTATTTTTAAAAAATATATTAAATATATATAAATTATTAATTTAAAGTTCAGTAATTTAAAAGAACTAAAATTTCAAACTTATAAGCTTCAAATCATGTCTCTGCATCGAACCCATATACCAACAAGTACATCTGTTCAAGTTAGACTTTCCCATTAATTTATTCTGTAGTTTGAATGATACAAAAATGTAACCAACTGAATTAATGAAATTCCAGTTATACGAATAAACAATGTAAAATAAATCGGGAACAATCAAATTGCATAGTTAATTAGCTAGCAAAACCCCTTGAGAATATATTCAAACAAAACATTGTATTATAAAATCTCACCCCCCTAGCTGCTCTGGATCCACTAAACATATATCCACTAAAGGCAGTTTGGTGCACTAAAATTCTCGCTATGCGCAGAGTTCGGGGAAGGGCGCGATCATAAGGGTCTATTGTACGCAGTCTTATCTTGCATTTCTTCAAGAGGCTATTTCCAAGACTTAAACCCGTGACCTCCTGGTCACATGACAACAACTTTATTAGTTACTCCAAGACTCCCCTTCTAAACAATGCGGTGAACGTGCCCTACCCCATAGATATTCTTCTTTCTTTAGAGCTAAGTATACAGCATATATAGTAATGTATATACTATATAGCTTCCTATAAATCTCCATTTTTCTTTGTCTAATCAAGAATTGTATCATTGAGGGAAAATGGGGAAAGATTTGTTGCCTTTCTTTCTGATGGTGTTAGTGCAATTAGGTTCTGCTGGAACAGCTATTATATCAAAAGTTGTAATGGATGATGGGATGAACCCATATGTACACTTGTCTTATCGCCAGATTATTGCAACCATTTCTATTGCACCCTTTGCTTATTTCATCGAAAGGTACGTGATCTTACTTACTCAAACACTATGCAAACATATTTATTCACGATCTTGGTATTTTGTTATCATATTTTCTTTACCATCCTTCTTTGATTTCACATCTTCCTCATAAAGGTATAAATTAAGATATGCGTACATCATACTCTTCTCAACGAGAGTCGGATCAAGTAGAAGTAATTCTGCTTTTTCTGATCTACCAAACTACGTACTGAAGAACTCAAAAAACAGTTTCATTGTAGACATATAATTTGAAATGTAGTCTTTTGTCTAAAATTATTCATTACCATTTCACCTCTCTATAGTATTTGAATAGTTAGTTACTATTCCCTCCAGATCACTTTACTTGTCACATTTTTGGTTTACACGCTCTTAAGAAAAATATTAATTACAGTGTAATTTGACTAAACTATCCTTATTTATTACTCCTAAATATTTAATACTTCTCTCTTTTGCACTATATTAATATCTCTACGTATTTATGACCAAGGGTAAAGGTAAAAACAGACAGCTGATTATACTTTGATCTTTTAAAATGATAACTATTTTGAACCATCTGTTTTTAGTAAGGACGACAAGTAAAGTAGTCCGGAAGGAGTATTATATATGCTAAAAAGAAATTATAAGTACTTTTTATGGTCTTGAAAAGGAAAAAATTTGCCATATGCTACTCGGAATATAGTTCAAAATAAATCCAATTTTAATTTACTCTATGAACTGATTAAGTTAACGCTTAAAAAGTAATATCTACATATAAAACAGTGATTTAAGTTATATATATAATTCTGAAGTCGAAAGAGTCGGTAAATATTAACTTACGATATCAAGTTAGTTGTTATTTTCATCAGATTATCAATTAATTAGTATTCATCAAAATATTAACCTGTAATTACTTAATCAATGATTTGATTGTATTTATAATATTGTTATACACTAATGTATATAACTTAAACTAATTATAGTACATTATTCTTGAAAGTTGAATACATTCAATATTTAAATTTACATCACATTTTAAATAAGTGATCTTCTCAGACTTTGAATCCATTTTGAGACAAAAGTCACACTTGCACATGACTGAAAAAGAAAAAAAAGACTTCACCACATGCATACAGCAGCGCATGAATGCACACATAAATTTGTCGGTGAGAGTTCGATTCCCTTTTAAAAAAATCATATTCCCTTTCTTTTTCAATAAATAATCTCTTATGACCAATTAAAAAGAATCATACGAAAATCTTTAGTACATCTTTTATGATGTTCTATTATAAGAAAAGATGATATAATTAACATATAGCAATCGTAAGGTTCATAAATGGAATCTTCCAAAGTAGATTGTTATTTTTCAAATCAAAGCTTCTTTAATTTGAGAATATATGAGCAACTTTTATTAAAAGGAGCTTCTCTCTTTTCATATGGTTCCCAATGACATCTGAAATTTGTGCAATATAACAATCTTTCCTCAGTAGTGGCTCCTTTTTTTCTTTCTTTTTCGTTAAGTCTGTTTTCTAGTGCTGTCGAAACACCTCCCCACCAGTTTCTTTATACTCCATTCTCGTTTTAATTTATTTGTCCTATTTTTCTTTTTTTAGCCTATTTTGAAAAGAATGGAATACAACTTTTTAATTTTAACTTTCTATATATCATGTTTAAGACCATAAGATTAAACGATATTTTGGTACATTTGACATATCTTTAAATTAAGACGGCAAGATTCAAAAATCTTCTTTACTTTCTTAAACTTTGTGCCAAAGCTTAAATTAAGACGGCAAGTTTTCAACAAAAAGCTTATTATGTATTACTACTATCTTTTTATTTGTTCCATCTTTTGTATAATTCCAGACTAGAAATACTACCATATTATATATACATATTAATTGCTGGACTGAAGATTTTGTGTCCCACCACAGGGAAACAAGACCTAAATTGACGCCAACTACACTTTTCCTAATTTTCTTGTGTTCAATTTTCGGGTAAGTAATAATAATATTCCTTGTTTTACATAGTTAAAATTTTATAAAATTAAATTACATACAATAAAGTGCTAATAAGTATAAATATTTTTGGATTGGGATACTTATTGCAGGGTAACTGGAATGCAAATGACATATCTTATTGGACTAAAGAATTCCACAGCAACTATTACAACTGCCCTAGCTAACTTAGTCCCAGCAATTACATTCCTTCTTGCCGTCCTTTCCGGGTAATTTTACACAATCAGATCACTTATAGATAATTCTCTCTATAGTATTTATTTACGAGTTTAAGTTATCTATACGGTTAAATTCAGTGTGTAACAAATTTCTTAGACTGTCAGGTCGCCCAAAAGATATCTATAGGTTAGCATATATTTCTTCAAAATACGGCATTTGTAATCTTAAAAAATTATATAGGTTAGTGCAAATGGTGTACATTACTTAAACTCTTTATTTATAACCTCATCAATGACGATTTAGCCAAATAGAGAAGGGGAAGAAGAAAGCTCGAGAGAGAATTATTTTGCTGAGAGAGAAGAGTTTGAAAAATATCTTCCATTTCTGATTAATTAATTGCTTAAATGAGTTGTACAATAGCGACTTATAGCATCTACAAAGCTAGTAACTAATCTAACAAACTAACAGTAGTAGTAACTAACTAATTAATGATCACTAACCCACCTACTGCATCTAAAGTTGTACACTAATAACTAAACTTAAGTACAAGTCATGATCTAAGCAGTTATATTATACTCCCTTTGTTTCTAAATACGTGGTTGTTTAGCCTTTTTATTTTGTTCCTAAATAAGTAGTGTTTTAGGTAATCAAGAATACATTAATGATATTCTTCCAATTTTACCCTTCAAAAGTTTTACAAAACCAAGAAACTACTAAAGAGTTACTCTCTCTGTTTCAATTTGTTTGGCTTAGTTTGACTTGGCACGGAGTTTAAGAAAATTAAAAAGACTTTTGAATCTTGTGGTCTTAAATTAAGGATATGTCAAATATACCAAAATGCCCTTTAATTTCGTGGTCTTAAACATGCCACGTGAAAAGTTAGAATTAAAGAGTTGCTAAAAAGGGAAATGGTCATTCTTTTTGAAACGGTCTAAAAAGGAAAGTAGGTCAAACAAATTGAAACGGAGGGAGTACATTCTTTTCAAAATATTTATTAAGAGCAAGTTAATAAAAGTATATTCTTTGTTTTCTAGGAATGAGTAGTTTCTTAAAGTTGTGTCCAAGCTAAAAAAACACTTATTTAGAAACGGAGGGAGTACAATTTAATAATTTTCAATGTCTAATTTAGAAGGCTTTATTTTATTTTATGAAGGCTTGAAAAAGTAGGGTTGAGAAGTAAAGCAGGGCAAGCCAAAGTGATGGGGACAATATTGTGCATTTGTGGAGCTATGTTGCTATCTTTATATCATGGCAAAGTGTTGATTGGACAATTGAGGATTCATTGGTCATATTCACAGCATGACACAAGCAAAAATATTATTGACCCTAATAATAACAGCCATGGAAACTTCTTCTTGGGGCCTTTTCTTGTCATTATCAGCACTATCGTTTACTCTCTATGGCTAATCATACAAGTAATATTTTTACACATTTATTTCAATCTCTTTCTTATAGGAGTATATAATAGTAAGGTTTTTCAGTCCTTTAATAAATTTTCCTTGTTATTTTATGTTTATTAGCCTAGAGTGAATGAGAGGTATGCAGCACCATACTCTAGCACAACTTTGATGTGCTTCATGGCAAGCTTGGAGTGTACAATTGTTGCCGTATGTGTTAATCGTGACAAAAATACATGGTCCTTGAACCCCATCAGAGCTATTTCTGTTCTTTATAACGTAAGTACATAAGTATAATAAGTACTTATTTGTTATGTTACATATATTTCTGTACTCACACATGCTTTTTTTTTTGTTTATATTATAGGGAATTATAAGCTCGGCACTAGCATTCTATCTGATTACATGCTGCATAAAAAGGAAAGGACCTCTATATGTCTCTGTATTTCTTCCCTTGCTGTTAGTTTTTTCTGCCTTTCTCAGTTGGACACTGCTTGGCGAGAAGTTATACGTTGGCACGTAAGTTAAAATTCAATAAAGAATAATAAAGTAGTATATATCAATTACATAACGTACGATGGCAAAGTTATTGTGATCATCTGATTAGGAAGTCACAGGTTCAAGCTGTGAAAACATTCTCTTGCAGAAATGCAATAGACCCTTGTGGTCCGCCCCTTTCCCTGACTCCACACACAACGGGAGCTTTAGTGCACCAAACTACCTTTTTTTGTTTTACGATGAATTGATGAGTATTCTTATTTGTTTTCTTTTACATGTGTACGTACATTCACCAGAATTGTAGGGTCAATGTTGACTGTTATTGGACTGTATGGTTTTCTATGGGGGAAGAAAAAGGAGATGGAGCGTATTAAGAAGGATACAGAAGAGAAGGTATTTAATACTAGTAAGAAGAACCAGTTGACAAAGATGGATTTGGAATTGCAATTCTCAGAAAATTCAAAACAGAGCTTCACAAATAATGCCCAAAGCAAGATATGATTTACTGTTAATTATTCATCCATGTTGGCAAATTCATTATCTTTTTTTTCTTCCAGTTGATAATCAATGTTAACCATTACATTGTTATTAATTTTATGTAGCAGTACGTCAATCAATAGAACATGCATATTGCGTACATTATAAGTTGGATCTCTATGTCAAATTAATTTGTAGTTGTGGTACGTAAAGGAGTTGGAGTCGCTAATAAAAGATGGAATTCTTACGTAAATGTACTCCTGCCAAAAAAAAGTTTCAATAAAAATGGCCACATGTATACCACATGTATATGTCATGTATCGATCGTATGTAAGTCATGTATATATGATGTATAACTATGTATCAGAAATGTATATACATCCATATACACTATTTATACAATGCTTATATATTGCAGCTAGAGAAAAATTATGGCAGGTTAGAAAGAAAGAAGGAAAGAGAAAAGAAGAATTATGCACTTCAGATGCAATAACAAAGGCCGAATTACCATTTTCCATAAATATTGTTGGCCGAATGGCCATTTTTCGTAAATATTTTGGCCGAATGACCACTTTTTCTAGTAAAAAACAAGTGGACAATTTTTGTGTAAGAATTTTTTTTATCTGAATGGACATTTTGTCTAATTTTCCATCGGTCATCCATCTCAAAATCATGGCTTAGGCAAAGGTCATATGAAAGAGTTGGGCAAATGTCAAGATCATTTATGAGTTGAATTGGGCCGACGACTACCGAATCGAGTTGGAAATTATCTTTTGGGTTTTCAAAACAAATTATATTGGGCAGGTTAAAAATCAGCCCACTACTAAAATATCTCGTGTCCTAAGCTGTGAAATTATGGACAGCTTGGGTGAATCATTAACTTATGGGCCAAATTTGACAGCCCTCTATAAAATGATGAAGCAATGGAAGTAGTATTATAAATGAGACATAAAGCACATAAAAAAAGGAATTTCTTTAATTTTTAAATATAATTTTTAAATTTCAATTTTAATTTGACTATTTAAATATTGAGCCCGTGCTCAAACACCACTAGTATATCTAATACAGTTTATAGTTTCTGGCTAAGGGATCTAAACTATGTGGCCTATTCATTTCAGTTTAAAACATAAGAAATATAAGATAATTGTAGTAAAAATAATTCTTTTAGGGATAATTTTTAAAGTAACTTTTTATTGTTTTATTTATGCCATGTAGTAAATCTCTGAGTATTTAATTTCATGTCGTTGCATTTCCTTTTACCTTCCTTTTAAATCTTAATTTTTACATACTTTTGAGCCACGATTTATGTATTGATTTTGCGGCTCATTATTAGTGGCCATAAAATTCACCAATACTTGTTTATTTGGACCATGAGTCTAATGTTGGACTAGTTACGCTTTTGGAACATTTAGGAAAGTTTGTTGGGCAATTAGGGCTCATTCCTAAAGTATTAAAGCCCAATTTCCCATTATAAGGCTCAATTTTTTCATGAAATAATTATGGAAGAAGAACATTTATACTAAAAAAAAAAAAACTATTTACCCTCAAATGCCCCATTACTTTCATAACCTTTTTTATACTAAAATTGCATTTATTTAAAAAAAAAACACGAGTTGACATCATGCTTTTTTAAAAAAAAAAATTAATTAAAGGGGGCAAGGCCCATTTTATTCACACATAAAAAAGGAAATAAAGAAAACCAAGACCTGGGTCAAAACGATCCAGGCCCAAACAAATCAAAAGCAAGCAGCAAAAAGCCTAGAAAGTCAAAAACAGAAACTAAATAGGAAACAAAGCTCTAGAAGCTCCGGCAAGACATTAAAGCTGTTCATCTTCTCCGATAGCTCGTCCAAGAACAACAGAAACTGTAAGATTAGCTCTGAGAAGACCGTCATCCTCCAGCTATGAAGTGTATAAAATAGAACTTGGGAGTATTTCACAGAGACGCTTAAAATCTCACAAGCGTCATGAAATCGAAGACTTCTTCAGCTCTATAACAACACCTCAAGCTGACATCAACGCCCACCCTTTTTTCCCTCTTTGATATCATCACAGTATAATATATACTGTGATGGTATCAAAGATTAACCGGGCAATGTCTTCATTGAAGGACTACTTCTTCCTCTTTGATACCATCAAAGTATAATATACTCTGGTGGTATCAAAGAGTAACTGAACAATGTTTCATTGACATTTGCTTAAGTCATTCGATGAAATGACTCAATCATCCATGATACCATTATGGTATATCTATACACTGTCATGGTATCGTTGAGAGGATTGTTTTAGTTCTTCAATATTTTAATTTAAAAACAGTTATAAAAAGAGTCGTAATTTAGATACAATTTTTTTTTAATTGCAAAAAGAGAAAAATTATAAAAATATGTTTTCTGCTAATTTAGAGTTCAATAAATAAGCTTGTGACTTCAATAATTTTTCTCTTAATTGTTTCTCATTTATTTCTTAAAAAAAGAGCTCAGTCCTATATGATACGGACACGGTATCAATATAGCGATAGAGTATCACAGAGGATTAAGCTCAGTTCTATATGATACTGATAGAGTATCAATATATCGACGGAGTATCACAGAGAATTAATTCATGATAGTGACGCTGACGTCATGCGCGAAATAAGAAAAGGAGAAAGTGGGACACCAGGTAAATAATTTGGGCCGCTGGTTCATTAAGCCTAAATAAATTGGGCTAGGTCCATTTTGAACAAATAGTTTCACAATTGAGTCTAATTTGTATAGTTTTCCAATAATTATAGTTTCTTCCACTTTTCGTATATTCAGTTTTTGCATATTACTCTATGCTTATGCAATTTGAAGTATTATTTGGTCTATAATATCGGAACGAATTGTTGTATATGAATCTCTACTCATGATACTCAATTGCTACTGACGTTAACTAAATTATTTCAATCTATTAGATACAGGCTTATATACTGCGATAAAAAAAAAAGTTTTTTAGGTTTACAAAGCGACTTTTGAAATTAATGATGAGAAAAATTGATTTGTGATAGTGACACCACATAATAAGTTTGATGTGTAAAGTAATGTACTTTAAATCTTTAATCAGTGCTCCTTTCTTAAAATAATACGACACCACTATAAGTTATCAGTGACACGAAAATTAAATTTTCGTAGAGGTCTAAAATTTGTCTAGAAATGATTATTCATAAACTTTATAAGCAAATGATGCGTAATTGCGTATTAATATACTTTTTTGGGAGATTTATTTTGTAGTCCATTTATAATGTTATCTTAGCTAATACCTATACGAATCTTTTTACACGTGAATTTGTAAAATAAAATTTGAGATCTTTGTAGGATTATGTTCTCTAAATTATTAAAATTGAAGGTGGACATAAAAGATCATGCAATTTTTTTCTTGTTCGTCTTCATCTATATACTATATTCTCAAAATAAAGAGGGTTTAGAAAGCACCACTTTCTAGTGGAAACATAAAGAAATGGAAAATAAAACAAAAGAAAGAATTCCACTATTGAAGGATTCTATTCCTCGACAACATAATAATCCCTGCTTGGATGGTTCTATTATAACAACTTATAAATTCATGTCAAAATTAATTATTGATGCGTGAGATATCGGCCTACATGATATTAACTCAACCTTCTTTAGAGAGAGCTAGTCACGATATTAAAAGACAACAAAGTATTTTGGCGTCATGTTTTAAATTGTAGTACTAGTTGAGTACCTAAAGAGGATTATAACGTCACTAACTTTATTTTCTGTTATAAATATCTTTTGACCATAATGCTAAAACAGCCCTTATTATTGCTGCTTGTTAAACCTCTTTCATAAAAAAGTTTGGCAAAGTTGGAGCAAAAGTTATTTATTTATGTTTTTTGTGACATGGCGTTGGGGACTCAAATTCCACTGATCAAAGCATCGATCAATTATTTGATCTTCTAACTTTACAATGATCTTTAATTCAATAATTGGCTAGTTTTATTTAATTCTCTGTTGGAGCATAATTTTATAAAGTGAAATTTTTTACTCCTTCTCATTCAATTTGTTTGTCTTATTTGTACTAGGGACAAAATTTAAGAAAATAAAAAATATTTTTAAATTTTATGATCTTAAATTAAAGATATGTACAATGTATCAAAATATTTTTTAATATTATAGTCTTAAACAGGCTACGCAAAATGTCAAAATTAAAAAGATTGCTATATTAAAAAAGTGATATTCTCTTTTAAACTGATTAAAAAGGAAAAAAATAAGACAAACAAAGAGGTAGTAGCTAATAACCAATAGAATATCTCGATTCATGAGTATGTTCTTTCAAATCATAGGTATCACAAAATAAACAGATACTATATATGGTTTTAGGGTCTATCAACCTTTATGATAAGTGCACATAATTTCCTTATTTCAAATTTAATTCGTCATAAATTAGAAATTAAAATTAGTTTATTTGCATATAAAAGTCATACTTTAATTTGTAATTAAGCCGACCTAGAACAAATTAACTAGGCCGTAATTAAATTAAACAAATTAATTTTTATTTGAATCACACCTTTTATGATAGCAAAACCATACAATTATTGAATAAATAAATACATATATTTAGTCGACGAAACTCTAACTATCTTCCATTTGACCCCTCAACCAAACATACATATTTTTCCAATAAAAATGTTTCTCGTGTTATGGTATAATCTTAATGATCGATGAGCTAAAAATTATCATCATCAATCAGACCATACTTGATCTTAACAATCTCGTTCATCGATCATGTTAACATGAATAAAGTAGCTTCCGTTACATTTATCATAAATAAGTCTATCCATGATCACGATTATCATTATATAATCAAATGATATGAATAATGTGTATCATGTAAACTTATAAAATATTTTTATTATATTGGATAAGTAAAAATTAAATAGACGAAAAGAGTATAAAAGCAGACAAATAATATGCAATGTAAAACACGCACTCCAACCGAAGAAATATTAGAAATTTCAGAGATGCCAATAGAACAAAAAGAATCCACTTTGTCAAAATTATTAAAACACCTCACCTAGTTACTTGTTTGAGATGTAATTATATATCAACGAAAAAGATTACTAAGAATAAGTTAAGTATATGATGCCTAATTAAAAGTTGAATCTGTATAATTTATTCAATTTTAATTTATAACTTTTTTTCCAGCTTTCACGCACCTTTAATTAAGAGACTAAAAGCACTTGTTTTGTCATGCCATCTAAGAGAGGTAGTAGTTTCACTTAAAAAAAAACCAGGGGATATATAATAGATAGTCCGTAAAATTGAAGTGTGTAAATAATTTAATTAAAGGATAACTTGTATACATAGAAGTGTTTTTTTTAATGGGAGATACTCAAAATCACGCTTCTCAAACTTTTTATGATGACAAATGTATAACATGCAAGATTTTGTTTGTTATATATACATGTGTATATATGTGGTCATTCACAAAATATCTACTAGCAACATTTTTCTTCTCCTTCCTTCCTTCCTTCCTTCCTTCGTCCCTAGCTAGCTAGTTACTTAGTATATTTGTTAAACTAGCTAGCTAGGCCACCCTATATCCTATTGTATAAATATAGTAGTTCCTTGAACCTATTACCAGGCATCAACCACCATTCATTTCTCCTCCCTTTACCACAACGGAAGGATTTGATTTCGACTTCGTAGAGTTGGTGCACCCATTGATCTATTGGAAGTAGTAGTGTTGATTTGGGTGATCGATCAACAAGGAAGAAAATGGGGAACGAATTGTTGGCTTTTGTGGTAATGGTGATTGTGCAATTTGCGTTTGCTGGAATGATAATAATAACAAAATTAGTGATGGATGGTGGCATGGATCCTTTTGTTCAGTCAGCATATAGGCCTATTTTTGCCACCATCTCCATTGCTCCCTTTGCTTACTTCTTTGAGAGGTACACCTTAGCTTCTTCCTACCTACAACTTTTTAAGTTTTTTTTTTTTTTTTTGGAAATTACACATGGAGAATAGAAAGAGGAAGCCAGAGAAGAAATGAATAGGTAGAATTCCAAGTGAATTGTCTAAAATGAATCTTTTTCATCCCATTGTGTACCAAGAAATAAGTAGTCAATTAAAATTCAATTTTGAATCCTACTTTGGAAGTTTACCTGGAGATGTATAGTAGGACTTGAGAACTACTCCTAGTGTTGTGAACCAATTGTCCCTCATCGAAAAAAATAGAGAAATATCAATGGGTTTATAGGCTAAATGGGTTCTCTCATTTATCAGATTAGTCTTTTGGGTTGAGCTCTTCCATTTGATTTGTTATACCACGGATTAATTTTGGCTCATTTGTAGTTCGCAAAATATTTTATTTGACATATATAAGTGTTGAAGGGGAGCCTTGGAGTAACTGGTAAAATTGCTGCCATGTGACCAGAAGGTCACGGGTTCAAGCCTTGGAAACAGTCTCTGGCAGAAATGCAAGGTAAGGCTGCGTACAATAGACCCTACGCATAGCGGGAGCTTTAGTGCACCGGGCTGCCTTTTTTTTTTTTATATATATAAGTGTCCCACTTTTGTCGAAATGCTCTATTTAAAAGCTCGTAGAATAACAAAAAGATTACTACTTCGACTTCGTCAGTTTCATTTTACTTGATTATTATTGATTTGATATTTTTCTAAAGGGAATTTTTTAGGAGTTTGTTTTACTAAATTATTTTTGTTAATTACGCTTTAGAATTGAAAAAAGTGTGACTATTATTATTTTATATGATTATTTAATGATAAGAGTAATGTATCATTAGTGCTCTGAAAAAGACAGCACTCAGTAGTTTTATTATTTCTCTTTTGTTATTTCTAGTGGCAGTACTCCTTTTGCTTTTTTCTTTTGTTATTTTCTGTACTTGTTACGTACATTTAGGACCTGTTTGATCATGAAGATTTCAAATACAATTTAAAGTTGTATTCAAAATTTAAAAAATAATCAAATCAAAACTTTATTTTTATTTTTTTTACTTTTTAGTTTATTTTTAAAAAAATCATTTTTTTTAATTTTCATAAAATAATCTCATTTAAATTATATTTTAATGTTCAAATAATATTTTATATTTTTAAGAAAATACATTTAAATTTAATCCAACTCTAACTCCAACTTTGAAAATTTCAAATAGAATGAATTTTGTATGGTTTTCATAGCCAAACGACTACATATATCTTTCTTTTGGTTGATGGGATGGAATAGACAAAATTACTTTTTTATATGGAATAACTTATTCTCTCGACTCACACTAAATAATACTACTCATTATTAAACATAAAATTAAATAATTTTATGAAATATTTCAAGATTATTATCTTTATCCCATCGATCAAATTACAATACGTCAGGATGTTTGGTTTTTTATTTCTCCTCCCAATTTATTTGCCAATATTATACTTTTGTTTATTACAAAGCTATAGTTAGAAACTATAAATTCTCTTATTTCCTCATCTTGTAACAGGAAAACTAGACCCAAGATGACACGATCTATACTTTTTCAGATATTTTTGTGTTCTATTTTCGGGTAAGCATTTTATTTTTTTGTTGAGAAAACATTAGATTAAAAAAACATTCTCGGTAATTAAAAGGTAGTCATTGTTATTGGCTATTTTTCAATTACTTACACGAGCTAAACAAAAGATTGTGAATTTTACCTTTTTCGTCCTTTAATTAACAAAAGGCCCGTCCCACCTAATATACCAGTCTATTTTCAAATTAATACATGTAATCCACCAAAATTGTAGTTATCATACTTCCTAATTATAACTTGCCTTTATTTTATTTTTACCGTGAAACATGCAGGATAACAGCGAACCAATATGCATACTTCATTGGGTTAAATAATTCAACTCCAACAGTTGCTTCCGCTATTGATAATCTAATCCCAGCTTTCACGTTTATCATAGCCGTACCCTTGAGGTAATTAATTTCTCTACAATTCAAAAGTAAAACAATCAAATTTAAAACAAATGTGTAAATAATTACTTTAATTTTGTGGGTGCAGGGTTGAAAATTTGGGGCTAAGAAGTATAGCAGGACAAGCCAAGTTTTTGGGGACAATAGTATGTGTTGGAGGTGCAATGTTGTTGTCATTATATCATGGCAAAGTTGTCATTGGACAATTGGGATTTCACTGGAAATATGCAGAAAGTACAGGCAAAGATGTCAATTCTGCCCATTCCAACTTCTTTTTAGGACCATTTTTACTTATAATGTCCAGTCTCACTTATGCAATTTGGTTAATCATTCAGGTAATTAACACTACTACCCTTCCCTTTTCCCTATTTTACTACAAATATAAGTTTTTCACATCCCATAAAGTATGACACCAAAAGTATCATCAGCTTAAGAACCAGGTTCCTTAAGTTAGTCTAAACAGTAAATTAAGAACACACAATATTATCGTGGCTGAAATTATACTAGTATGTGATTTCCTTCTAAGAATCCTCAAACATTATTTCGTATAATACCTTTCTTAATTAGTTAACACATGCTTTCTGTTACTACTTTAAAACTCTTCCATGCTTATCCAATATGTTCCATTAAAATGCTTTACACTTAACTAAGACTCCTAGTGAAGTTCTTATACACGAGTATAGCTTATTTTCTTATTATTGTAGAAGAGAAAAAATGTGATTACTTAATTTAATTTTAGCAGTTAAAAATTACGTAGAAAGGTATTGTATACAAAAATAAATCTTGTGTTGATTGATGTAATGTAATCATCGAGCACAGATAATATGTTTCTTGTTCTTAATTACCTTCCATTCTTGTTGTTTTTGGTTAATTAGGGAAGGGTTAGCGAGAAGTATGCAGCTCCATATACATGCATAACGTTGATGTGCTTAATGGCAAGTGTGGAAAGCGTCATCATTGGCTTTTGCGTCGTCCCTAAACTTTCTCAGTGGACTTTAAATCCCATCAGAGCAGTCTCAGTTGTCTATAATGTACGATTCTTTCGCTTTAATTTGTCTTCTTTATCAGATTAATAATATTTTTAATTTCTCAATTATTGATTTCTACTTGAAGGGATCAAAACACATATTTTAATTTATTAAAGATTAAATATATTATTTCATATATCATCAGGAATAACTATAGAATTTATCAATAATATAGGGGCCTAAGTGTAACTATCCAATCTGTTTTAACTTGTAAAATGATTTTGAACATTGTCCGTATATTTTAACAATTTGTTCATGATGATAAGCTTTGTTGATGTTGACAACAGGGAGTTGTGTGTACGTCATTTGCATATTTTTTGAGCTCGTGGTGCATTGAGAAAAAAGGTCCTTTATACGTCTCCATGTTCAATCCATTATTGTTGGTTATTTCTGCATTTCTCAGTTGGACTTTGCTTCGTGAGAAATTATACCTTGGCGTGTAAGTATATATACCCTAACGCTTTCCTTTCATATTTTAAGCTAATTATAATTTCTTTGACTATTTTAATGATCATTTGTTGAAATATATATATCAGAGTTGTAGGGTCAATCATAGTAGTGGCTGGGCTTTACGGTTTTTTGTGGGGGAAAAAGATGGAGACAAATGCAGAGGACATTGAAGTAAATAAAGAGAGGATGAAGCAGTCCACTAAATTAGTTGATTTGGAATTACAATTACCTAACTCTAATGGTCATCATCCTATAGAGTCGAAGCAGATATCATCAGAATTAGCCAAAGCTAAACTATGATGGGCCAAATATGATGAATTGGAGTACTACTTGTAATAAGTACTGTATAAAATTCAAAAAAATTCCAACCTCAAAAGCCAAACGTCCCAATCTTCTGATTTTCAGATGGGATTTGCGATGCATTTTGTCATTATTACAAGAAAGTAATAATTTTAGGCAAATACTTAACACCCTTTATACTATAAAAATCCTACATGTGGCCTGAACGGAAGGAGTAGTATATATCTAACACAGTTTATAGTTTCTGGCTAAGGGATTTATACTATGTGGGCTGAAGTCCTGAACTATTAATTTTAGTTTAAAACATAAGACTATAGTAAAAATAATTCATTTAGGGCCATATTTTTATACAAATATGAGCCAATGTTGCAGACACAATAATCATATATTAATTAACTAAAAAGTTTAGCTTCAACACAAGTAACTTTTTATTGTTTTATTTAGGCCATGTAATAACTATGAGTATTTACTTTCATGTCGTTGCATTTTCTTTTAAGTCTGAATTCTTACATACTTTGGACCACGATCTATGTATTGATTTTGTGGCTCATTATTACTCCTACAAGTTTATTGACCAATATTTGTTTATTTGAGCCATGAGATTAAGATGTTGGACTAGTTACGCTTTTGGAACATTTAAAAAAATTTGTTGGGAAATTAAGGCTCATTCCTAAAGTATTAAAGCCCAATTTCGCATAAGGCTCACAAATTTCGTGAAATAATTATATTTTAAAATTTCGTGGATAATGGCATAAATATTATTAAAATTTGACACGAATGAATTAGAATATTCTACTTTGATGAAAGTATTTGGATTAGTGACTGTGCTTAGCGATAATTCGAGAATATTCAACTGCCATTTTATTTTTGTGTAGTGATTACGCAACAGACGACGCATATGTTGTAACCTTTTTTGTTTTCTTTGATTAAACATATTTTAAATTTAAATTTCATGGATATAGTTTATTATTAATTAATAGTACTAAAAGAAAGTGGAAAAGTATTTTATACCATATGTACTCCCCCCCCCCCCCCCCTCCCCCCCCCCCCCCCGCCCTTTTTTTTTTTGAAGATTTATTAGTTTGTAGTTGATTACAAAATATAGCCCATATATGAGTCGTTTTACAAGAGATTGGAGAAAAGTGACGTCGAAAATTTCTAAATAAAAATATGAAATATTTGTAGGTCCTGTCCTTTTATTCAAATTGAAAGCACCATGCACTCTCGAGTGGAAAAGTAAAGAAATAGAAAATAAAACAAAAGAAAGAATTCCACTAGCGTAGTGTACTCTTTTGAAGAATTAATTCATTACCTCGAAAACAATGTTTGCTTCAGAATTTAAACTTTACGAATTCAATCATTAAAATGCTTAGCATTGAATTCATTATATTTCTAAAGTTATGGATTCAAATCTATTATTTATATAATTATAATAAATTTTTAGATATAAATTTATATTTCACATCAAAAGTATTGAATTCAGATGAACTCAGTATCAACATATTACATACGCCCTTGTAATGATATTAACTCAACCCTTTTTAGAGATTGAAGAGTCCATTACGATAGCTTGCTACCGAGACTCTCAAATATCGCCATGCATCGAACTACTGCGTGGTCCGGCGCCGGCGCACCACATACACTGATACACGAGCCCAGAGAAATAGTTCAATGACATGACCATTTAAAGTACATCAACTGGTGCATAAAAATGGCATTAAATTTAGAAACAGTGGATATAACGTTTAAAACCTTACTTTATGCACCATAAGTAAGAGTAGTGTGTTGGTTACACGTTCAGCATAATCCGGGCAGCCCGGTGCATTAAAGCTCCTGCAATGAGCAGGGGGAAAGGACCTGACCACAAGGGTCTATTGTATGCAGCTTTATCTTGCATTTCTGCGAGAGACTGTTTCCAAGGCTTGAACCAATAACTTGAATCTCGAATTTATAAACTTTACATTACGACTCCGAGTATAATAATAGGCACACTTTTACGCACCATAGGTATTAGGCACACATTAGAAGGCAACAATTTTTTCGGCGTCATGTTTTAAATTTTGAGTACCTAAAGAGGATTATCCAATCACTGTTTTTCTGTTATACATATCTTTTGACTAGAATGTTAAAATGGTCCTTATTATTTGTCTGCTTGTTAAACCTCTTTAACAAAAAAGATTGCCAAAAGTTATTTATTTATGCTTTTTTTGTGACATGACGTTGGGGACTCAAGCTCCACTGATCAAAGCATTGATCAATTATTTGATCTAATTCTAACTTTATAATGATTTCTTTTACTATTCACAAATCTTCTTTTAATTCTCTTTTCTGTCATGCGCAGTTCATGATATGTCCTTTCAAATCATATATGTATCACAAAATAAACAGATACTCGCTCTGTTTCAAATTAATTGACATGTTTAAAATTGGCATGAAGTTTAAGAAAACAAAGAACACTTTTGAATTTAGTGGTCTTAAATTAAAGATATGTCAAATGTGCCAAAATATCCTTTAATTTTGTGGTATTAAACATGCCATGTGAAAAGTTGGAATTGAAGAGTTGCTAAAAAGAGAAATGGTTATTCTTTTTGAAACGGACTAAAAAGGAAAGTAGATCAATCAAATTAAAACGAGGGAGTATATAATTTAGGGTCTAAAACTTTCTTAATAATTGCACAAAAAATTAGTGTATTACATACAAAAGTCATACTTTAATTTGTAAGATACTTCTGGCGAATTTAAGGGCAAATTGTACTACACTTTTGATCAACTCCCTACGAATACTAAGGAACTTTTTCAGCTCGATAAATGGCAAATGCCAAATCTTAGGACTAGGTACCACAAAGCTAACTTTTTTATCAGCTCATTGTATAGACTTTTGCTAGGCCGGTATGACTTTGTCTGTTAGGCAAAACTTTCCTTTTTTGGGGTGACTGAATCACCAATAGTATTGTTTAGTGAGGTATGATATAGTCCTCCTATTTAATATTAATACAAGGTGTCCAGTTTCAGGTGGATAAAACTTTTTTTTAAAAAAAAAAGGTAAATTATAGGTCGTGAATTCGTGGTTTCTTTGTAAAATTAGATATTTTATATATGTATTTTCTTTTATTAGTATAATATTATCTGTTGGCACTCATACTACAAGAAGACTTAATGATGCATTTGGTTGAATGCTGAGTTATTTACCTAGAGGTCTAGGAATCATTTCCCACTAAGTACATGTTTTTCATTTTTTTTAGTGATGCACCCATATTCTAGAAATCCTAAATTCACTTATTGGTGATTTTTTAATTTCATGGAAGTCCAAAAAAGCAAAGCACAATGTCAAGGAGGCAGAATATAAAAGTCTAGCTAGCAACCTTTGACAGCTAAAGTAGTTTGGGGCACTAATCTATTTAGGAATTGGGAGCAAAATTGATGGAACCAGCTAATTACATACATTGTGATAGTAAAACTGCAATACAGTTTGCTGCAAATTATAAATCCTATTTTTCATGAATGTACTAAGCTGAGCACATTAAAATCGACTGTCATTTTATCAGAGAGAGGTTACAACAAGGGCTAATCAGAACCAACTGCATTCATGCACACCAAAGATCAACAGGCAGATCTATTGTACAAAGGCATTTGGTAGAACTCAACATGATTTTTTGTTAGCCAAGCTAGGAGTCTTGAATGTTTTCAATACATCCAGCTTGAGGAGGAGTATTTCAATTGGTTAATTAGCACAATTAATTGTTAGTTAATTATCTTATTAGTTAGGAGATTAGTATATGTGAGACCACTTAGTTAGATAGTTAGTTATAACTAACTCTATGTCGGCTAGTTGTATATATATAGCCTAGGAGCTATTGTATTCTACAGTTGCAGTTGTGGTATGAAAATATTTTCCTTCCTTTTCTTCCAAACTCATCAATTCTCTCAGCAAAAATTCATTACAAATCGTTCTGCAGCAGAAGATCTATTTATTCCAATATGCTGATTATATAGATTATAGACCATTCGATCAGCTCTTTTCTTTAAAAGTCGAAAACTTAGGGTGTGTTTGGTAGAAAGGAAATTTATGGAGCTTCTTTTCCCTATGGGAGGGGTGGGAGGGAAACAATTACTATGGAATGTCATTTATGGAGCTTATTTTCCCTAGTTCCATTAGCTAAGTCAATTTCCTCATTTTTAAAGAACTTATTTTCCTAGAAAAAATACTTTCAAAAAGTCTAACTAATCAAACATTAAAAAAAATAAAAAAAAATCTCCATACCAAACACTCTTAATGTTTATGACTCTATGCATGTGATTTAGTAAATAAATGAATCTTAGACCTAACTTAACTCGAAAAGCTAGCTAATTAGAGAAGATTGTAAAGACTATATAATAAGATCATCCGTCTTTTTTCATCCGATGTGAGGCTCTTCAACACTCCTAAAGCTAAACATCTAGAGCGTGGACAAACCAGTAAACAATTTTCACCTGCAATCAGTGGTGGGGTTGGTAACCCCACAATGCTCAAGTCGAAAAAAGCGGGCGTCTAATCAACCCTCCAATGCATCTATATAGGGCCTAATCAACATGTAATTTCTTTACTTCTAATTTTGTATATATAAATTAGATGATTAAACATTAAAATATTTACACATATACATAGAAGTCCCTTAATTTATTTTTTGGGAGATAACTTAAATCACGTTTATCAAACTTTTTCTGATGACAAATGTACATACACACCATGCAATTTTTGGATATACATGTGTATGTATGTGGTTGCTCAGAAAATATCTACTGAACATTTTGTTCTCCTTCCTCCCTAGCTAGAGCTATCTACTCCCTCCGGTCCATTTTAAAATGATAATTGTTTTGGACCATCTATTTTTAAGAAGAACGATAAATAAAGTGAATCGGAGGATAGTTCCTTAATATATTTGTTATACTAGGTAGGTAGCTAGGTCACCATATATCCTATAAATATATAGTTCCATGCGCCTATTATCAGACAACAATCACCATTCTTTTCTCCTCCCTTCACCAAAACAGAAGGATTTGATTCTGACTTCGTAGAGCTCGTGCATCCATTGAACTATATTGGAACTAGTGTTTAATTTGGGTAATCGATCAAGAAGGAAGAAAATGGGGAACGAATTGATGGCTTTTGTGGTAATGGTAATTGTGCAATTTTCGTTTGCTGGAATGATAATAATATCAAAGTTAGTGATGGATAGTGGCATGAATCCTTTTGTTCAGTCTGCTTACAGGCCTATTTTTGCGACTATCTCCATTGCTCCCTTTGCTTTCTTCTTCGAGAGGTATAAATTATGTTTATGCCGAGTTTAGTTATTCAAAATATATATTAATAAATGAATTAATTATAGACTATAGTGATCGATCAGTCTCCCAAAGATATCGTAAAGAGTAAGCACTTTTGTCGAAATGCTGTATTGAAGTAAGCTTTAGTCGATCAGTTATTCAGTTTCGAATAACTAAAAGCTGTATGTTTTATGTACGTACAATAAAACATACTCATATTTTATCATTGTCTCTTGATTTAGCTTTTTCTTCTTTTACATTTCTCTTATTTTCTCCATTCATCTTGACAGGAAAACTACATCTAAGTTGACACGCTCTATTTTTTTCCAGATATTTTTGTGTTCTATTTTCGGGTAAGCATTTTCTTTTCTGTTGGAAAATAATTGCACTCTACCAAAAGTTTTCTTTACGATAATACGTTGCATGGTGAGTTGCACAGTGGAAAAATGAGAAACGCAGCATTTTTTCCATCTTCAAATAACTAAAGGCCCGTTCCACCAAATATATAATGTAATCTAACTAATTAAGTATTATAGTTGGGTGGCAAGCGGCTTAAATAAAAGGATATGAATAATTTTTAGAATCATATCAAGGATTTTTACTAATTATTTGGGATTGAACCGTAATTGTTGTTATATTTATATCTCACTTTTACTTCTTCTTTTTCTTTTTTTACTGCAGGATAACAGCGAACCAATATGCATGGTTCATTGGGATAAAGAATTCAACTCCAACAATTGCTTCTGCCATTGATAATCTAATCCCAGCTTTCACGTTTATCATAGCCGTACCTTTGGGGTAACTAATTTCTCTACAATTCAAAAGTAAAAAATTCAAATTGGAACAGGGTAAATAAATAATTTTAAATTTGCGGGTGCAGGGTTGAAAAATTGGGGTTGAGAAGTATAGCAGGACAAGCCAAGTTTTTGGGGACAATAGTATGTGTTGGAGGGGCAATGTTATTGTCATTATATCATGGCAAAGTGGTAATTAGTCAACTGGGATTTCACTGGAAATATGCAGAAAGTACAGGCAAAGATGTCAATTCTGCCCATTCCAACTTCATTTTAGGACCTTTTCTACTTATAGTGTGCAGTCTTACTTATGCCATTTGGTTAATCATTCAGGTAATTTAATAGCTGTCATGTGACTAGAAGGTAACGAGTTCAAGCTTTGGAAACAGTCTCTTGCATAATTGCAAGGTAAGACTGCAAAAATAGACCTTTGTGGTCAGGCCCTTCTCCGGACCTGACGCACAACAGGAACTTTAGTGCACCGGGCTGCCTTTTAAAAAAAAAATGTAATTTAACAGCTATATGTAGCAAATTAGTTTCCGTTATTTAATCAAGTTATTTTCTGTTGAAGAATCCTCAAACATTATTTCATGTGCTATTTTCCCTATGAAAGGATGCTTTCTGCTTCATCTATAATTTCATTACCCCATGCTTGTTAAATACTTTCGTAAACAATGTTTCATACTTGATATAATTACTAATTAAGCCTCCTAATGAAGTTCTCATATAACTTATTTTTCTTATTCTTATTTTTTGAAAAGTAAAAAGCGAGTACTAACGATCTTTTTATTGTTATTTTTGTGGGTTAAAATTAGACAAAGGTAAATGAGAAGTATGCAGCTCCATATACATGCATAACGTTGATGTGCTTAATGGCAAGTGTGGAGAGCATCATTATTGGCTTTTGCATCGTCCCAAAACTTTCTGAATGGACTTTAAATCCTATTAGAGCTTTCTCAGTTGTCTATAATGTATGACTCTTTCGATTATCTGTTTAACTTATATAAAGGATTTTATATAGTATTATTTTAACATGCTAAATTTATGGATAACTTATCCTATATATCTTCAAGTCTAAAAAGTATTCTATTAATTTGAATATGATATAAGTTTTATTTGATGTTGATCGACTACAGGGAGTTGTGGCTACTTCATTAACATATTTCCTGAGCTCATGGTGCATTGAGAAGAAAGGTCCTTTATACGTCTCCATGTTCAATCCGTTGTTGTTAATTATTTCAGCATTTCTCAGTTGGATTTTGCTTCGTGAGAAATTATACCTGGGCGTGTAAGCATGCATATACCCTAGCACTTTTCTTTCATATTGCAAGCTAATTCAAATTTCTTTTAGCATTTGTTTGACGATTTGTTGAAATATATCAGAGTTGTAGGGTCAATCATAATAGTGGCTGGGCTTTACGTATTTTTGTGGGGCAAAAAGATGGAAACAAATATTGAAGTAAATAAAGAGAATATGAAGCAGTCGAGTAAATCAGTTGATTTGGAATTGCAATTACCCAAATCTAATGATCATCCTATAGAGTCGAAGCAGATATCATCAGATTTAGCCAAAGCTAAACTATGAGGAATTGAAGTACTACTTGTAATAAGTATGAAATTAATCTCTTAGGAATTTGTGCACAAGGTTATTTTGTTGGACAATATATATATATGAAAACCATTTACCTTTGAGATCATATGGATCGTATTTGCCAGTTTCCCTCACCTAGCCGGCTGGACAATTGGTTTGTGATCCTTTATAAATGTAATTTTTGTTTTTATGTATGTCTTATTTACAAATTATTTGAAAATAACATACAAAATAAATGAATTTCTTATTTTGTTTTAGTGTTTGGTTCGTAAGTAAAAGATATCATGCGAATCTAACACATTATGTTCAGCCATTTTACTCACTAGGTAAAATGAAATCAATGACCGATAAATTTAGAGTGTATATAAGTCAACAAATTAAAGAGTTCATATAGAAAAAAAATACTTATTTTTCACAGTTCCCTACAGAAAGATTCTTTATTTTCAAGACAAAATTTCGAGACCTATAAATGTGAATAAATCCCCATCTTATATATATCCCAACGCACTTCAGCCTTACTCATTTTTGGTCAATACTCCTTTTTTTTTTTTGGAAAAAAAAAAAGAAGTTTAATTGACTTTCACTGTTAGTTGAAAATTTATATCTACGATAAAAGAATATCAGATAGTCTTATTCAAACTGCAAACAAAAAAAGATAAGTAATGGACTCTATTCAAAACCTCCAATAATTCTAAATATTGCTTCTATCCAATTTTGATGCGATTGTTCTACAATACTAATATTTAACTATTTGTTCAATAATTATTCCCAAAGCATCACTATTACTTTATATTATTTTAAAAAGTATGTCACTTTTTTATGAAAGGATTTACTAACAACCTTTTAAAATGTTCTTCTTAAGGTGGAGATCTTCTTTTTAAAAAAACAAAGTTGTCTTTTAATGAATATTATTGCTGCTAGATTTGGATTTGACAATGATGCCAGGTGTACCGTTCGTCTTATTGATCAAAGATGTCAGTACGGGCCCAACAATTTCTGTCAAAATATATATCAATCGTTTTAATTTATTTCATTCTTTTTTTAAAAAACATTATCTTTTGAGAATTTAAAAGTAATTTAATTTAAAGTTTATGACATATTTAAAGTCACAAACTTCAAATCAAAAGTTTGATAACCATGTATTAATTGTTATGACATACTTTTTCTGTTTCAATTTGTTTGGTCTACTTTTTTTTTAATCTATTTCAAAAAGAATGTCTCTTCCCTTTTTAGCATTTCTTTAATTCTAACTTTTCACATGACATGTTTAAAATCACAAAATTAAATAAAATTTTGATACATTTAATATATCCTTAGTTTAAGACCACAAGATTCAATTATTATTTTTTACTTTTTTGTTAACTCCATGTCAAATAAAATAATTGTAAAACTCATGTTTACATTTAACAATTTTAATCAATTCTCTTTTTTACTTCTAAAAAAAAAATTAAGAAGAAATCAGTTACTTTAATTTTATTTGAAGAATTAAACGTGAAATATGTTATGTTAAAATATTTTATTTTTTGATTTTCTTTGTTGATTTTAAACATAAAATATTGTTGTTTTAAACTTTTGTAGAAATGGATAGAAGAAAGAAAAATGTGAGGGAAAAGCTTAAATGGGTCCCACACTTTCTGAAAAGTTGTACTCTCTTATTTTGACAAGCAGGTAATTAAATCAAAGCAGATGATTTTTTTGTCCAATCAAGAAAATGTACACACATAAAGCAGTGAAACACAATACAATTAAAGGACAAAAATTACAGAATACCTACAATACCCTTAGTGGCAGAATAATGGGCCCAAATAAGCCCAAAATTATTGTACAACTTCTTAATGCTGTGTTGGTACTCCTCAGTGGCTTATATATAGTAGAAAACTAGAAATATATATATATATATATATATATATATATATATATATAATAGATATATAATAATATATATATATATATTATGCACCACATTTTTATTGGTGGAAAAATTGCTTAACAAATGTGAAATTTCATTGGAAATTCTGTTGAAATCTCTTGAGATGATATACTTATTGATCAGGTGAATATATGCTTCAAAAGTGGTGGAATATCAAACCAAAAAACTCATCTTATTAGGCTATTTTACAAATTACTCGGGAGTTATGAAAAATAAGATATTCAATCATATATAAAGGTAACAAATTAAATGTTATATAAAGAGGATTCAATATAAGATTCTTTCTCATCTCAAATGGATTGTCCTTAAAATAAAGAGTAATATTGAATGGAGCTTTAGGTGAGGAGTTATTTATCAACATGTTTAAGATTATTATCAACTAGTAATATGGTCAAAGGTAAGGTTGCTCTAAAAAGCCTAGAGTGGTGTTCTCATCAAAATGAGCATAGCAATATAATTTTAAAATGTGATTCAAAGATTGTGGTTGAGATTAGGGGTGTACATGGACCGGGTTGGTTTAGATTTTTTAAACACCAAACCAAATTATTAGTGTCGGCTTTTTAAATTTATAAACCAAACCAAACCAATAAAAGTCGGGTTTTTTCAAACTCGGGTTTTTTCGATTTCCTCGGGGTTTTTCGGGTTTTTTCAGATTTTTCCGATAAAGTCTTCATACAAATATATAATTAACTTGTGCTTCAAATATTTCTTTAGTCCGAGCAAAATACAGCTATCTAAGGTATTTCTTAAAAAAATAGCACAAAATATATTCACTTTATTTAAAATTTATGAAGTGAGTGATGACATTAAAATATTCAACCAAAAAAATAATGAAATCGCATGGAATAGATATTGCATATTAATAAGTCATAATAAAAATAATCATAATTTAAAAATATTAAGTCATGCTAAAATAAGTCTAATAAGTATTAACTACATGACTAAATATTAAATAGAAAAATAAATTAGTTTATGCATTTATGTAAAATTAAAGAATAAATATCTAACATGATTGTCATTCCTAGTGTTGGATTGAATAATCTTTTGTTAATATTCGTATTGATTTGGGTTTTATTTGAGTTACTAATATCTATAGGTTGTAAAAAGACTTATTGAACCATTTAAAATTCTAAGTTTAAACTTGAAATAACATATTGAAAGATAAAAACTATGAAAAAGTTGAAGAAATATTTATAAATTACATCACAATAAATATTTTTATGTATAAAATATTTTTAAAAATAGTATATATGTAATATCGGGTTGGTTCGGTTCGGTTTGACTTTTTTTGGTTAAAACCAAACCAAACCAATTATAGTCGAGTTTTTTTTTCAACACCAAACCAAATTAAACCAAACCACTAGTCGGGTTTTTTTTGCGATTTGGTTCGATTTGTGGTTTGATTCGATTTACGGTTCGACTTTGTAGACCCCTAGTTGAGATTATCAAATACAATTATAATATCCCATGACAAATGAAAAACATCATTATTCATATACCCAAATAAAAATATCTCAAGTACTATATATTACCTGAGATTGTCAAAAGCAATTACACTATCCCTTGGCAAATGTAGTACTCTTTTGGTTGTATATAATTTCATGTAATTATTGCATGCTTTAATTTTCTTGCTTCACCTTCTTCTTTCAACACTTCCAAGGCATATTTTCTTCAATGTGGAGTATATTTAATTGCTTCACTCATTTTCATGGCTTTAAGTGATTTCCTTTTTATAACTTTAGTCCTTTAACGTTTAGCTCTTTCCCCCAATGATAGTAGGGAACATCCTTTTTGAAAAAGCCATATTTTCAGACTAAGGTTTACCTTTTAATTAAAGGAAAAAATAGTCGTGAGTGATTTGATATGAGTTTTAATTTTCAGTACTTTTATGCTTTTTTTCCATTATGCAAACATAAGTTGTAAGACATTATTATATGATGTATGGTCTACTATTAAACACTGGTCAAATACTTCTTTTTAAGTTTTTAAAAATTTACTGTCGAGCATTATCTTGTCTCTTCCTCCCCCTATTATTATCTTGTTTGTGTTGCTACATATGCTATTATTTTCTTCCCCTTTATTTTTAGCATTATATTTAAATTTGATATATTTGGCTTGAGCCGAAAATCTATCGAGAATATCCTTTCTACCTTTATAAAGAATGAATAAGGCTGAGGCGATATACATATATACCAGCCTTCTCATACCCTATATTAAATTTGTTATTGTGTTATCTTGTCTCTTCCATGTGAAGTGGAGTATTATGTTCTCCTCTCTTAGCTAGGGTATCAATATGATTTTCAATACGAGGAAAAAAGCTGAAAAAGATATTTACATTAAATTATATAAACTTATTGTAGTACTTAATTAAGCAATAGGAGGTGGATGGAGTCTTTGAATTATGCATACAATTGAATTTTTTATATGATTAAATATTTATTTGTAAACAAATATAACAAATATAAAATTCTAAATCCATAATGTCTTAAAGTACATGAATTACGTTCAAGTTTAAATTCTAAATCTACCATCATAAGTGAGTAGGTCATATATTCATTAATATTATATAAAACGCAGAGTGAAAATAATTTTTGGGGCTTTTAGAACATTTGGCCCCTCAGCCAAAATAATTACAACCTCTTGACAAATATACAAAATATATACACTAATTATTTATAAAATATGTATATTATATATTGTATATATAAAATATATTTACTTACTATTATTTTGGTGGACGGCTATACAGTTACATTATCAAACAATAGAATACCCCTTGGCCCAAGCACGCATCACACCCCCACCTTGTTGGACATCTTAAGCAGCTTATTAATGGGAAAATCTTGCTCTCTGTCCTTCCATACAGGCCCATTTTGAATAATAGTTGGGCTTGGAGGCTAGCATATCCAGCTGATCGGAAGCCCAAAAATGTGAGAACCCAAGCCCAAAACAATACCGACCAAAACCCAATCATATCTTCAATATGACTTGCTTGAACCTATGATACATGTAACATGTCGGTTTATATCTCCGTCAATTGTTGCGTCTCAATGCATATACGTAAGAACAAGCTAGCTCTGAGTTTGAGTGACATTTCACCTCTAACCATAACTCATTCTTAATTGTCAAACAAGTATGCTATAAGTATTGGTAATTTGTGAATACTTCAAAGTGATACTCTAAACATAACCATACCTGAGTGGCTGAGTCCACGATCAACATAGGTTGTGGTGGGATGGTTGGGGTCCCTCCACCTTTAACTAGAGGTCTTGGGTTCGAGCCCTGGGTAAGAAAAAAGTCATGTTGGGAATGCTGCACCTAGAATGGGACCTGCAATACTCCAATATGGGTACCGTACACCGGGTGGAAACAAAAAAAACACACCCGAGTCTGCGCGTGTTGGGTATGAGTATATGATTTCAAGTGAGTATAGGGTTGTGTCATAATTCTCTCAACTTCATGTCGATGGTTTGTATAATTCAATTCAACTTGATATGGAAGGGACTACTAGTTAATGTTGTCAATTTGGGGAATTATAAATCGACAGATAATTCAATTCAACTTGATATGGAAGGAGAGAAAGTAAAAGAGCCATCTTGGACTGTGTACGTCCTAGACATTTTTGTCCAAAATGAGTCAGCAAAGTGAATCATTAACCATGATTTTCCTACAAATTATCTCGTCAATTAGGAACGAAAAATTTCCCAATTTGTTGAAGAACATCATGGAAATTTCAACCTTGATTTGTCTATATATGCTCAATAATAACCTGGCTTGTTCTGCTTCCAAAGTGATTTGTCGCACTCCTTATTGTATTTCTATTTCAACATGAGCCGAAATGGTTAATGGCTATAATTTTAAAAAGTGGTTATAGTTGCGAAATGACTAACTAGGTATTTTCAATGTTCACATATTAATGCTAAAATATTGAAGAAGGGCAAATTCGCTCAATCTCGCATAGTTTATAAGCATATTGACCATTTTTTCGAATATATTATTCAAGGATTCTCTTCCTTGACATAACGATTTCGATTGGTTCTATTCTAACAGCATGATTCAATAAGTAAAAAATTAGCCTACATGATAATAATAAGAGCCAGCTTGCTATCGAGGCTCTCGAATATCGCTATGCATTGCAACACTACACCGCATGGCGCACCACGCAAATGAGCAAAAAAAAAAAGCCCTTCAAGTACATCAACTGGTGCATAAAAATGGCATTAAATTATACTTTTTATACATAATTATTTTATATATGTTGAATACCTTTAGTAAAATTTTCTCATTTCGCCACAGTTTTTATGCAAAAGGCAACAATTCTTTTGGCGTTATGTTTTACATTGTAGTACTAATTGGATACTTAAAAGAGGATTATCCCATCTCTGACTGATTTTGGGTTATAAATATCTTTTGACCAGAATGCTAAAATGGCCCTTATTATTGTTCTGCTTGTTAAGTTAAACCTCTTTCACAAAAAAGATTGCCAAAAGTTTTTTGTATTTATGCTTTTTTATGTAACATGACGTTGGGGACTCAAATTCCACTCAAAGAATTGATCAATTATTTGATCTTTTATCTTTACAATGCACTTATATTCAATAATTGGCTAATCTTCTTTTCCAATAAATAAGTTCCTTGTATATTATGGTTATAACCTTATGGGTCGTTTGGTGGTTGGTTAGAGTATGTATAGGCAGGTATTAATAATGCAGAAACTAGTTATTCATGAATTAATTATTTCACATTTTATCCTGCATAAAATAATATATAAATTTCGCATAAGCAATATCATGTTTGGTAAATGGTTCATCACGATCTGAATTAAATACATTCTACCAATCTTGTTCAACAATCATGTTAACTTGAATAAAGTGAGTTCCGTTACATCATTTATAACTAAGCCCATTCTTGATCACGATTTTTAATATATTTATATGACAGATTAAGTCTGAATGTGTAGCATGTAAACTAAATGCAATATATGATCTAAAACATGATTATTTAAGCGAGTAAAATTTTATTTTACACTAAAACAAGTTAAGAGTAAATTAAACCGAATACGTCATTTCAGAATATATAATTTCAATTATAATATCCCAAAAAACTGAAAATATATCGTTTGTCAAAAGAATATTTAGAAAGTAGTAAGTCCTCGCAAAGAGATTATAATATCATCAAGTGATATTATATGTTGCTTATGCAGACACTAGTAGTTCATTCTCAGCTCTTTTATGTGAAAGTCGAAAACGATCAATTACTCTTTGTTCACTTTTGCTTGTCCATTATACTAAAATTTGTTCATTTTGGAAAATCAAACGAGTATCTATCACTTAGTTCCTAATTTTCTTTATAATTAATTATAATTATTTCCAAAAATATTGTACTTATTAGTTACTCCTTTTTACGGAATGTGTCAAACTAAATATAAACGAGTAAAAATAGACGGGGGAGTAATGTTCATCTGCTTTATAATTTGTAAAAGAGAAATCATGAGTGAACAATTTCACCTGCAATCAGTTGGCAACCCCACAAATTGTCAAGTGCGCCTAGTCAAAGTCCATTTGTTTCTTTAGTAGGCAACCAAATCTATAAAATCTTATGCATCCATATATATGGCCTAAAAGCTGTCCAATTTGATTGCGCAAAACAATTTTTTTTTACCTAAAACATTTAAGAAAAAACAATTTTCTCGCAGCAATTAATTTCACTCTTTTATAAAAGAAAATCGCAGTTGTTTAATGTGACGTCGGTTTTAATACCAATTATTGAGCTGGAACTCTGAACATTTTTGTGACGCCCTTAACGAAGGTCACAGGTTGATGAGAGCGGATACGTCAAGCAAGATTGAATTTTTTTTTAGGCTAGTAAACTTCTGAAAAGAATGTGCATATAACACCTTTTGTGAATCTCACATCGGAATGGAAGTAGAAAATGAAGAATTCACTTAGTACACACTTTTAGAGTTCGATGTGACGTAATCCAAAAAATTAACCCATACGAGCCTATGCCCAAAGCGTTGGATGGTGACAATTTTCTTATGGATGAATTAAATCATCATCGATCTTGCCAAGACTTCCATGCAAAATGATCAAAACACACAAATTTGGCCATAGATTTGGAAGTTAAAACTTGAAATTTCAAAAAAAAATAAAAAAATTGAAGTTGTGGGATTCGGAAGTTGAAGTTATGTTTGAACATGCATTTTACTTTGGAAAAGAATCAAAACTTTATGACTAAAAATTTCAAAATCCAAAAACTGATTTGAGCAAATTTTTGAAAACTCGAAAATAGCTAAAATGTAGCATGCCCAAATTCGTCTTGATCTTCCCATTGAAGACGTACGAGTTTCAGAGAAAACTTTATCTTCTCTCTCACGATAAGATATCATAAAAATAAAGACATACTTATCATGATTTGGAAACCATAACTCCACTAAAAAACACATAAATTTCTTTATATTTAATTTTGATCCACATATATTAAAATATTAAACATTAAAAATATATTTAGACATAAAAGTTCCTTTATGTGGGATAATTTTAATCACTTTTAAATTTTTATCAAACTTTTTATGATGACAAATGTACACTATACACATGTCTATTGTATTTGGTCGTCCAAAATGTATATATATACAACATTTACGTCTCCTTTCATCATCCATCAAAATCCATACATATTTTTTCTACTAGGTAGCAATTGGTCACTATATGTTATATATATAGTTCCATGCGCTTATAATTTTATCAGAACAAATCACCATTCACTTCACCTATTAATATACCCCCAAAGAAGGAAGAAAATGGGGAACGAATTGATGGTTTTTGTGGTAATGGTGATCGTGCAAGTTGCGTTTGCTGGAATGATAATAATATCAAAGTTAGTAATGGATGGTGGCATGAATGCTTTCGTTCAGTCTGCTTATAGGCCTATTTTTGCCACTATTTCCATTGCTCCCTTTGCTTTCTTCTTCGAGAGGTATATATCCCTTCTTCCTACCTACCTACCAACTTTTTCCAAAAAAAAATTATTATTATTGTCCTTATTACATTACTATTAATGAGTTTAACTATTATCTATCGATGGTATTTAAATTATGAATAACAAAAATAGCAGTAACATAAAAGGCAACTTAAAATATACATTTATTCTATCCATATTATGACCGTGTATTACCAAAATACATCCATGTCTTCTTCATTTTCATTCTGTTTCTTCAACACAATGAATAATTTGCTGAATACACCATTGAAGCACTCAACAATTCCATTCTATATAAAAATTGTTGATACATTAACTCTCTTTTTTCTCATCTTGACAGGAAAACTAGACCTAAGTTGACACGCTCTATACTTTTTCAGATATTTTTGTGTTCTATTTTCGGGTAAGCAGTGGTCGTTATATAGAAGTCTGACTTATTTCGGATAATATCACCTATTCTAACTTTTTGTTTTTTTATCGCGAAATATGCAGGATAACAGCGAACCAAAATATATATTTCATTGGGATAAAGAATTCAACTCCAACAATTGTCTCCGCCATTGATAATCTAATTCCAGCTTTCACGTTTATCATAGCCATACCCTTGGGGTAATTAATTTCTCTACTATTCAATAGTTAAAAAAAAAACAAATTGGAGCAGGATAATCATATACTTTTAAATAACTTTAATCTTTTTTGGCAGGGTTGAAAAGTTGGGGTTAAGAAGTATAGCAGGACAAGCCAAGTTTTGGGGGACAATAGTATGTGTTGGAGGTGCAATGTTATTGTCATTATATCATGGCAAAGTTGTTATTGGCCAATTGGGATTCCACTGGAAATATGCAGAAAATACAGATAAAGATGTCAATTCTGCCCATTCCAACTTCTTTTTAGGACCTTTTCTACTTATACTGTCCAGTCTCACTTATGCCATTTGGTTAATTATTCAGGTAATATTACTATTTACTCCCTTCTCCCTTTTTTGTCATTATATATCAATCGTGCATTCATTGATTTAGTGTAAACACCGAATGCATATAATTTTATCAATCCTTACGTCATTTTTTTTGGATTATTTAGGCAAAGGTAAACGAGAAGTATGCAGCTCCGTATACATGCACAATGTTGATGTGCCTAATGGCAAGTGTGGAGTGCGTCATCATTGGCTTTTGCGTCGTGCCTAAACTTTCTGAATGGGCATTAAATCCCATTAGAGCTATCTCAGTTGTCTATAATGTATGACTCTCCACAATTTTTTCATATACCTTATAAATATTTAATTAAAAAAAAATTATACATACGAGTATTAATTTGCTTATGTCGACTACAGGGAGTTGTGGCTACGTCATTAACATATTTCCTGAGCTCATGGTGCATTGAGAAGAAAGGTCCTTTATATGTCTCCATGTTCAATCCGTTGTTGTTAGTTATTTCAGCATTTCTCAGTTGGATTTTGCTTCGTGAGAAATTATACCTTGGCGTGTAAGCATATATACCCTAACACTTCCCCTTCATATTAATGTAAATTTCTTAGTAAAACATTTAGCATTTCTTTGACCATTTGTTAAAATATATCAGAGTTGTAGGATCAATCATAGTAGTGGCTGGGCTTTACGTATTTTTGTGGGGCAAAAAGATGGAGACAAATACAGAGGATATTATTGAAGTAAATAAAGAGAAGATGAAGCAGTCCACTAAATTACAAGTTGATTTGGAATTGCAATTACCTCAAAATCCCAAGGATAATGGTTATCCTCTACAGTCGAAGCAGATCTCAGAATCCAAAAAGTAAACTGTGATGGGCCAAATATGAATTGAGATACTACTTGTAACGACAAATAATAATATACTCAATGTAATCTTACAAGTGAAGTTTAAAGAGTGTAGAGTGTATGCAATTTTTATTCCTATCTCGCGGAGATAGAAGGAGGGGATACTACCTGTAATAGTAAATATGAAATTAATCTCTTCCTCATTTGTACATAAGGTTATTTATTGAGTCAATTTCATTCACATGTTGAATGGGAATCCTAGCCCCTTGTGCAATATTTTTTGGTGAGATTTCTTTTAGAACTAAAATATGAAAATATTTTTTGGTTAGATTTTTCTTCGATCATATTAACTTTTTGACTCTTTAATTGTTCAATATTTTTTACCACCCTTTCTATATTACATAGATCAACTAATTATTCAGATAGTGTCATATATATTCAAAGCATGCATATCTCTCTTTAGGAGCTTCCACCTCTTCTTTTGTTCTCTTACTACTTGAACTCACAACTTTAAAGTTAAAAGTGGAATGTGTTTACCATATGAGCAACCCCTCGAATCCAAAGCATTACTATCATTTAGGGTGTGTTTGGTATGAAGGAAAATATTTTTCATGGAAAATATTTTATGGAAAACAAGTTGATTTCCTACTTATTTTCTCATGTTTGGTTGGTGAGTGAAAATATTTTCTATTGTTTGATTGATGAGTGAAAACACATTTTTCAATTTTTTTTTTGATTAGAGAGTAGAAAATATTTTCTAAGGGATAGGTCGGGAGTTGGGGTGTGGTGGGGGGTGGGGGGGGTGGAGGAGGGTAACTAAAAAAATTACTCTTTTTTTAAAAAAACTCTTTTTAAAAATAAAATTTAAAATTAAGTTTTTTTTTTGGGGGGTGGGGGGATGGGTGGGGTAGGGAGGGACCAAAAATATTACTTTTTTAAAAAAATTAAAAAAATAAGTAATTTTTTTAAAAAAAAAATTAAAAATTGAATTTTGGATGGGGTGAAGGTGGTAGTGGTGGTGGGTTGTGTGTGTTGGGGGGGGGGGGGTGTTAAAGTGGGGCGGGTAGATGGGTGAGGTGGGATACAAAAAAAATTACTTTTTTTAAAAAAGTTAATTTTGTTTTTTAAAGAAAGAATTGAAAAAAATTTAAAAAAATTGATGTGGGGTGGAGGTGGAGGTGGGGGTGGGGGTGGGGTGGATGGGGGATGGGGTGAAATAGAAAAATAATTTTTAAAAATTGTGTGAGGTAGAGGTGGGGGTGGAGGTAGGGTGGGAGTAGGAGGGTGGAGTGGGTGAGATTGGGGTGTTATGAAGGTGAGGACTTGTTTTCCCTAATTTCATTAGAGAAGTCATTTTCCTTGTTTTGGAGGAAAATGTTTTCCTAAAGAAAATATTTTCCAAATCTTTTTGACCAACCAAACACAAAAAAATTGAAAAAACGTTTTCCAGAAAATATTTTCCTCCATACCAAACACACTCTTAGTCATGCAACTTAAATAGTGGAACTTAAACAATACAAGGATTTAAGGTATATACTTAGTATACTCTTTGCCTGCCACACCTTCTTGATCTTCTTTTATCCTTTTTTATGAATACAACTTTCACTAGTTCTTTTGGTTGTTTATAATTTCATTTAATTATTGCATGCTTTGCTTGCTCCACCTTCTTTTTTCCACTTCCCTTGCAGTCGGTTTTTTTTCTTTTTTTCTTTTTCTGGTACAGACACTTCATAGTGTATTTAATTGCTTCACTCATGTTCTTGGCTTTAAGTGGTTTCCTTTTTATAACTTTAATAGCCTTTAATTTTAACGTTTAGTTCTTGCGCAGAATTATAGTAGGGAATCCCTTTTTTAAAAAGCCATATTTTCAGTCTAAGATTTCCCCCTTTAATCAAAGAAAATAATAGCCGTGAGTGATTTTAAATGAGTACTATCTTTTTTATGATGCTTTAGAAAACTGTTTGCTACAATTTTCATAGCTTTATTGTTTTTTCTCCATTATGCAAACATAAATTGTAAGGCAATATTATTTTATGATATATGGTCCACTATATTTTTAAAATTGCTTATTATCAAGAATTATCTTGACTGTTTTTTCTTCTTCTTTTAGCATTATCTTGACTCCACCTTTATGATGAGTGATAAAAAGTGTTTACAAGGTACGTGTGTCATATATATTTATTATTGGCTTGGTGAATAAAATTTTTTCCCCAGTCACCACTTCTTGAACTTTATGAATCATCAAACATTAGAATCCCCCCTTGGCCAAGCACTAAGCAGGCATCATCCACCTTATCCGACATCTGGACCAGATTGACATTATGTATACATATTAATGGATATTAGTATGTATAACACCCACTTATTCAGGGCTGTTTCCCTGAATATTCAAACAACCCGTAGATCCAATGCTCACGTCTAGAGTTGATGGATCCTCGAGAAACTGTCACTTGGTCCAAATCTTTGTTTCTCCATGGAAAGAAATATAAATATATATATATAGAGAGAGAGATCAGCTTAATGCGTTGAAACATTAGTTCTAGAGGCATTAGCACGTTTTAGTGTCTAAACTTGTGCGTATCTGTGTACCTTGTATTTTTTTTTATGGTGCGTGAATATGCTATATTTGATAATTATCTTTAATGGTAGTTTTTTTTTTATGTGAAAACCAAGTAGTCATTTCCTATTTGGCAAGCTTTTACAATTGCAACAATGAGAAGGGCCTAACTCACAAATCCATTTGTGTGTGTAACACGCAACTCCAACTAATAATTCAATAAAATTTTGATACTACACCTATAAAATGTGCAAGATGTGTTGAAAAAAATATACATATATACTGAAAACTATATTATTTTCTACAAAACATATAATCAATGACCATGAAATTTTTCCGATAGAAGAAAGCCTTTGAGCTAGTCTTTAATTTACCCTGACCAAGCTAATTGAAAATCAAGACAATTGGTGGCTTGGTGCACACCTAATACTGGCCGGCTCATCCCAAAGTCCAATACGAGTTTTAAAAGATGTTCTATTTACTGGCATGAATTTTAGGATTTGGTTGTCCAGATAATTGCAATTCCGAATCACATGACTTTGCTCCTAATTGCTGCTTCAATTTATCTGTTTTCATCTCAAGATTTTCTGCTTCTGACTTCTCCTTCTCCAATAGGACACCATAGAATCCCACAACTGTCAAGAGCGATCCTACAACTCTGAAATTCACAAAAATTAAATAAATGAAGTCAATTGGAAAATCAATAATAATTAGGAGTAGTGAAATGAAGACTTACGTTCCAATATATAGTTTTTGACGAAGCAAAGCCCAACTAAGAAGGGCCGTGATGATTAACATCAAAGGATAGAAAACGGAAACGTACAAAGGACCTTTTCTTTGTATACACCATGAAGTTGGACAATATCCTACAATTCCCTGAAATTCACACTTCAATTAGACAAATTAACAATAATATACTAATAATATTTAATGGTGTCTTTGGTATGGAGGAAACATTTTCATGTTTGATTGATCAAAAGTTTCTACAGGAAAATAACCTCCTTAAAAGTTATTCATAAAAATGACCTCTAACATGTAGTATTTGCCTAGCATATATATAAAGTTCTTGGGACAAAATTTATATTTACTTAACAATTACTCGATTAAAAGTTAAGTAAGACAACCACTTATTTGCAGGAAACTATATATACCAAACACACCCTAATTGTTACATTGTAAAGAACGGCAATAGTTCTCATGCGATCCAAAGACCAAGCAGCTTTGTCATGAACGACACAAACCCCAATTATCACACATTGAAAACTTGCCATTAGACACATCAACATTCTACTTGTGTATGGAGCTGCATACTTCTCGCTCACTCTTGCCTGCGAAATTAAAACAATATAATGGAAACAACAACTTTTAATGGAAACAAATTATTCTTTAAGTAATAAAATATGAAAGAGAATTAATTACTTGGAAAATAATCCACAATGAATAAGTAACAAAGGTCCCAAGATTAAGTTGCCATGGCTACTAGAATTATTTTTCTCTGTACTTTCTGCAAATTTCCAATGGATTCCAGATTGACCAATAACAATAGGTCCATGATACAAGGACAATAACGTTGCACCACCAACACATATAGTTGTACCCCACACTTTAGCTTGCCCTGCCTTACTTCTAAACCCCACTTTCTCCAACCTGCCAAATTATAATTTAATTTTCTAGTAAGTTTTCTTGGATTAATATGTTTAATTTGATACATGCATATATAGATTGATTTGAGGAAATAATAAAGAATATTATTACCCAAAAGGGATAGCGAGGAGAAAAGTGGCTGCAGGAATTAAGTTTGATAATGCACAAGCGATAGTTGGAGTCGAATTTTTTAACCCAACCAAGTATGCAATCTGACTCACTGTTAATCTGCATATTGGGTTATAGTAGTAAATACATAATTTCTCTAAAAAATATCATTTAAATTTGTCAAAAATTTATTTATTAAAGTGAGAATATATATACTTAATTACCCGGAAAAAGAACATAAGAAAATCCAGAAAAGAATAGATGATGTCAACCGAGGCTTAGTTTTCCTGGAGTCAATGCAGCAAAGCTGATTTAGCAATTAATTAATGACTAGATGGCTTCTAAGAGCAGCAAAGGGTGGAATTGGGCAAAAAGACTTAACTAAACTCATTTCAGATTATGTGAGTAAATAATGATCAGAATATACTCCCTCTGTCAATCTTTACTTATCCATATAGATTTGGCACACATCTTAAGAAATAATAGGGGTAATATACTAGAGCACCCTTTGAATATAATAAATTTAATGCATTGGGTAATGAATAGTATTTAATTGTAAGGGTAAAATGGATACAAAATGGTAAAATTATCCATTGGTTTTTCAAACTCGACAAGTATATTTTTAGTATACTGAACAAGTAAAGATGAACGGAGGGAGGGAGTACTTAATTACAGCTGGAAAAAGTAAGCAAAGGGAGCAAGAGAAATGGTGCCAATTATTGGCGATAAGCAATATGGACGAAAGGGTCCATGCCAGCATCCATAGCTATTTTTCCTACTATGTTCATCCCTGCATACCCAATCTGCACCATCACCATTATCAAAACAGGCAATATATCGTCACCCATTTTCATTTACTCTTCCGTACGACTATTTGGGTGTTTAAATCTGGATGATTTGCAAATGTGATGGCATAATTAGACAAAAGGGTAATTAAGCATTTTATAGGTGTAAAACAAGACAAGATAGTTAGAAGAAAAAGCAGACAGCATATTCATGTATACACTAGCTACAAGTTAGTACTATATCTCTTTTTTGAGCAACTCCAATACAATGGGCTTGGAGACCAGGGATCGGAATTGGAATTTACTGCAGCTTTTCTTCTTTCGAACACATATTATTCAAATCACCAACAAGGAAGTAAAGTAAATTAGAAGGAATGTGCAAACGCGAGTAACTTTCATATTTGTCTTTTTGTCTAATTAATAATAACGCACCTTTGGTTTTCTTTTCTATTAGCTTCTTGCCCTTTTTTCTCCTTGAATTGTTATTCATAATTTGTAAATTTGGGTAGTGTACTTGATGACTTATTACTTTCTTTTTATAAAAGTTAAAATATCATCACTAGACAAGCGGTAAATGGAACAAGTCCAACTTGCCAGGCCGTGTGGGTGTGGCCTAAGAAAGTCCACAAGACATATATACTAATCTCCGTTTTAATTTGTTTGACCTATTTTTCTTTTTAATTTATTTCAAAAAAAGAATGATCATTTCAACTCTTTAATTTTAACTTTCCACATGACAAATTTAAAGCCATAAGATTAAAAGGCATTTTGATACATTTGACATATCTTTAATTTAAAACTACAAGATTTAAAAATATTCTTTATTTTCTTAAACTCTATACCAAGTCAAAACATCTCAATCAATTTGAAACAGAGGGAGGAGTACTCATAGAAAGAGGGTATAAATGAAGGAATTGAATTGATAATCATCAAATTTCAGTTTTAAATTTTAGCTGAGGCAAGATCATCAATTAGCTTTTTTTCATTTATTTAAGTTTCGAGGAACAAAATAATTTGATACTTATGCTGGTAAAAAGTGCTTCATTCGTTTTCATTTATATGGAATGGTTGAAATTTTAAGAGTTAATCAAGTTTTTTTAAACCAAATTTTTTTATATGCATTTTAACATTTTAAATTATTAATTATTATAATTTACAACACTTTTAAGTCATTTTAAAAATTTTAAATTTTATTTTAGAAAATTTTAAATTTCTACCTCCAGATTCAGAGTCAATTTAAAATTTTAGATCTCAAATTTTATTAAATATGACACATTGGGATCGGAAGAGTAATAGAGATATAATACTACTAAAATTTGCCGAAGTACCGGCAAAGTGATCAGAAGTTCAGGACATTACAAATATATAAAAAAAATATTATTACCTCTGTTTTAATTTGTTTGGCATATTTTTAAGGTTAAACTAACAAAAAAGACATACCTCCTTACCATATTTACTAACTCTCCCACTATTTTATTTTAATTACTTAATATACCACATGTAAACACTTTGATACATCACTTTAGGTCGTGATACATCGCCTCACCTCGTGATACATCGCCTCGATGTATCAAAGGTAATTATCCAGAGGTGAGGCGATGTATCAGAGCGAAGTGAGGTGGGAAAAAGAGTAATTAGCTCACAAAGATGTGTGTTTTATGTAAGTTACCCTATTTTTTATATACGTTTAAAAAAGAATGTCCTTTTTTTCCGAGTAACTTCTTAATTTCAAACTTTTTATATGACATATTTAAGACCATAAGATTAAATGGTATTTTGATATATTTGACATATCTTTAATTTTTAATCATAAGATTTAATTTTTTTTACTTAAGTTTTGTGTCAAATTAAATTAGGTCAAACAATTTGAAACGAAGGAGTAACTAATTTTTAAAAAGAGGAAAGGGACAAAATGGGGACTACCTACCATGTCAATGGAACCCACACATTGTTCTGAATGGCCCCTATTGTTTTCAGCAACTGCCAACGTTCTAGTAAAAATAAGCTGAAGAAGAAGTGACTAGTAAAGGCCAGAGCAAAATACTAAACATGGCTTTGCTCTCATTTTTACCTTACATTATTCTTCTCATTTCTTTAATTTTCTCTTCCGTTTTAAACCCAGTTGTATGTCAGTGTAAAAATCCAGCAGTTATTTTTAATTTTGGTGATTCTAACTCTGATACGGGTGGACTCGTTGCCGGACTCGGGTACCCCATTAACCTCCCTAATGGTCGTACTTTCTTTCGCCGTTCAACTGGCCGTCTCTCTGATGGTCGCCTCATTCTTGATTTTCTTTGTAAGTCCTTTCTTTTTCTTTTTCATTTTATGTTAAAAAATAATTAATTGTACATTGACAAGTATATAACATTAATGTGTATGTATGTGAAGTTGGATTCACTGCATGTATTGATTGGTAGGTAGAGAGTCATATCTCTGAAAGATTGTGATGAATATTTAATTGGGTCCTACATGAATTTTAATGTTCCCAAGTATTTTTGGATTTCATAAGTGAATGCAGCTTTGACTACTTTGGACTAATTATTCAAATTGAGGAAATTAATAGCATTGCGTTGCATTATTTTCCAAAATTTATCTGGTACACAAATCATCCCATGTCAGCAGGCTTCCACGGCTCAAATCCGTCACCTATAAGTCATTAAACTGATTTGAAAATGTATGCTGCATCATTTCATTTACCTAGTCTCTGTTTTATAATGTGATATTCTTGTAAATATCAAATGACTATTAATTGATAGCTCATTGATGGTTGAAAATATCAATGTCCAGAATAAACTAACGATCTTCGGGCAATGGCTTACTCAAAATTTTATGTCTCATTGCTTTGGAAATACTTGCTTTAGGCAATTGAATCATTTAAGGAAAGGCTGTAGCTCTACAGTGGATCTTAGGAGTTAGGAGTAATGCTTAACGGAACGTAAAAGTGAAAGGTAATTAGGACCTCACTTGTCATGAATCTTATGCATTGTGCAAAACCATTAGGATTATTATGTCTCCTACTGTATTGAGACAGAAAATATAGCAGGTATCTTCATTGTGCAGAAAATAGTTATGGTTGGTTCATACATTCTTATTGCTTGCCTTGGGAATATAGAATATCTTGGCAAATAAAAATGAAGACAAGATTGAAGGTTGTAATAGGGATTGAACTGAGGAATATCTCCAATGTTCTCATGTCATTATTATTTTTCATACAACTTTCAAATATTTTTTATGCCTTGCATTATTTTGGGATCTGTATGGCCCTTCAGAAGCACTACATCCCTTCCTACTATATGTGAATCAATTGTTTTAGTTGGAGGTCGACCAAGGTGCTTGGGCACTTGTTTAGTTGGTACTTTCCTGAAGTGGCATGTGATATGGACTTCTTTCTGCACTCATTGTGTAGGTTTTAGAATATCTACTTCTTAGTTTGTTATGGAGACATAATTTTAACTCTCCGAGTATCATGGGATACCACTGTATCTGAGCTGAGATTGCATTTTTGTCAGTGCAGGTCAAAGTGTTAATGCACGGTTCCTGAGCCCATATCTAGACTCTATGGGATCCACTTTCTTGAATGGAGCAAATTTTGCTATAGCAGGATCACGTTTACTACCTAAGTATGAACCATTCGCATTAAATATTCAAGTACTGCAGTTCCTTCATTTCAAGGGCCGCTCAATTGAACTTGTTAGTGCTGGTAATTCTTACACTTCCCTTTGATTCTCTGTACGAATCTTGTCTCACTCTCATCTCATCATTTTTCTCTCTTTTTTCTTTTTTGTGATTGGCTGGGGTGGGAGTGGAGGGTGGGGGGAGGAGGATTTGGGGAGGATCATAAGAATCTGTCCGATACTCTACTACTCCCTCCGTCCCAATTTATATGAGTTAGTTAGACTTGGCACGAAGTTTAAAAAAGAAAGAAAGACTTTTGAAATTTGTGATCTAAAATAAGTCATAGATGTTTGTGTGGCTATAAATCACTTCATTAAGGGTAAAATAGACATTTTAAAGTTAAATTGTTACTAAATATAGAAATGTGTCATTCTTTTTGGGACTGACTAAAAAGGAAAGTAAGTCATATAAACTGAGACAGAGGGAGTAATTTCCAACGTAAATGTGCTCAGAAAATCTGTACCTGCATGCTTGAGGTTTTTCTTTGAGTAATATTTAGTGACAATCTCAGTTACACAAAATTTTCAATGTTGTTATGAACACAGACTATGATAGTTATCAAGAAATAAAATGGAAAGCTTATACTTATTGTTAACATTGAAACCTAGTCCTTCATTTCTCCCTCTTGTTCTAGTTTAATAGCTAACGGGCTCATTTAGTTTCAAACAGATATCGTTGTCCTATACTTTTTTGTCTTTCAGTAGATTTATCGGGAGCTGATGGTAGATTACACAGGTTATCTTTAGATATTTATCTGCAAAAATATATGTATTATTCAATCCACATAATAGGTAAAACAAGAAACTGCTTGTAGAACTTTAGAATCTTTTACATACCCTCGGATTTGCTGTATTGGCTAGTCTTTGGTGAAATTCTGTTCCATTAAACTACTGAGTTAACATGTGGTGACGAATTGGAACCCAGCTCATTTATATTCAAGAATATCGTAGGTATTAGAAAGATACTATAAATAGTGTGCAACATGTTCATTAGGATCCTACATTGAGACAGTGTCTCTAGTTTCTTGGCTTTTTTCTTTTCTTTTCAGTGTTGATGAAATATAATAGTAAAAACAGAAGAGACTTGTGCTCAGAAATGTGAACATGATCTTGACTTGGTCTGTTGTTGTTGCATTCAGGGTCTGGAAATTTAGTTGGTGATGAAGGATTCCGCAATGCTCTTTTTATGATTGATATTGGACAAAATGACCTTGCCGATTCATTTGCTAAGAACCTGTCTTACACGGAAGTAGTCAAGATGATCCCCTCCTTTGTTACAGAGATCAGGAATGCAATTCAGGTAATTTATTCAATCACTAGTCGCTCGCTTTTCCCTGCTTCCCCACTGAAAAGAAGGAAATACAATAGGAACAAGAATATCAATAGCTTAATATGAAGAAAAGCATAGGAAGGATAAAGTTAGTCAAGAAAGGTGGCATCACAAGGTTAAAGATTTGCTGACAATTAGCTGCTTAATTTTATGTGGTAGCAGCTTTTTCCCAATTTGAAAGTTAGAGCATTAATGTGAGTGAATTCCTTATTTCAAATCGCTTAGATGAAGCAGCCATGACAGGACATGACACTTCTGGGTAACTTTGGGACATGAATGCAGCAACAAGACAGTCAAAATGTAACAACAAATCTTTTGGTTTGTAACGTATAGTATATACAATTTTAAAAAAAAAGCAAATGCAAATAAATGTAAGCAAGCACGTGTCTGCCGTCTACACCTAGTGACATTTGTCATCTTAGTTATCAAAATTTTGATACTTCTATCTTCTTCTTGATTTTTATGAAGATTCTATCTTCTTCTTGGTTTGTGTTCTCGTTCTAAAATAGAAACTTACATTGTTAACCTGAATTTATTTGGGACCGAGGCATGGTTGTTGTTATAGTTGTCGTTGCTGAAAATATCCATTCTTGAAGATGTACAACACCCCTTAGAAGTCAACAATAATTGGGTTATCAGATGCATATCTGATATGTTATCTAAGATTGATAACTCTAGGTTTATGGCCTTAGTGTTGTCATGTGAGAATTTGTGTGCACTACTTTTTAAAGTTCTAAGAAAAAGTTAAAGATGACAAGTATTATAAAAAATATGGTATTATCATACTAATTATTTTAGTTGGAACTAGGATGCCTATGGTCTTTATTTGCTTATATTAGAATTAATTAAGAAGATAATAGTGATCCATCCTTTCACATAAATATTTAAGATTTCTGCTTATAGCTTGAATTAGATAGTTCTAGAGTTTGTCCTTTCCATTAAACTTTCCAAATGTAGGTCATATATTCTCGAGGAGGGAGGAAATTTTGGGTCCATAACACTGGGCCACTAGGATGCCTGCCTCAAAAACTTACCCTTGTTCAGAAAGTTTCCTCTGATCTCGATCCACATGGCTGTCTGGCGAATTACAACTCTGCTGCAAAACTGTTTAATGAAGGGCTGCGACATTTATTGCAAGAGTTGAGATCGGAAATGAAGGATGCTACCATTGTGTATGTAGACATATATGCTATCAAATATGATCTTATAGCCAACTCCAGCAGCTATGGTAAGCATAAAATCTTTCTCGTTTGGTTAATCAGCTAAAGTTTCTTAGTTCTTAGGTTGTCAATAATCAGAATGGATCTACTAAAGTTGGTACTGAAAGGGTGATATTATTAGTAAAAGAATTGGCAGGAGATGTCATTCCTTGCTCTTGTAATTTAATTTTAAAAAGAAGAAAATGAAGAATTTGGCATCTCGTGACTAAAATCCAAATCCAAAGGTCTAGGTACTTCATGTTGTAAGTATGATGGCAAGCCTATATAGAACATTCACTTGTCTAATACACCAGTTACATTTACCAAGATATCCATTTTTGTGGAAAGTGGAAACTACCGAAGTTTAATATGGTGGACTATCTGTATGCAATTGTTTAATAATGCATCTTCAAATGGCATGAATTAACATTGGGTTGTCCAACTTTCTTTGATAAGTATGTGCAAAGATGAAATGTTTTTGCCATCAGGTACATCCACATCAAAGCACAGAGTCGGCAATGCCAGATTAATTCTTAAAATAATATGTTTCCGTCTTTTCATACCATTATGTAGAGAGATTCAACATAGTATATACTCGAGAGCTACAGACTGTTTGAAGATAGTTGGCAGCTTACTAAAAACTACTGTTTATGTATGATGATTCTACATTTGCAGGCTTCTCAAATCCGTTAATGGCATGCTGTGGCTATGGAGGTCCTCCATACAACTACCGCAAAGGAGTGACGTGCGGCCAGCACGATTATCAGGTTTGCAGTGAAGGGTCTGAGTTCATAAGTTGGGATGGAGTTCATTATACCGAGGCAGCTAACAGAGTTATAGCCTCTAAGATACTGTCAATGGACTATTCCACTCCACGAATTGGCTTCGATTTCTTTTGCCATTGATGATCATTTGCTGGAATAAAGTGCAAGCAGTTATCTTAGTTGCTTCAGAGAATGATGAAAAATCTTTGTAAAACTAGAAAAACAGAAAGAGGCCAAGGTGAACTCTTTGCTCTTAGCTTTGAAGTCAGGATTCCCTAACAGTGTTTGTTTCAGTCCACTTCTCCCTGTTATTTTAGGCATGTATTAATTTATTTTGTAGGTGAATATTATGATATTAAAGCCTTTAAGTCTTTGTTATTTTTTCCCTCTAGCTCTCTTGCAAGTAACTCACCTCATGATGTCTTGTAGTTGACATAATCCAAAATATAATATTTCTTGCACATGTCATCTATGAAAACTACATGCATCTCCATCTGCCGTCTTCTTTTTCTCAAGACTGAAACAGAGAAAATAATTTTTTGCTCAAAGCGCTAGGCACCTCTTAACAGTTCAAAGTCCTCCCTGGCTTACCCAGTTTCTAACGCGGGGTTGAGAACAACCGAGGGTCTATTTGAAACCACCTCTCTACCTCACAAGGTATGAGTAAAGTTTGCATATACTCTACTCTTCCCAGATTTCACTCGTGAGTATGTTATTGTTGGTTGAGGACAACGAATTTAATATAAATAGTTGTGATTTGATCCCTATTCTTATTCTTATATATATGTCAAATCATGCGGCATTTCACAAATTCAGTACTATATTGGCTTTAAACATGCATGTTATTTCCTAGCAACCGAGTCGGTCTCAAAGAACCAAGCAAGAATCTTGAAAAAATGACCATTTTTTTAGTGTCCCAAAATATTAAACTAACAATGATTGATTTTATTAAAAGAAAAATGCAAAGTGTCATGTATTATGCAATGGAAAAGAATCTTTACACCTATATCATTTTGTATAACATAAAATATTTGGGGAATCAAAAGTTCTTTATTTAACATTTTAACAATGATCTTTCTTAACATCCTCTCAATACTTTTAACTATACAACAATTATCTTGCATTACCTACATTTTATTTTATGTAAATCAAGTAAAATTATGGGTTTTAAGTGTATTAGTCACTTGTTTATCTTAGATTATTGTTGCTATATTTAAGCACAATATTTATACGGGAAAGGGAACAGAGACAAATAAGTCAAAATTCATCCAACTTTTAGGGGTGAGTCCATTGAATTACCAGGTCAACCAAAAATGAGGCAAATGTAACACACATTGCGTGTTGTATCAGAAATCTATTTCTTATGTCTTAATCAGTCAATCATTTGAATAATCTCTTAGGAATAAGTAGCAATAAGAGAAAGCCAAAAAAAAGGAAGAAGAAGAAGGTGCACTAACCACTGATGACTGAAAAATTAACATTTTTCTACATATCATAATTACATTAATAAGGATTCTGATTCGAGTTCTGGTAATGAAAATCTCTTTGGTTGAAAGAGCGCATACTTAAAACGTCCTACACGACATGAATTTGAATCGATCAACCAGTGAATTTCAGATATCAGATGATTGAACTAAAAAAAACTATCTTACAATGAAAGATTGAGGTCCAACATACTATGGTTTTTTTCTTCTTCATTAGAATCTTGTTTTCTTCCTAAATTTTTTCCTTCTCCTTCCCTTTCTCCTCTTTCATCTTCTTGTTGTTTGTTGGAGTTAGAAGTAGAAGGACCTGCAGTTGCAGAAGCATCAATTTCCATGAAATCTCGTGAATGATTAATCCAAATCCCAACACCAGAATTCATGTTATGAGCTGATTCTGTGTTTCTATTATTTTCTTCCAAAATCTTTGATGATCTCTCTACAATATGATTTCTTGCTAGCAAACGGTCACGTATATCTTTAGTGCTTCTTATTAGTGCAAAAAACTTCTCCATTTTCTCCTCTTCATCTTCTTCTTCTTCTTCTTTTTCTAATCTCTCATTCTCCATTTTCCTCTTCCTTCTCTCTCTATCCATATAGGTTAATGTGAAAAAGAGAAATAATAATGAGAGGGGGTCCAAGGCAACAAATATGGACAAAAGTATATTTTCGGTAATTTTTAAATATCTAAATTTTAATATTAAAATATTAAGTTGATCTTAAATAAAGTGCAATTTATCGACAAGAAACAAAGATAAAGTAGTAAAAAAAACTACTCCATCCCCTTCCCAAAAGTATATTTTCGGTAATTTTTAAATATCTAAATTTTAATATTAAAATATTAAGTTGATCTTAAATAAAGTGCAATTTATCGACAAGAAACAAAGATAAAGTAGTAAAAAAATATTTTTTGTTTATGATTCTTAAAGGACATGCGAAAAAGCAGATGTGACAACTAATATGGGATCGAATGAGCATGTAATAGTACTCGCTCTGTCTCATATTAATTAGTCACCTTACTAAAAATAATTATCTCATATTAGTTGGTCATTTTACTAATTAAGAAATAATTAATTAAACTTTCTATAATATATTTGCAATTAATTATTTTTTAAAGTGTAAACACTTATTTGTAAAGTTTCAAAAAAGTTTCTTAATGAGTGACTTAGTAAAACTACCTTTTCATTTGTGTATAAAAGAGAAAGTGGTCAACTAATATGGGACGGAAGGAGTACTATTTAAATTTCTTTTAACGAAGTTGTGTTCAAAATGATTTTTTGATTGGAGTTACTGCTTTAGCTCACATCCTGACAACCATGGTTAGATATGTAATTTGCAATGTGATTTTGAGAGAGAGAAAATAATAATCTAGAGATTGCATCATTCTCTACGACAGCCATTATGTCAATAACCGACCAGAAGTTTCCTAAAGCAATTTGCTCGACACAAGTGAAGTATTTCTTGAGTGATGAATTATATTATGTAATAATAAGCCAAGATTCCTGTTCTTTTATGCGATTCCGAGTCAAAAACTTTAATAATTACTAACAACTAGAGAATTGAAGAAGTCAAAAGCAAATCTAAAGCAGATTTAGGAAAAGATCGATGGCATGTGAATGGATTTTGCTTTTGCTTTAAGATATACTCCAATTAGTAGAGGTACTTTTTATTCTGTTAAGGTGTCTTAACCTTTTTAGCAAGTTTCTGTACTAACCCAATTAGCTAGGTCCCAAATCCCAATTTAGAAGTGCATCCATTGTAGCAATAAATATTCCTTAGATGACTAAAACTTACACGGTAATTCAATTAGGGGTGTCCTAACTGCTAAGCATTGCTCTCTATAACTTGGGTTTCATCTGACCTTGGATAGATTTTCAGATTTTGGGTTCCACCAGAGTCGGGTATCCATTTTGGAGCCCAACTAATCCAAATTCGCATCGAAAAACTCATTCAAAGAAGTCTTTATAGTTAGTTCTAAGGAGCTCCAGATAATAAGTAGAATAATTCTTTATCACAAGTAGAATCATTCAATGTAACACCAGCAAACTTCTTACTAGAGTAAGCTACCACACCTATACCTACTCCCGATGCATTACATTCAACCTAAATGGTGTCATTCAAAGTTGGGAAAGCCTTGTCCTATTTTACCCCCAACTATGAAGTAGTGATCAATCCCTATATTTGACTAGAACAACCACCAAATTTATGTCACTATGCCAGCTTGACACATTAGGTTTAAACAACAACAAATATCTACCGTCAAAAGGACTGACGATGGGAGGCAATCAGCAAAATGGTTAGTTCACTAATATGTCACACTATGCCAGCTTGACATATTACCTCATCGAGTAAACAGAATCCAAAACAAACAAGCAAGCGCCAACAATACCAACCCAACTTTCAAATGCTAGTGTCATCAAGCTAAAGTCCCGACTTTTTCTGTAGTGTGTAACAGGTGTGCAATTATTTTCACACTGATTCCATCTCAATCAATGACCATGAAGACCAAGATGGAGAGGGGATTTCTAATATTTCCTTCTCTAGGAATTTCATTGTTTGTATGATGTAGAACTGTAAGCAAGGGCCTAATAGGAAATTCACTAATCATCCAACCACTTGACCCCATGTTTAGCCCAGAGATTACCGGCTTTATCTGGACCCTTGCTACCCAAGTCGTAATTTTCAAGTGTCGCGTTGTTATTGTCCAACTCAGTTAAAACTGGAGATAAAATGTTCCACGCAGCTTCAACCTCATCACTTCTCATGAATAGATGGTTGTCTCCATCTATTACATCATGAAGAAGTTGCTCATACGAATCAGTTACATCGACATTGTACCTAGTATATCAACAAGGAAAAACAATAAGAGGCATGGAAATGGAGATCCTAACATCTGACTGAATTCACTAAAGTTACTAAAATAAGAAAATAGAAAACATTACTTGTCCTTATAAAGCAAGTTCAATTCAGAAGCCTCCAAGTTCATGCCTAATCCTGGAATTTTATTATTGATTCTGACAAGTATGGCCTCATCAGGCACATCTCGCAGAATCAGCTCATTAGTGGCAAGATCTTGCATATGCCCTCCGTCTTTATGATAAATGTTTCCAGGAACACGACGAAATTGTATACGAATTTCAACTCTGCAACACGATCAGTAATGAAAAATTAGAAAGAAAGACCTATTTGATAATAATCTAAAGCATGCATCAAGTTCTCGCATTATGAGACAGATATGAATAGTTTGAATGGAACATGTCAAAAATATCATAACAGCAATCTAGATACGCATTAAAGAAAATGTAAAAAGGATTCACCTCCTCTGTGTTTATGCAGTAGAATATGATATTTCAAATGGTTGAAGGTGAAATAGAGATACTACAACTAGAGAGCAGTAGCCAGACCTGTTCTTTTTGAGCCCCCTCCCAGCCTTAATAAGAAAAGGTACGCCGTCCCACCGTGCATTATCAATGTGTAGAACAGCACCAAAATATGTGGGTATTAGGTTGTCCACATCCTTGAAGTTACTTCCAGAATCAGCTTTGCAATGTCCAAGAATTACATCAGATGATTCCAATTTTCGAATTGATTTCAAAACCTTAACCTGAGGAGTAAAGACTCATATTACCAATTTCAACAAGAAATATTGAAAATATTTTGTAACATATAGGGAATAGATGTTACATACCTTCTCATAACGAACATCTTCACCGTCAAGGGTGACAGGCGGCTCCATAGCAAGCAAGGCCACTGTCTGGAAGATGTGACTGTGTACAACATCTCCTAAAATCCCATAGCCATTAGGATATCTAATATGTGAAGGAGAGAAAAGAAGAGGGTGAGGATTAGGACCACATACTTGTAACCTACATAAGTTTACTGAAACCTTGGCTACCTTGCTGAGGTCTGCATGCCTAACTCTTCAGAAAAAGTAACCTGAAAATATATGTTCAGTGATAAAGTAAGACTTCTTGCATTATTCCCAAGGTGAATCGAGAGTCAGTTATCCTACGAAAATTACCTGTATGTTGTGTATGTAACTTCGATTCCATAATGGCATAAATACTAGATTAGAGAACCTTAGAACCGTAAGATTTTCGATTGTGTTCCTTCCCAAAAGATGATCTATCCTGGAAGATAGGCAAGTAAAACAGTGATCAGTAAATAATTCAGAGGACAAAGTCTTCTTATATCACATATGTCGCAAAATGCATTTTGTACCTGTATAATTGTTTTTCCTCAAAGTTTGAAAGAAGTGAGGCAGTCAACTGATGAGAAGAAAATGAACCCAGACCAAAAGGTTTTTCAATTATTACACGATTCCAACCCCTCTGGGTTTGAGCCTTTTCAGCAAGAGGGGATGCTACATCGATAAGTGCTTCTTGAGGCACAGAAAGGTAAAATATTCTGTTTGCTCCAAACTTTCCCTAAGGTACACAAGCTGTTAAAGACAGTAATACCAATAACACAGAATGGACACAACGAGCACCTACGCGCACAAAAAGTAAACCTTTTAAGCCGTAGGTCGACAATCCTCAGCAGTACTTACCTCAACTTCTTCCATGAGAGTATTGAGCTTTGACATTCCTTCTCGGTTGTCATGCCCTCCATAAATATAGAACGTCTTTTTGAGAAATGCATCCATTTTTTCTTCACAGTTTTCTCTGCATAAAGTAACTTTACAAAGATAAAATACAAGGTTATGCCAATGATTTTATTTTAGCATATTAAAATAGAGACGAGTTTCTGTTCAATAATCTGGGATAACTTCAGAAACCTCCCCTCAAATTTCGCTTTGTAACCCTAACTTCCCTTGTGATTTATGATACTACGCTTACCTCCCTTATTTTTAAATTTTTGTAACAATTTATTTAGTACATTCATCATCAATGTAAAAACTTTATAATTTGACTTACTTGCACTTATTAAATATAATCTTTTGTTTAATTGTTTCTATGAACATTTAAAAAGAATCTGCAAATTCAAACCACCATCTCTCCCTTCCCTGGCATCCTTTTGCTCTGCATTTCACAATTTCTTTTTCAATTTACTTTACATCTATTATTTTAAAATTTCCATTAGCAATACATGAATTAAAGTCAGAGGAATTTGAAAGTTTGAACATAATTATATGTTCTTCTTCCTTCTACTTTAAGCCTTTTTCCAGAACTACTTATTTTTCGTTTGAATTTGGGGTATTCTGTGATGTGCTTCCTTCCTTATTCCGCAGAAATCCTCTTCGTTTCAGTTTTCTTTTGAATGTTTCTTTCATTATTGTTTACCTCCTTTTTCCCATATTATTTCTGAAATTGTTAACAAATATGCTTTTAAGAAATTCCTGCAAAACCACATAATTTTACAGCAGAAATAACCACACCATCTTTAAGGAGCTTCGTAAAGAAGATGTTATAAGATCAATTAAACAAAAAAACATATTATCAAGGACAAATTAGTCAAATTATAACTGTTTTGGTTAAGGAAAAAATGAGTTAAGAAAATAGTTACAAGGATTTCAAAATAAGGGGGTCAGGCATAATACGGTAAACCACAAGGAAGATTCGTGTGATGAAGCAAAATCTGAGGGGAGGTCTTTGAGATTATCCCTAATTATTTTTTATGTTAATAGATCAAATATAAGAAAATGCCAATTTTCATGCTACAAACAATTTATTTCTCTAATCGATCATAACTCCTTCACTAGCCTTTCAAGTGCTCTAGCAAACATATCTTAAATTTTGAAGTGCAAAAGTCTGAATTGTTTTAGTTAAAAGCTCAAAATCTAGAAGAGAATCTCTCAAGCTATGTGAAATCCTTCAGTGACAAAATCTCCCTCCCCCCTCTCTCTCTCATGAGCATTCACGCTCTGTGTGTGCGTATGCTCATATTTCTAATGTTACATATGATATAAACAGATGGATAAACATAGTAAACATATAAAACAGAAGTACATGTTTATATATACATTTTGGAAGTTGAGGAACATACTGGTGATCAATGCGGCAACTTAAAGTTGGTGCTATTATGGCTCTTAGATCTTCTTGAGTCAAATTTTTCCGCGAGTACCCAAATATACCAAATTTCTGCAGCCATCAGAAAGCCAGTAAGCCTAGAAGGTTAACCTCATCTGTATATAACTTTCCAGTATTATGCTTCCTATCATTAAAAAATAGCAAGCAGATGAAACTAGCAAGATACTTCAAATATTCCAATTCAATTTTTAGCTTGATCTTTTTATTCAACTACCTTGTTAATATTTTTATCCAAAAAGTTCCAAATTTTGAGGCCCTCAATTGTTCTTGCGCAAATCTACTTCAAATGATTCTAACAGAACAAGAAATTACCAACTATCATATACTTCAACTTAAAGTACCAAATTCATTTGTTTCATAACTTCATGATGTGGTCAGTTCTTCTTCACTTGTGGAAGCCCAGAACATTTCATACGTTACACTCTACAATTGCACTTGGTGAGGCACATGAGTCCACTCTTCCGGCATGAAGCTTGCTCTAGTCCTAAGTCCTAACAGTTGCAACTTGCCGCCAAATTACTTGCCCAGGTAACAAGTGTTATCATCACAAGCCCAAAAGCTTAAGCGCACAATGTGGAAGAAAACTAAATCCTCGCACATCTTTCAACAAGCATGGCACCTCCTCAAAAGTTTTTTTAGATTTTAATCAAGCTACTATGTTGGATCTCAATAAAAAAAAAATATACAAGCTGAGCTCAAGCTATCAAAGATAATTTCAAATAGTTACTTTCTGAAATTTATAATCTGATACCACCAATTAATATGACTTGTGAGGTACAACAATTATTAGGAAATAACTTTATAAAAAAACAGTTATTAGGAAATAATTGAATTAGCTTTGTGGTAATGACTGACGGTCCAACGAGAAATCAAATTTTTCATTAGTAAGAAAACATAATAAAAAGTCAAGATGGAATTGTGTTCCATCACTTCCACCCGGATCAGAAATGAACATTATGGATACTGAACAGAACAAAAAAATCAATAGAAGCGTAGAAGTCAAAAGGAGCACAATGGTAGTCGATCAAGTACCTACCTCTGGAAGTTGACCACTATAATACAAATCAAATAACGCTGGAAAGATTTTCGTTCTGGCTAGTACACCCGTGGCCCCAATAACAGCAATGCTAAGAGAGGCTGAATCATCAGTTGGTGCATCACTACTGGATGATTGAGTCTCAAACAAAGGTAAACGCAACTTTATGGAAGCCTCCGTCCCGGAAGTGTCAAGTGAAGTAGTGCTTCCAGTTCCTTCCACATTAAAAGATGTAGACCTTATGGAAGATTGCGGTCTGTTGACATCATGAGGTTGAACATATGCCACATAATTTATTTGTGTTCTGGATTTCTTTATCGTCTGGCTCTTTGAAAAGAATATATATCAGTCTCCAAACAAATATTCATCATCACAATGGCATTGACAAGAAAAGATGCATGTAATGTATTCCCCAACTAAACCACACTATTATAGAATGCTGGAACAGTGAGCTATCAAAAGCTAAACATGATTCACCAGCTTCTTCTGATCCAAAGATGAAAGTTATAAAGGAGTATCAGTCAAACTGAAAATATAGCCAAGGTTTGGAACTGTAGGATATCTACAGTTCACATTTGGGAAAAAATGATTCACTTTGGAAGCAGAACAAGTAGGTTCCGTTATTCCAGGTTATTATTGAGAATAGACAAATCAAGGTTGATGAGGAACTATACCTTTTCAAAAGAAAAGGTTGATGATGAACTATGCAATATTTCCATGTTGTTCTTCTACAAATTGGGAACTTTTTCATATCAAATTGATGAGATAATTTATATGAAAATCATTGCCGAAGATTCATTTTGCCGACTCTTCAGAAATGTAACTGGAACAAGATTTTGTTTTTGCTTTTGCTTCCGGCCACAAACAAAAGCAGTATACTCATTAGCGTACATTTATCTACTACTTCCTGTCTATTTCACATCAACTATATCTTACAAATCACACAAATATGCCTTTCTAAAAAACAGAACGAAGATATGCAACTTTTGTTAGTTATCGGATGAATAAGTTTCCTATGATCATTCAAAATCCTGTCTCAGAGGAATGAGTTATTTCTAATCCATTCAATAATTGGGCCCTGTTGGTAAAATGTGTAAGTCAATTCACCCGGGAACATAGAAACTTCATTTTGGTTATTGTGGGTCATGGCAGTGTCAAACACGAGCACCGGCAGAGCTTGTACATACTGGCCAATCCAACTGGCACTGAGACCATGTTCTTTAACATTGCTTCATTTTGGACAACAATCTTCATTTTGGACAACAATGTCTAGGACACAGTCCAAGATAGCTCTTTTTTTTTTTTTTGAGTCCAAAATAGCTCTTTTACTTTTTTCTCCTTCCATATCAAGTTGAATTGAATTATCTGTGAACCTATAATTCCCCAAGTTGAGAACATTATTCATGAACAATTTGTTACATGCACTAGTAGTCCATACAGAGCGTTGTTAATCATTGAAAGTGACTTGTAGATAGAAGCACCGATATGAAGTTAAGAGAATTAGACAAAACCCTATATTCACTTGAAACACGGACAACTCAATAGACTAGCAATTTCTCAAAAGAAAAAGAAAGATAACTTCTAGATCATAAGTCATAACCTACAAGACGACCTACACGGACTCGGGTATGGTTATGTTTAAAAAGTATCCCAGAAGTATACTTTGAAGGATTCATAAATCAAGAATACTTATGTGATACTTGTTTGACATGTTACATGTCTTGAATATGAAGAGATATGTTACATGGATCAAACGTTCAGGTAATCATATTCAAGAAATAATTGGATGTCTTCCTTCACATATTTAAAGAAGTTCTTTTTATAAGTGCGAGTCTGTATATAAACTAATAAACATACACACAGACGTACGTATACATACACATGCTCTCTCTCTCTCAACTAAAAAAGCACAAATATACATCAAACTAGTATTTAAATTCGAAACTAGAATAAATGGTGAGTCACTTATTCTCTGTATCATTCCAATTTTATCGAACTTAATCACTTATTATAATCACTGGAATTGTAACATTATTCAGCCTATGAACACCAATTTTCTTCATAAATTCTGAAATAACATGATTTTTCAACTGAATTTCATACATAAATTGAAAATCAGCGCATATAACTCAATTGGATCACCAGGAGAAAAAAGAAAAGAAAATGGATTGGAAACCGACCGGAAAAGTAGGGAGAACGAGTGCCGGTAATACAGAAAGTTTCCGATAAATAGACGGGAAGATTGAGGTTTCCGATGAAGACGTTGATAGTGATACTGATGAAAGCGACGCCATCACTTTGAATATTCCGATCAACGTACTGTATTTTCTACTTTATATATATGTCGTTGTTTACCAAGTAAGAAAAGACGTTGACAAAAGGTCAAAAACGTCTGGGCTTGGATTCTCACAATTTTGGATTCTTTTCTACGCGTACAATTGCAGCTTAACTTCGGGCCCTCCATTTGATTCTTCATATTGGGCCCATGGGCCCATGTGGAGTGAAGGAGAATTCGGGAATTTTCTCATAAGAGATCAGAGCATTTTTCTCAGGAAATTACATGGAGTGTCCTCAAAAGTGAGTGGTCTTCAATTTATGCCCCTCATAAGAAAAGTCTTCAAAAAATACCCTTCCTTCCTTTTTATGCATAGAACATATACATTTTTGCCCCTCTACACCATAACTCTCCATGTTCATTTGTTTCTCAACTCTTAATTTTTATTTTTATTTTTTCTTTTATCTTTTTAATTTTTTATCTTTTTTCTTTTTTTTTCTTTTCTCAATTTTTTTTAATTCTCGTTTCTTTTTTCTCAACCTTTATTTTTTTTTTTTTCTTCTTAACTTTATTTTGGTTTCTTTTTTTTCTCAACTTTTATTTTTTTTATTCTTTTTTTCTCTTTTTCTGCAACTTTTTTTCTCAACTTTTTTTTCTCAACTTTTATTTTTTTTCGCTTTTTTGTTAATCTTTATTTTTTTCTTTTCTCTTTTATTCTTCTCTTTTTTTCTTTTTTCTTAACCTCTATTATTTTTTGCTAATGAACAAAAAAAGTTGGATAATCCGCAAAGAAGATCTTCTTTCTTTGAAATCGAAGTAAATTTAAGAGCGTGCTTTGTTGTTTGGAAGTCCTTTAGAACAAGTCTTGCCCCTAAGACAAATGTTATAGAACATCTCATAAATCAAGACACAATGAGGTAGTGTCAAGCTTTGCTCGTGGAGCATAACTTGTTGTTTGAAAAATTCTTGAACTAAGTTTTACCTCTAAGGCAAGAATTATAGAGCATCTCATAAATTAAGACACAATGAAGTAGTGTTAACTCTTGCCCATGGGGCATAACTTATTTTTTGGGAGGCCCTTGGGCTAAGTCTTGCCTCTAAGGCAAACGTTATAGAGCATCTCATGATCAAAACATAATGTGCTAGTGTCAACTCTTGCCAATGAGGCGTAACTTGTTGTTTGAAAGTCTTTGAGCTAAGTTTTGCCTCTAAGGCAAGAGTTATAAAGCATCGCATAAATCAAGACACAATGTGGTAGTGTCAACTCTTGCCCATGGGGCGTAATTTGTTATTTGGAAGTCTTTGGGCTAAGTCTTGCCTCTTAGGCAAGCGTTATAGAGCATCCCATAAATCAAGCACAATATGATAGTGTCAACTCTTGCCCATGGGGCGTAACTTGTTGTTTGAAAGTCCTTGGGCTAGAGTTATAGAATGTCTCATAAATCAAGACACAATGAGATAGTGTCAAGTCTTGCTCGTGGGGCATAACTTGTTGTTTGAAAATCCTTGAGTTAAGTCTTGCCTCTAAGGCAAGAGTTATAGAGTATC